>CM023449.1:117204983-117533830 GCA_013339765.2 Haemaphysalis longicornis | reverse complement strand
CCTATTTGAACAGGTTTACACGCATTTATGTTTTTACTTTGTCCCGTTATGAGGCGCCAGGGAGCGCTGCGCGCGGCACAGCTGTTTTTAAAGGAGGCATATTTGAACGCTCAGTACAGCTGCTGCACAAAGATTTCGTCCCACAAGGGCATTCTTTTGGGACGAAAAGCGACGTACACGGTACGCTGTTGCCCGGCAGTTATATATAAGAGGACTGTGACGTGAGTACGATATTTTTATCGATTTTCTAACGCCATGTCATTGTTCGGCCACTCTCGCTTGTGCAGTGAATTAAAACCGTTTTTCAAAACGTATGTGTGCGCGTTTTGCGCACGATCAGATTGCGTACTTATATTGTCACGCAGCCAATTGGATGACGCAGTTGTCTTGAAGGAGAAACAAGTTTATTGTAGCGAACTTGTGCTCCCCTAACAACTCAAAAGAATACAGAGGCGGCGAAGCAGTGGTCAACAAAGTGACTTGTGCAGGCGAGTGTCGTCGAATCGAATGCCGCGGCGTCTGCTCTGCACGCTTTTATCTTTCGGCGCAAGTGTTTCTCGAACCGTCCATTAAATCCAGAACATTGTAGATCAGAGAAGATTATTCTGGGCTAGTGCCGTTAGGGCGAAACAGTCTGCTTATTTGAATGAGATAGCCCGTGCGGCATAAAAATAAAGAATGGAAGACGCGCTTCGCGAACACAGATAACAGGGCCAGGCGTGGCCGGGCGGTAAAAACAAACAATAAACAAACCCATACATGGTTCGCGGCAATATCATGGCAAGCTCGTTTTAATTTTTGTAATGAAAGCAGGGCTGCAAGTGCAACGTCAATGAAAAATAGTACTGACCTCCAATCTTTAGCTTCCCGAGGATACGTTACCCGCCTAGCTTTGTTTCATGAGCTATATTAAAATGCTATTCTGCGTGACGAACTGCTCTAACAGCCTCAGCATGTATCACGTCAGATTGACCACGCCCACAAATTATGTGTTTAATCAGCAAATTGAAGTAGTTTGCTCTGTTTTTTTTCTTAAAACATCCCGAGAATCAAACCGCCTTCCCGTAGGTATTGTTTTCATCCAGGATAACCACTTCTTTCTACAAGCATAGGTACAACTGTGCAATGAGGTGTAATTTTTGTAATTGAGCACCTGCATTGTATCCTTACGTTAGCATATTTTGTAATTCCACTTCCCTATTTAATGCCTCTATCTTTGAGGGTTAAATAGGTAAAACATATCGCAATACGCTTCGTTAACTAAGATAGAGACCAAATTTTAACCCTTTGTTGTTGTTTGGCCGCTAAGCTCATAATGAACACATTTTCAGACAACTGCATCTGGAGAGCTGCTGGACGTGGAAGGCCCTGCAACGAACAAGCAGTACTGTGGGCCTCAAAAAGAATAGGTGCCAACTATGAGCACTTTAACAAGCTGGAGTAGAGAAAGCAGTTTTGGCATTGCATCACACATCAATGTGCCCTTTATTTTTGCAATGAAGAGAGCATTGGTCTCTGTGCACTTTAAATAAGGCTGTGTACCATAACTACAGAAAGGTATAGTTGATTTTGTCACGATTATTTTTTCCCAGTGTTGGTTACTCTTGGACAGTGCTGCTGCATGATGGGGGAAAAGGAAACAGTTCAACATAACTTGTCACACTCTGATTTATTGAGGAAAAATTCAATACACCTTTGTAGATGCTGTTGTTGGCATATCAATTATTTTGTACAAGCAGGTGTCCTATGTGATAAAAAAATCGCAATATCACTCTTCACAAACCTAAGCAAGCAGTCATGAAAGCACTGAGTGCTAGAATACATGCGACTATGGGGTAAATGAAACTTTTGTAACCATTTTGACACTTATTATGAGAATGTCAGAGTAAATTATGACAGTGAACTCTGTGTTAAGAGACAGCCTCCAACATTTTAAGCATGTTTATTTTTTTGTATCAACGGTGGAGATGCATACTTGCATATCGTGTTCTCTTAAGTAAACTGATCTGTCAGGGATTGCCCAACAAAGTCACCGTGCAATGGTTGTGCTATGTCATAATATAACTCTTGACAGGACTGAACTAAATGTGTCCAGAAGAGTCCGCAGTATACTGATTATTTTTGTTTGTGGTACATGCATCATCATTCTTTGCTTCACAGCAGAATGATGGTTACAGTGCAATAAACAGAATTTTCTGAAGAGAATCTTGACCGGTCTCTATAATCACAAGGCCTGACGACCCATCAAAACAGTAGTCACTGGCTATCCCAGATCAAGCAACACCGTGTCAATACATAGTATATAGTGGTCGAAAGCAAAGCAACTTTCTCTGTTATCCTCACACCACCATGTCAAACACAAAACGAGAAGAAGCTTCTCTACAGGAAACAATGACGCGTCAGGGCATAGTATATGCTGCTTGAAACAACAACAAAACTTTCTCCCACAAAACAAACCCCGCACACCACACACAATCAGAAACGAAAGTTAAAAATGACACGTTTAGTGCCACCAAGCTGTCTGAAGATGCGTTGGTTGCCCTGCTCTGCACCTGCCTGTCCTTCAGGAGCAAGAATCCACATGTCAGGGGCAGGCACTTCCTCAGCCGCGTCGTATGTATCACTGCCGTCGTCCACTTGCTGCTGCTGCAGCTATTGTCGTCAGTCGTTCCAACAGGCTGCCACACAACACACATTGACAATGGTGGCTGCCAGAAGAGGCCTATGAAGAAAAGCTGGGGCTACTGCAGGCACGGAAAACAGCTCTTGAGAACTGCAATGTTGCACTTCAACGACAGACCACATCGAAGCATGTGCGGCATTGTACTTTTCTTCAGGTGTCTGGGGCCTGGATGACGAGCAGGGGGTGTCATGAGCCACGACTCGAACAAGTGGCCACCATCAACCCCAGAACTCGCCACCAGGCTTTACACGTCGCGCGCAACAGTGAACAGCCAGTCACACAAAGGCACTGTAGTCGGCAGTCACGGTCAGTGCCTTCATACTGGCGTCGCACACCTGAAAGAAATACATAACACAAATATGTACTAAAGCATTAAACAAGTACACAGTTTGAAAAAAAGAAAAGGTAATAAACAAGAGCAAGAATACAAAGAACTGGGTTACTCCGGAACTGATTCATTCCGCAACTGCATGCAACGACGAACGACATCGCCGTGTTGTATGTGCCTTTTCTTTAATCTTCGTTGTTTCGCGTAGCAGGGGAATTAGAGCATGCAGGCGACCTGAGAGGAAAATTGGTTACTTACAACTATAGAAAGGGCCCTCCCACCCCTCTATGCGGTACAACTGGGGAACACAACCTCCCCTCCCCACCCGCATTTCGAAATCGATAAACCCTTAAAACGAGCCGACAAGCTGAACTTGTCACCTTTTCACTATGTGTCAAGGAGCGCAAAACATGTCAGCCGAAGTGACAAGGCGCCGAGGCAGTTGACACATGATGGGGGGCGGGGCGAGGCCGATATACGTTACGCATATATTACACGGTTCGTTATGAAGTCAGACGCCCAACACAATACACCTGTTTATCTTTCTTTATAAGCTTTTTTTCTTTCAATACGCCACCCTATTCGATACCTCTGAACGTGTTCATTTTAGCTACATTTATTGACATATCCTTTCGATATATTTCACTTAAGCGAACATAGGCCGAAGATTTTAAATATTATTTACATATGCACCTGCTAAGTTTCTTTTTTTTTTTGACACAATATTTGATCATTTACCATTGCGAAATTTATGGGAGATCACTGCCACCACACGACACCGCTCAAAACAAACGCATTTCAGTGACTGCTTTTCAGACATCGCGCTCCTTTTCCCTTCGATGCAAAACAATGGGGCTACATCATTTTTTGCTTCCGTAACAAACGTAGCCAGAAACAAGTAGTACTTACCACCGTGCTTACGTCGCCGGGGTATCCAAACCCCTCGTGTGTCGGAGCTCCGTCACAGTGCCGACACCACAGTCTGAACCACGACCGGCTTTATACTTATAAAACCGGTCGTGGTCTGAACGCTGCGACTGGCGGCGGGGTGCGACAGTGTTTCATGGTGGCAGAAAACGCTTTGCAAACTGTCAGTTGCGAAGAGGGACAAAGCACGCACAGCACCTTCGTATCTGTTGACACTTCGCTGCACCTCGATGGCCGATAAGGGCTTCCAATTTCAGCGCCTCGGCAACGGCGTGAATGCTGCGGCTGACCGACGGCTGCGTCATGCCGAGAGTATCAGCGCTACCGACAATCTGGAAAGCTGCCGGTAGCGAAGAACCTCAGCGCGCACATCACAGCTCGAGGTTCGACGGAGCGCACAGCTCCGTCGAACCTCGAGGCCTAGCGTGCTCGTCGAGTGCGTCGCACAGAATCCGCGCCGTGTCCTTGTTGACGCGGAAACGGCGCTTAATGTCGCCGTCGCTCAGCCGACGCTCAGGCACGGGATCCTCTTCCAGCAGCTCCAACAAAAGTGCAAACACGGGCGGCATAAACGTAGCCATCTCAGAATCCGGTCCGCTCTCAACCGTGCCCGATTTCACGCCTCGCTCGCGGGAGCCACTTGGCTACGTGACGTCACCAAAAAGTCGCCAAAATATAGCCGCGTGACGCAGGCCGGCTGACGTTTTCGCTCCGAGCCAATCGCGTGACACCCCATCCGAGCGCCTCCTCACGTGACCGCACCGGATTGCGCCTCGGATCTAATCCGAGGCGCGCCGGATGCCCAGAAGAATACGGCCCCGGGTGTTCACTTATCACGTGGTACGAGATGCCGGAAGCATTGTAAGCGCCGCTTAGAGGTCAAAGCACCTTTTAGTACACGAAGTTTAGTCTCAGGTTTATAGCAGTTCACCTGAACAATATTTCGTCCATTTCAGAACTACGTTTCTTGTAGCTGTAGCCCTTCAAAATGTCCATCTACTTTTGCATGCAAGTTCAACTTCCATACAGTTATTGTTGAACTTTGCGCATAAGATAAACAGTAGGCATTGAGTTTTGTTGGGGTCTTCTTTGGGTAAGAAGGCAAAAAATACGGTGTCGGGATAAATGTGTGACCTTACAGGCGTAAGGCATGTAGTATCTAGTTGCTTTTAGATGTTCAAACTAGCTTTCCTAAGGTGAACTTTGCAGTTGGAAGCACCAATTTGCTGCATCCTACTATCAACATAGTAGTGTGTTCGTCTTGCACGTCTGAAACCTCAAAGAGAAACAATCCTTAGCTCCACGGCTAGACTACTTTGTGACCGGAAGGACGATCAACGGTTTGTCATCCTAATTCTTGACGGCATTCCCGAAGGCCTTACTTTCGCAACAAAAAAAGGGCATATTACCTGCGCAGCTCTAAACTGCCATGAATGTGCCAACTGTGCGGTCTTTTTCATGACGAGAAGCGCAACGGACAAGCTCACAAATTCGTCAAAGCGTGTAGTAGACCAGCAGTTCGTGCCAGAAAAGCCGAAGGTTGTCATTCAAGAATACGAAAAGGTGTGTTAACTGGTTTTGTGCATTTTGGTGAGTGACAAAAAAATTACACCATCTTCCCGTGGGGAACCATGAGGAGGATGCGAAGCATCATGTGGATTCCTTGTAGTTTCCATTGTGTTGCCGTTATGTTGTTTCATTTATCGGAGCACGAATGGGAACGCAGTGTGAACCCCCATGTAGAGACAGAGAAATGTAGAGAAATGTAGTGACAGCGAAGAGACCCACGCCCGCGTTACCTGATCGAACACCTCCTGGTTCTCGTCTTTATTTATTGCGTGCTCACGCTCCTACCCCGCTGCCCGCCCTCTTCGTCCTCTTCTCTGGTTGAGCTTCAAGGCGCGTCGCGCTTCCCTCCACAGCTTTCCCATGGGAAATTCAACATCGTCCTCTGAAGTTTTCATTTCGTCGTTTCCGTTGTCGTTCGGCTTCGCGTGCCTTCGTTGTATCAGTAGCTTCTTGACGTAGTTTGAATGAGTGAAGGACATAAGGCACGTTCGTAGAACATGCTCCCGTCTCGGTTTGTAGCGCAGTGGGAAGAGCGCCAGGTACCTCCCGTCGCGGCCAGAGAGCAGTGGGTTCGAAACCGGGCGCCTCCTAAACATTTCTTTTATTTTTAGTGGACTGCGCTGACGTCAGGTCCAACCCTGACGGGGCTGCAGAGACGCGCATGCCCAGTAGAGTGCGGACGGCGGACAACAAGAAGAGTGGGAGATGACATGCTTCGCATCTAAAATTGTGTGAAGAAGAAAACTGCCTGCTCCGAATCTTAACTTAGCCTTCACAGGATGATGTATTAACACCCGCCAGACGAGGCAAGGCCGCTGTTTCTCTTCGCTGTTCTTCGTTACGGACCCGGTTACGTATTTCCAAACGCTTCGCTGCACAGAGCACCCCCGTGACATGTCTGTTTGCGTAATGCAGAACGGTAAATAAATGTCGGCATTGGCTGCGCCCGAAGCTAGAGCGACCTAAAACATAGTAAATCACTATTAACAAAAACAACACGTACAGCCGGTAAAACCACTGATCTCCACTTAGTTGCTGGATGGCGCTTCGCCGCTGTCGCGGCCGGGCGCGCGCACGGCCACCGGAAGTTCAACGGCTCGTCCCGGAAGTCGGGCGTCTGCTATGCTTTTCAACCGCTGATAAGCGTCCCCATTGGCGGATTTTGGCATTTTGTTCTCACTTTATTGCATTTTGGCTATACGCACTGCGTTCAGATAGCAACATATGCTATACCGAAATATGCGACGTTAATATGAAGCAGAATTTAATTGCAAAGGAGAACGAAAATGTCACTTGGGTCTTGGTTTGAGAGACGACGCAGCTCTAACGGGATTTATGCTAGAAATTTATGCTAGGGATTTATGCTAGAAAGAAAACAACGTGGGCACGGCGACAGGCTGTAGCCGAGTTCGTGCGCCCGTTCTGTCAAAACAGTTGTCAGTAAAGTGGTCACTGCAGAGCCTGCTGCCTGGGGATGGAGAGCTAGTTACACGGGCACAGTTAACCACGGTTAAGCAAACCGCGGTTAGACAAAACCGCAGTTTGCTGCGTTACACGACAGAGGAAACTGCGGTTATGTCGCTAACCATGGTTAGCGCAAATTGAGCTTGGCACCTCAGTTCGGTCACGCTATCCGCACCAACCGCACTTTCTGCAGCCGCAGTGCTCAAAATCGCACAATTCAGTTCGGACGCAAGTGGCGGCGCATCAGCGGAGGCGAAAAAAAAAATCACCTGGCGTTCGGAAGAGACAAAGGTTCTCAAATAGCGGGCGCCCAAAGCTGTCCCCAAGACGCGCTTACGTTCTTTGCATCGCTCTCGCAATCAGCGCGACTGCCCGTCAGCAGCGGCTCGTTTCCCGATCCGCCCGATCAACTACGACAAACGCCGTGCTAAATTTGTAAATTCCGCGCGTCGTCCGCCAAAAATGGATATAGCAGGCAATCTTGAAGCGTTTTCAGCACACGGAAACGATCGGCGCGCGCGTCGGCCGTGCCTGTAAACACGCCGGCGCGCCTGCCCGCACGGCACTGCTTGCGGCCCGAACCACCCCACACCACGGCAGCAACAGCTTATCGCATCGCCGCTCTTCGAAATCAATCTGATCGCGGAAAAGAACTTCCGCATTCGAGAAAATGGATGTTAGTGCGGTGAAAAATTGTGCTATGGATTGTAATTCGCAGTTGTAGAGATAGCGGTGGTCAAATATCTACCGCGATGCTAAGATGAAAGTTCCCAACACCGAACAGACCTAAGCAAACCAAGCCGGTTGCGAGCTGTTGGGGAAGCCCCTCTTCTCGCCGCGCACGAGTGCGTTGCGTTTGTGTCAGAAGCGAATGCTTTAACGATATTTCTTTTTGTCTACACTGCTTCTCTTTTTTTTATCGTGAAGTTAAAAGTGTGGTAATTTATTTTTGGTGCGCTCATAATCAAGTGACTGCGGTTACCAAACTTGCAATTTCGCGTGCAACATCTAAAACCGCAGTTTGCGATAACCGCGGTTAAAGTTTAGTAACCACGGTTAAACGTAACTGCGGTTACTTTCGCCGTGTAACTAGGGTATAAGTTTGCCACCCAACGCCGGTATAAATCCGGCTTAGAGCGAGGGAATCTGCGTAACAAGAGCCCCAGCTTAAAAACGACACTGATATGACATTTGCGTTTCGCTGCGTATCACGCACGTCGTTCAGAATATTGTAATACTTCCAAGTAGAACGTCTTCCCAGACGACTTCTCTGGTCTGCTTGTGCAGTTGACGGCGCAACAAGCAGGCATTTTTGGCGGAATGCGTGCGAAACCAGCCCATGCGTAGCATGCGCTATGCTGGAACGGCCCGACTTCCGGGACGAGCGCTCGAACTTCCGGCGGCCGTGCGCCGGAGAGCTCGAAGTGCCATCCAGCAACTCTGGTGGAGATCAGTGGGTAAAACGCTTGTCTATAACAGCGATTTCAACTTCAACCAGCTACATCCGAAAACTGCCGAAACCTACTCGTTCCAAACATGTCGGAGGCAAAAGCGAAGGGCTAAGACTTCAGAATTCCGCAGTAGTTTTATTCAAATCCCGCTCCGGCGTGGCAGGATAGCGCCGAGAGTACGAACGCTGTGTTATAGACAAGCCTTTACCGGCTGTACACCTGTGTTTAGAAAAAAATTTAAATTTAGAAACAATAAAGCTAAGGAGGGAAAAACTAAGAGATAGACCTGTTGTGCCTCGAACCCAAGCCCTCAGTGCCAGTACTGAGTACTTTACATCGAGGTCACAGAGCCCCAACGTTGGGCTCGTTTTAGCAGGCGCTCAAAATACCGCGTGCAGTGACATCATGTCACGTGGGTGCTCTGTGCAGCGAGGCGTTTGGAAACATGCGACCCGGTTGACATACCGAAGCACACGTGGAGGAATTCAAGGAACTGCATGAGTGACGAAATTTGATGCTACTTTTGGAACATCCAAAGGAATGTAAGCAGTCGGGGTGCGTGAAAACAGCGCGATTTACGACAATCAGGTACGTTTAACAATTGATTGATTGTGGCGTTTAACGCGCCGACGCAACGCAGGCGATGAGGCGCGCCGTAGTGGAGGGCTCCGGATTAATTTTGACCACCTGGGGATCTTTATCATGCGCCGAAATCTCGTACACATGGGCGTTTTTGCTTTTCGCCTCCATCAGAAAAGCGGCCGCCGCGGCCGGGAATCGAACCCGCGACCTCGTGCTCAGCAGCGCAACGCCTTAGCCACTGAGCCACCGCGGCGGTAGGTACGTTTAACAAGAAGACAGGTACCGGTTGTATAAATTTGACTACGGCCTGTGGAAAAGCCCTTTGCTATTCAATACTGACAGGCAAACGGTAAGGCTGGTATTTAAAATCTGCGACTTCCTGTCTAAGGTATTAGGTGGTGTTATAGGAAAGAAACTACGCAGATATTTCAGGCCACTTTTTCATTTCCGAGATCATAGAGACGTGGTGGTAAGTCGTGAATGCAAAACCTCCACCGATGTGCAAGAAGTTGAGAATTTCAGCCAGAAGCCAGTGTTTCTTTCGCTGATATCGAAAAAAAAATGCAATTCATCTTCGTGACGCTTCTCAAATAGGTAGCTAAGTAAACGAACAAACTCCTTGACAAAGACATCCCGAGAAACAAGACAGATGATGGTCTCTAACACGCTGCCTAGTGTATCCTTTGTGGGCAGCAGTAAATTCATGTTCTCGATTCAAACTGTCTATGATGCTGTATAAAAGCCGAATATTGTTTTCTCTTTCCTTCTCTATTCTGACGTCGTGGTTCTTATTTTTGGATTTTATTCATGTGTAACAACGCCTTACGACAATGTCTTAGGGAGAATTGGAGGAAACAAATAAATAAATAAGCACACTGCGTGGTCTGCTTCGCAGGCAGCTGCATGCGGCTCTTACGTGGACAGCTAAACACTAACCATCGAGACAGACGGAGAGAGTATGGAAGCAGGTACCAAGCCTGCCGAAGGAGAATGGTCGATAACGAGACAAAATGCAAAATAAATGGCGCCGAAGATGCGCAAACTCCCACCTCGCTGCGTGGAAGCGGCAATAAAGGCTGAAACACCTGAACTTTCCAATCGAACCGAAAACAGGAAACATTTTCTATTGGTTTATGTCTTGAACAAATTAATATATAATGCCTCAGTTTCCTTTTCGCTCGGGCCAAAAATATTGCTCTTTCTTGTCGTTTTTCGGTTCCGATGTAAGTTCCGTTCAGCAACAATGGAAATTATGTTACTGGGGAGTTTTTTTTTGAATTTTGAATTTATTTCATTTTGTGTTACAACAAGAATGTATACCATAGAAGATTTCAGAAGGAGGTCCCAGAGTCAGGACTGAAGAGGGGACCTCCTGTTATTCAATAAACAGGCGGAAACACACGTTATAAGCACGAATATATGAATCAACGAAACACAAAATAATATCAGCAAGATCAATTACGGTATATATACAAGAACATAATAAGAAAGAAACGTATTTGAAAGGCATGGAAAAAAAAATTATCACCAAGATAACAAACGGTACATATGAAAGAACTTAATAAGCAAGAAACGTAGTAGCAATGCATGAAAAAAAAAGAAACAAAACTAATATCAGCAGCAGTGTATAGGCAAGAACATCATAAGCACAAAGCATATTAGTGATGCCAGGAATAAAGAAACAAAACAAAACAAGGTACAACCAAGTTACATTATTCAGGTTGGGATAAGAACGCCCGCAAATTATTTTTAAATGTATACACGGTACGGCATGTTTTAATAGAGAGCGGCAGCGTATTCCAAAAGTGTATAGCCGAAAAATTAGTTGAAAACTTTCCGTAGTTCGTTGTTACTTTTGGCAATAAATAGTTCATATTTAAAGAAAATCAAGTCAAGTTACAACGAGGAAATTGGTCAGTACAAATTAACTGAAGGGGGGGGGGGTTGCCATTAATGAAATTATAAACTAATAGGCCATGGGATTATTTAACAAGTTCTGAAACCGACAAGATATTATGAGCACGAAGCAAGAAACGGCGTTCGATTGGAAGTGGCTAAAGGTTATAATTCGAATAGCTTGATTTTGAATATGTTGCAGTGGAGATAAATGATTTTTGTATGTATGCCTTTCATTAATTTGAATTCATTGCATGGCGTCATTCTGAACAAAAGCCCTTATCGAAAATCCGCATATGGTGTGGATCACGTCTAATCACGCCGACGGGCTCTTTGGTGATCTTCGGTTTTTGAGAGGGAGGCAGGTATCGCAGCTACGCATGCGGCAAGTCGTTTGAAAAAAAATATTTAATGGGGGTTCTCCAAATAACGAAATAGTCTAAAGTCCAGTGACCTTTCTTGGGCCTTGTTTCTCCACATTGTTTATCCACTTTGTGTCGCGTTTTTCACTGGTTTGTTACGTAATCATGGAATCCCTGGCAAAGTAGCCTGAGGATAAAACGCTGCTGTCCCAGGGCCATCTTGTTCTTTATTACAGTTGGTTCTTGTTTTTGTAGCGGTTGGACAAGCATGCAGGTAATGAAACTGAAAGCGACGCACTGATTCTATTTTACCGTGGATATTCGTTTGCTGCCTGCAGGCCAAGGAGACCGGTAATTCACACAGTGGTACCGGGGTCCTTGCACCCGTCCACAGTTCCCAAGAGACACGCCTACAACTAGGGAAACCACACTTTTACGGGAGGCCCCGTTCCCCAAGTCCCGATCCTCCGCAGGTACCGCGCCACGCCCAGCCCAGCGCTGTTCGTCATACTCTAGTCTGGCTCCGGTCACGTGCCACATCTTGGTCTTCACCGGGCACATATCCATCCCGTGCGATTGACCACCGCCAGTGTTGTCCGGTTACCACAACAAAAAAATCACGCATCTCCACGACGTGAATCATGGCGAGTGGGCGAAGCACTGGATCGTTCTTACGGTATATCACCCGTGGCATTGCCACTCGCGCATGTAAATGAGTGACAACGCCTGTGTACAGTATATGCAATTTCAATGCAATCCAATCCGATAAAGTTCAATTTAATACAGTCCAATCGAATATATTTCAATCCAATCCAATTCAACCCGAATCCAATCCAATTTATTTCAATTCATTTCACTCTGATCTAATTCAATTCATTTCAATCCAATCCAATCCAATGTTCATCGCGCATGCGTAACACTGTGTACACGGACGTCAAGCCCCGGACAGAGCGAGATCCTAAGGTGCTTCGCCCCTAAAAAACTGCAAGGTGGAGATGACCACAGACGAGTCCGTAGATTTAGTAATGGCGGTCACTGGCAGGCATAATCAGGCGGTGGATCCGCATGACATCAGCCTTGTACCTACCGCTGTGGCTCAGTGGCTATGGCGTTGTGCTGCTTAGCACAGGGACGCGGTTTCGCTTCGCGGCTGCGGCTGCCGCTTTTCTGATGGAGGCAAAAAGCGAAAACGCCCCTGTGTTCGACATTTCGGCGCAATAAATTTCCCGCTGCGGTCAAAATTAACCCGCAGCCCTCCAATACGGCACGTCTCATCACCTGTGTAGAGTCGGTGCGTTTAACCCTGCAATCAGCTAATCAATCAAAATCAGCCTTCTGAAGGTACGCCAGAGTATCAATAGAAATTCCTGTATACTGCTGTTTTATTATGCAAGTAAATAAAAAGCATTCTTCTTTTCTTGTAGAACCAGTCGTATGCGTGATTTCTACCATGTCTTACTCTTTTCGTGCGTCATGCAATGCAAATCAGAATCTAGAAGATATTTCATTATAGTTAAGTCAATTTCAGGTTTTTAGCTGGTCGGCAGACCAGCTTCAAAATCCGAGCCAGTTTATAAAAAGCCGGCTTCCAAGTCAGCTCAATAACGTCACCAAAATGTAGGATACGTTTTCATCTGCGAGCAGCACAGAGCCGCAATGGGAGAAAACTAAACCCTACATATCTGTTTTCCTTGCGAGGTTGAACAGGTTACCCACAAAACCAAAGAAATTATCTCGCTCATTTTGTCTTCCACAAACTGCAAGGAAGGTGTGTGAATGTATTACGTGTATTCACCTCACTTCCTGCCGAAGAAATTTCAATCAACATTCAAGCACACCTTGTTTTTTCTGATAAGGTTGGTGTATAGTAGGCGGCAGGTATTGCATGCAACTGGACCAAACCTCTTTATCGAATGCCGTTTAATGAAACGCGCTTTATCGAAGCCGTTTTATCGAAAGTGTTTTTCTCAGCCATTTCATTAAATAAAATTTGCACTACATTTTATCAGTTTCTTACGTGCTATGTAATTAGCAAAGCTTGACTACACAGCGCGGATTCACTATTGGTGGTTGACTTTTATTTCCTTCGTACTTTTTATATTACTCGATGCGCTAAGTATCCAACAAATATTTTGTTCTCTTCATTGCGTCGTTGTAACAGCTATAACGAATCTCCTTCTGTCTTTAGTTATCTCTCCGATCCGCAGCTTGGCATAGCATTGTAGCGTATGGGCTATAGAATACCATGATAAGCGTCGTATTTTTATGCCCGCTTCAGTATCGTCACATATTTCTAATTATTTTGCCGCATGTCTTCTACACAAGTAATATACTTCCTGACTCTTGTGGGTCCAATGTCAAAAATCCTACTGGAAATCAAAGAAAAGTCGCCTCGGATTTCTGCATTCATAGTTCTTTACCGGCAAGGAGTTTAGTTGCTAGAGGTTTACCAAACCTTGTCCTACAGTCCTCAACGCCGTGCTCTGAAGTAAAGAGAACAAAGGTGGTTACAAAGCAAAGTTATTCACTATATTGCAGATTGGTGCATCATAATCTTTCTCCGTATCTTTGCACCGCTGCATGTCACGAGGTTTGAGTCCGCACACTTTCAGTTTCTAGTTATTTTTCTGGCTCAGGCCAACTGTTTTTTTTTTTCCGTCATATCTTTATTCATGGTGATGTCGCCGCTGTACGGCTGTGTCAGAACTGCGCTTCTTGATACGGTTTAAAAGGCTAAATACAAGGTTTACGGTAGCTATAGTCCCGTACAGTTCTTGTGAACTTGTTTCCTCTAACTTGCTTCTGGTTCCCCCTATTCTACCATTTCAACACATTCTCGGTGCTGGAGGGGTCAACTAACTTGGTTCCACAGGTTCCGCACAATAGTGCCGGCTGAACAAAATGTTCTTGCTGTTGAAAACCCTCAAATTCAGACGACCGGCTACGAAAAGAAAGCACTACAGCTTATTTAAAAACTTCGCCGTTGAAGAAAAATTCGTCCTGGTCTAGGATTCTATCCCGGGACCTCTGCTCATCTGGGACAATCAATCCACCCACTGAGCTTACCAGGATTTTTTCGGTACACAACCAGGATTTTTTCGGTAACTTATATAATGATTCACTGGCACACCAGAGGCGTCGACAACTGTGCGTGTACATTCTGTCGCGACATAACCTTCGGGCACCCGCATGTGAGTCTTCGCTTTGTCACAAAATACACGGCACATCAGACTACCGGGGCCAAATAAGGAGCATATACGAAACTGTAATGTTGGAAACACTGCAAAATTGGAAGGACCTGAACAGAGAATGGTGGAAAAGTACCGTGTTCACATGTGGCCGTATACTCTGGGTTGTTGTGAAGAAGTCTAACCCGTGGAGAACAGCGCTGTGAAAACGTAATGGCAGGACCACACGCGAGTCACAGACGCTGCCAGCAATGCATTTCTTTTTTTTTTAATCTCTGTAGTGCTTCGCATCCATTTTGCAGTGAGTCGCGAAGCTCTGTGTCGGCATCTGGTGCTCTCATCGCACTCACCGTTCATTCAAACTTCGCCCTAGAATGCAGCGAACCAGGCTTGGGGATCCAATCGGACTCTGCTGCGTCCACTCGCGCCCTCCACAGAGAGTAGAGCCCAATGACGAGCACGCATCTCGAAGCGACTTATTCCTTGTGTGTGCACTCAGGCACCGGAGGTATTTAACACGACATGTCCCATCGCTTAGTGGGCGCAGTCTGTAGCTCGTCACAGAAGACGGCCGTGATGTTTAAAGTCAATGAGGGTCGTGCTCTTCCGCTTCCCGGTTTCTGTACAGATGGCAACCCGCGCCGCCATGGAGCAATAAATCCCTATCCTCCAAAAGTGCCTTCGCCAACAGCACTCCAACGTGGAAGCGGGCGATAAATCCTTTGAACCGGTGGGCACAGCGCGTCTTCTTACTCGTCTCAATACGTCTTCAGGTGTTGTGGGTTGTCGGTAGAGAGGGGTGGCAGGTGGCAGGACCTTCTCCCCGAGGTCCGAGTAGAGCTTCCTGGGCTTTTCCTAGAGTATATAATCCCTTGAAAATGCTGTTCAAGTAGGTCTAGGGCTAGCGTGACTTTGTAGAATGCGGTGGCACGTGCGCCAAATCAAAGACGTGCGGTGGCCGGCCACGCTGCCAGATGTCTGCCAACCAGGCTATGCGTGGCTGCCCTGACGAGCGAGTCGCTTCTGTCGACAAGGTAGAGAAATCCCTGGAAGGTCTGTTTGAGCTCCAGGTTGACGAGACCACACCCACCCCTTTCCAGACTCCAAAATATGTTTGAGCGGAGCATGAACGTATGCGTAGAACGCCAGGGGAGTACTGGCCATGGCCAATGCAGCTTATTAAGGCAGCCTGCGTCAATGGTTCTTATTCGGGATCAAACCAACACCGAGGGGTACGCTGTAGCGTTGCATACGTGGGCCCTCGTAAAATGAACTGTGTCGGTTTCTCCATGGTTACAGCTTTCTTTCCGCCGCTGTCAGCTTGGGTTTCCAAGGATATGTGAGTGCGGCGTTTTGGTTGTGGTGAACACCCAGGTAACTAGACATCTCTTCCTCCCAAGTCACTCCGAATAGGTGGCTAAGTTTGGAGGCCCATTCACCCAACCAAGCTCCCCTCAACTTGAGAAGGTTCAGCTCTGATCCTAAAAAGCGACAGAAAAGACGGCTAGCCCGATTACCTCGCCCGCTCAAGATCTTTGGGTGCAAATGAAGGCCACATCGGCCGCGTAGGAGAGGACACGGAGCTCCTCCCTTCCCATCAGAAGACCATTTATGACTGTAGGTACAAGTCATATATGACACAGTGGCTCGAGGTAAAGTGTGAATAAGAATAAGTGGGAATAATAAGAAGCAGCCTTGGTGCACAAACCTAAGGATATCTAAGGCTTTGCCCCAGCGCCCCATTTATGATAATAAATGTCCGCGTATCAAGTTTGACCCACTCAATCAATGTCTCCTCAATATCACAGTTTTGGAGGAGAGCAAGTATAAATAAGTGGTCCACCTGATCAAATGCTTCCTAAGGTGGAGATGAATCGCTGCCACAGATAAATGG
Organism: Haemaphysalis longicornis; assembly: GCA_013339765.2. NCBI lineage: Eukaryota > Metazoa > Arthropoda > Arachnida > Ixodida > Ixodidae > Haemaphysalis > Haemaphysalis longicornis. The sequence goes on along the minus strand of CM023449.1, from coordinate 117,517,486 downwards.
CCCATTCTGCCATCTAACAGGCGGCTATGATGCGGTACATGGCTAAACTCCCGGTTGGCTCCACTCGAACTCGAAGAGAGCTAACCAGGAGGCTAGCCGTTTCTAGCGCAAGAGCGAATTGATAAAGAAGTCGAAGTGAAGTACAGGTGTTTGTAAAGAGATTTAAAGGAGACCCGAACGTGAAGTAAGTTTCTTCGAAGAAAATTTGACATCCTCCTCAAATGCAGCTGTCCGGCTTCAAAGCAAGACTGTACATCTTTCCCATAAACTTTGCAGTTGAAGAAAAATTTGTCCTGGCGCAGGATTCGAACCCGGGACTACCGCCTTGCACAACTTTGGTTAGTCCCCCTAAATCTGGCCGAAAACGCGGGTATAAACAGTTCTGCCAAACATTTTTCTTCGGTCACGTAGAATTAGCCTGGGGAAACGCGGGAAAGAGGGAAAGGTGGCCACAGAACACAATCTGTGCTAGTGACTTCACCACCTCTGTCGGGGGCTCACTTTCACCGTCGGAGCCCCTCTCCCCCCTCTCTTCACCCGTCCATTAATTTAGAACTAATCTTTTCAATGTTCTTAGCCCGATGTTTCTCCAAGATGCAAACAAGGCGACTACACGGTACGTGTAGGAATCCTGTGCAAACCACGCGACTAAAGAAATTGGGGGTGTACAACACAGCGGATCATGTTAGTATTACGTTATTCAAGGTATATCTTACCCAATAATAAACCTAGCAGCCCCCATACTCACCTAAGCGATAATGCGCACGGTGTTATGGTTGAGAATCTAGTGGCAAATAAAATTACATAAAATTGTAAACATACACCCTTAAAAAGAATAAATTTTTAAATAAAAGGTAATAAAACAAAGGAGCTCGGAAACAACAAAAAGGCGTAAAAGACACTTCTACAATATAGGCTGGTTCTGGCATGTCATGCACGGCAGAAGCAATATCGAATAAAACTATCTGCAGATCAGGTTAGCGCAATGGGCAATTAAACAAATAAAACGCTGAAACTGCTGATAAAAGGAGCAAAACCACACTTTAGCTAAAACTGCATTCGAGAAACTGCTTCGGAGCAACTTAATCCCAGTGGTAACAAGCTGTTACCGCGAGGTTTCCGTGTTACGAATATTCTGGTGGCACTAAATTTCCTCGTACGAGATAGCCTATGACAAGTTTGCATTTTGAACCAGTTCACCTGACAAGTTGGCCTACGACAACCAACTTTGGGACTAATGTGACTACACCCCTGGCAGCAGTGGCCGCTGTTGTTAAAGTACGCCATAGGAGTCCAGGGCATGTTTTAGGGCATGCGCTTGTATGCCCCAGAGTACCTCATTTGTTGCGCAGACCGGTTCATGTCTTTTCTACAGTGGAAAAGTCGACCTATTGGCGTTCCCGACGTATTTCCCAGAATACACCACAGTATATGCACCACAGCAGATAATTTCCTATTTAGTAAGTTACGTGGGTAGTCCGCGAGAGATTTGTGTCTATAGTTATTGTGTCTTTTCGACACTATTAAATCGGCTTTCGTGCAAATGCGACCACTGCGCAATTGGTGCTATATATTTCTTACCCATGTGTGTGGAGGTAGGAGTTGATCCAATGTGCTGCCTTTTCGAACGAATCACGCCATCAAGTGAAAAGGAGACACCGTCGGCGCATAGTGACAGTTAAACCGTTCTTGAACGGCAGGTTTGCGGTACAAAAAATGTGCAATTGAACAGCATGAGTGCCAGAAATCAAGCAAAGGGGACGCAAATGTAGGATTTGTGTTTTGATTTTGGGCCACCTTCAGTAATTTTCAACAATGACCACCACGAGAAGCAGCTCCGTATTGACTGGTACACCCGGCAGGTAAACGCTTACCACGTGTACCTCTTTAGGAGTGGCATGATGCTCCACTTTGTAGTAAGCGTCAATAACGTTCAGGAACAGTGGAGCTTATACCCGCATGGCACTTTTCTGCTGCTTACCAAGACCTCTTATGTCGATGAAACCATTAAACTACGTACGAACGAACATGACCGAAACATGCTATGATATCAAGGTAGATGTTGTAGCGCCTCAGAAATCACTCCAGGCATGGAAGGTTTACCCGCTTAAGCATTCTAAAGCAGTTCACAAGAGTACTGTGTTGGTACGACGTTGGGTCAGCATATATTTTAGGGGCTGGGTGTCAGGAGCCCCTACAACCAGTGCGCATGCCACTGGTGAAAAGATGGCGGTGCATTTCGTCCACGGGAATCCGTTAAGCCAGATACATCTGGTGAATGGGGAGAAGACTAAAGCCACCAGCACACGTTTCTTGGACTGAGGGCACGTATTACCTTGGGAGGAATAAAAAAAAGTCCAAGCTAGTCTTTTCTGAACACCAAAGTTTATGTTAAAATTTAAGCACGGTAAAAGGATGGCTAAATTTGAATTTTTGAGATATTAGGCATTCCTTCCTTGTATTACTGCCGCGAATTCTGGTCATGGCTTGCCGGGAATTTTTGTCATGGTTACGGAGAGCGCCAAACGTGACTCCATGAGGGGCGGTATTCTCGAGTTTTGTCCCTTTTGCGTCCCTTTCAAAAGTGTCCCTTTTGGCAAGCCCTGATTGGTTAAAAGCAAACAACCGGAAATGACGTTACACAAGCGTGGCAAACCTACTGTCAACGCCCACTGCTTAACCGGAAGTACGTCACGAGGAAGGGGCGCAAAAGGGACGTTTTCAAAAGGGACAGTTACGAGAATACCGCCCCAGGTCAACGTGATGAATATCATTTGCTCAGAGCCAATGCCGCCTCCAGTTGTTTCATGCAAAATAAGACGTTCCTCCATTGATCGCTTGGTGTGGTGATGTCGCTACCTAGTAATTGTACAGAAAGTCAAGCTGCTCTATCTGACGCGAAGCGATTCGCTTCCAAAGCAAGCTCATTACTTATTTATCCCTGGGGGCTTATAGGAAGCACGGCTGCTTGCAGGAAAGGTCTCGTCTCTGGTAATAGGCTGGGACGAACGGCTATGCAGCGCATCTACAGAAATAATAGGACCAGTGGGTACACAAGCTGCACAGCTTGCAAGAAATTGCAATTCTCCTCTGGGTGATCGGAAAGATGAGTTCCCCGCATACTGGCAGCTTATGTTTTTATGCAATGCAAGACGGAAAACTTGCGGAACAGGAGTTTTAGTAGTATATAGAATACAAAGGAAGTTTCGTCTGCTAGCATACAAGCCCGAGTGGCTTCACAGCTACCTGACTAGCAGCTTCACAAAGGCGTATGTAGAGTACACGGCGTGGACAGGCTCGAGGGTGAATTGTCGCGCCTACAACTGGATGAGGCTAGGAAAAATAAAATGTAATTAACAGTTAGAGAAACCACAGAATATACAAAACCGTAACCTTGGCTATAAACTGGCTGCTCACACAATTCTCCGGATCTCCTGCCACCTGGTGCTTCCACCATAAGGAATATTTTTATTGGGTCACCATGCAGTGTACGGTCAGAGAAAAATAAAACGCGACCACAAAAACATAAACCAGAGCACACAAATAGCGTGATATCTTTCCATAAAATCAAAATTGACGCGTGGTTCAAATACAGTAACAAAGTTGGAACATGTGGCTTTCCAAATAGACTACTAGCACGCCGGTATCGCACTTCCACAAACAGTAATAAAAGAAAAGATTTCTACCTCTAGCACCCAACGGTTCTCTCGCGGAGTGGGGTACAATAAACTGTCAACGCGGCGGAGGCGGCAGAGGGGGTTGGGGGGGGGGGGTGGTTCAGACGGTTTCACTCACAGAGCACACTGCACGTGCCGCGGCGAATTTACCCAGAGCTCCCCACTCGGAGCCGCCTGTTCGCCGGGGGGGAGCGTCGGCAGTACGGCTTTGTCGTCCGATTTAGCGACGGATGTTTTGGGCCTGTTTAGTGCAGCTTCGCGTCCGTTGCGCACTTTTTTCGCACGTCTTGATTAACTAGTTCGGACAGAACCTCCTGGGTAACCCGGACCCGGCGGAATTAAGCGGTCGTACGGTAAATATACTTTAAGGATTGGTTTGAAGAGCAGGAAAACAGAATGTCGAGGCCACATACAGACATCTGACCGCTAAAGAAACGCTACATTTTGCGCAGTGCTTGTCACGATTGGGACTCCGTTTTCGAAATTTGTGATTACCAATTGAACCGTGTTTTAAGAGGTGTTACAAAAGGCGGAAGGAGCAACTGGCCCTAAAAATAGCGATTACAAAAGTTCCCTCAGCTATCTCGCAATTCTCAAACTTACTAACTTAACAAGTTTAAATCGGTATAAATGGGAATCACTAACCTCATGTGCCGAATTGTTTCGGAGTCTGCGCTTGTGTCTCGCGGTGGTGTAGACCCAAGCTAGCACGTCAGAATGGCTAGGTTCCGTGGTCTCATCCTTCGAAAGACGCTCCTCTCGTTGTCTTTATGCCTAGGCACGACGGGGTGCAGCGGTGGCGTCCACTCCTCTAGTCCGCCCGTGACCGACGCTGCTGCGTTTGGGACGCTGCCTTCCCCCCCCCCCTCTCCCCCCCCCCCCCGCGAATTCCAAGTAACGGCTGGGGGAAGCTCTCGTGTCACTCCTTGTAGAGCCACTGTTGTGAAATCTAGTGATGTCGCATGGGCAATTGTTGTGGTTGTTGTTGAAAACTTTGCTTTCCAACCACATTCACCGCACCGATTGAAGCCATTTTTTTTAGTTATGTGGGTTCTGCTTTTATATTTTCCTGTTCGCATTTTATTTGTTCATGGCTGTGCACTAGGGGATAACCCAGCCCACCGAAATGGGTCCACCAAGCTAGGATCCATCAGGGGGTCAGGATTACGCAAAGATGTCGCAGGACACCTACGGGTTCAACCGAAACCATGAAAACCACGTACCTGACAATAAGTGTGGAACCGTTTAATAAACTACAGGAACTCCCCAAGGCGGCTGCATGCCGACATGCTGGATGTCACACCTTTTCTATCATGCCAAATTACTGAGAATTGCTGACAAGTATCGTACTCAAGGCGTGCGTTCTCAAAGTTTCTCGATAGAAGTCGATTTCCTCAGCGGTGCTGGTGTACTCGACGTTTGAGGCACAACGGACCTCAGCCACTTCTTGAATGCCGATGGTGCGCTCGGAGTCGGTGCACGGAAAGCACGATTGAAAACTGCGGAGATCCAAAAGCATCCAGTCATAATGCTACCATGTCACCAATTTTCATCTGCTACGCCACCAGGAGCCCAATATAAAATATTACATGGCGGCATTAGCAACACAATAAATAGCCCAGAAAAAAGAAAATGGCCTGCCGAGCAACACCTTTCGGAAAGCGAGTGATACACGGATGGCTTCGGTGCAGGGATTTCAGAGTAGCGTTGTGAGGGGCTTGGTCTTCCAATTTTCAGGCAACCGGATGTCTTCTTCAAACGCTTTTTAGGTTCTCAGAATGGACTTCGCTGGGCCCGGCTTTCTACCATCACTAAGGAGCGCTTTCAAGTGCGACATTGCTCTCTTTACGTGCACCGCATCAAGAGCACTGTACTGCTTCATAAAATCTGAGGCCTTTTTGCTCAAGTTTTGGCGCCTCTGTCCGCAGCAGTGTACTTTGTGGAGGGTACACGGAAAATGCTAAAACGTTTAAAAAGCCTGTGTCGAAGTGAAGCGAGTGTGTTGACTTTTGTGCTATCACAAAATCGCCGCAAATAAAAACATGCACGAATTGGCGCAAAATTCTGCGTCCCCAATTCCTCCTGGTAGGGTGCTTGGTGGGAGCGGCTGCTTTGAACAGGTAAACACAAACTCAGAGGCGTATTGTAAGACCTACACAGCTTGTAAGACGGCTTCTGCTCGGGTAGAGAAGTCATTAACTCTAGACATCTCCTTCATTTCAGCTGTGGTATTAGTCCGCCGTGTAATCCTGGAGGTCTCCTCTTTGGACGCAGAAAACCACCAGTGCCTAGCAAAAACAGCGACTCCATAAAAGCCTCTACCATCGTATGCCCGCAGACAACATGAGAGAAATATCAAAATTCAAAATGTTTTACAGTAAACCTCTGGACAAGGTGGAAAAAAGAATAGCTGTGTCTGCGCACTTTTTACAGCACCAAACGACCACCGAAGTTAACGTGGAAATCAAAACGCATACGGTTTCACGAGTTGTCTAGCTGCATCACGTTTTAGCATTGTCTTTCAAAAACTAGAGCGGTACAGAAACCTTTCCACCCTCCCGCGTCCTTGCGGCACTAAGGGTGCAGAAATTATTGTCGTGTTTTTACACAGCGTGAAAATGACCAGAAAGGTATAACTAGAATGAGCCTACAGCTCGCCTCTCGAAGCTCGCGCATCGTTTCCCGAGGCTCGCCCCTCCTTTCTGTCAAACGCCGCACCTGGGCGACAGGCGAATGCTGCTCTTCTGCTATTGGTCCCGCAACGACCATCACTTCGCGGTTCCCGCTAAGCCTTGGCTTTGGTCCAATAGCTTGTTTTATCTCTTAGAATTTCTCTCAGGCAGCGCCTCAGCTTGTTCACCAGGGTTTTAAAAATATTGTTTCGATTTTTGTGGTCTGGTTCTGATTGCAAGACTCCTTCCCCATCCGATGCATTCCAGCAGGGATAACTCTAAATTTTAATGCCAAACAAATTCAAAATACCCGCAATGATGTCGGGAAGCAAGAAATGTTTCATGAGTATGCCATATTTCAACTATAATCCGCTTAAAGGATCTATATTTCCAATGATGGCAAATAAAAATGATATCACAGCCGCAGAGGTTACCATAGCGTGAGAATTACTTTTTTTAGAAATAAAATCTTCCTGGTTTTTTTTTTTCGCTGCTGATACCGAGTAGTGACCTTTGTATTCTTCACTTGCCCCTCCTGCTAGGGCCATTCTGGCCTGCAGTATTTTGAAATAAATAAATAAAATAAATAAATAAATAAATATTCTGTAAAGAGACAAATGGACAAAAGAAACGATAGAAAAACCATGTACAAAAGGCTAATCCCACTCGCCGACCACGTAGAGGGGCCAACGCTGAAGTACCTGTCCAATGGCATAAAAAAGTACTCAATAGATACAAAATGCTAAATAGATATAAAAATGTAATAAATGCTATCTTTCTCGGATTTCTTATGATAATTCGGTAGGTTTTGTTAGTATACTGCATGTTTTTCATGAAGCCTCGCAAGGCGATGGAATACTGCGTGGGATCAGAAATGAAAGGTGGAGGCTTACATGGACAGCCGGAGGGTTTCTAAGCCTAATTGATGTTATCCATCATTATGGAAGAATTTTTCGGAATCATTTCGTTTCTGTAGAGCCACAGGATTGCTTTTCTTTCTTTTCCAGCTCTGCGAGCCTAGGCATATTCACTATAAATACGATCTATTATTTGTTTCCTGGTTTGGCGTTTTAAACGACAAACTTGAGGTTCTGTCTCGCGCACGAGTTATTACTGTGTGTTTGAATGATAAGTATACTTTACAGAACTACAAGAACTACAAAGAATCTGAGTAGCAAACAGTTGTATGTAATAAATAACTTTAATTTGAAACTGGCGTACAGTTTGTGTTGTCTTTGCTTTTCCTTTTTCGTGACTTCTAGTATTTGCAATCGTGGGCTCCGCAAATGCCCGAAGCTTCTTTTAGGCTAATGCTCGAGTAGCTCATGACTCATTTATGCCCGTATAAAATATTCCCAGAAATGCCTCCAACATTTACAATAATTAGAATACTTTTCACGTTGCAGTTTCTGGTTCGTTTCCTAATGGCTCGGAAAGCAAGTAGCCCTCACATGTCATTTATCTAAATCTTCTTCCGTGTGGTCTCGTCTGCCGCCTTGCGAGCTTACCAAATATTTATACCCTTCCAACCGCACTATAGTAAAGGGGAAACTGGGCAGCGGATATTTGCACGCGCTTAAACTTACCGGTGGTCTCGCGTGTTTTCGTGGGCCGACTATTGCCGGAAATCTTCGTTTAGGTGGAACTGACGAAGCCGCATTGTGGACGTTGTGAAATAGCTAGTGAGAGCTATTCTGTTCCCGAAACTGCAAGTACTCGCACGGGATAAGACTAACCCGCCATTCCTGGATCGGACCATACAACGGCCCCCAATTTGTGTCCACGCTGAGGTTGCGGAGGGCAACAAAACTCAGTGACGCACATCGTTCTCTTTTTGAACTGGTTTTATTTCTTTTTGAGAGACTTGGGTCCAGGCTGATAACCGGAATTTAAAAATTAATGTCGAATAAAAGAAAAACCGAACACTGACTGGGGAAACGGGTAAATAGAGTGAACGACATTCGGCTTATAAAAATCAAAACTCAAGTCGTCAGCATCATCATCACAAAAACAAGAAACGGATGCTGACAGAACAAGGTTGCCATCGTTTTTGCAAGTGCTTCAATAGACCTTTCCGGAAAGTTGCGCGCGCCCCCAAACGGCGGCCGCAAAGCAGCCTGGGAACTGTGAGCGCCGCAGCAGCCGCCGCCGCTGCCGCCCGGGCCGCTCTTCATGTAGCTCTACCGTGCCAAACCGTGCCGTGCGCGACAGCGCCTGTGGAGGGAGCATTTGTTGACGGTGCAGCTTCGGCGTTTAACATTGTGTGATGCATGCAGAACATCTGCTGTCCTGGACAGCTGACCCGCCGCGGTGGCTCAGTGGCTAAGGCTTTGCGCTGCTGAGCACGAGGTCGCGGGTTTGATTCCCGGCCGCAGCGGCCGCTTTTCTGATGGAGGCGAAAAGCAAAAACACCCATGTGTACGAGATTTCGGCGCCAGGTGGTCAAAATTAATCCGGAGCCCTCCACTACGGCGCGCCTCATCGCCTGCGTTGCGCCGGTGCGTTAAACCCCACAATCAATCAATCAAGTCCTGGACAGCTGTTTTCTTCACTGGCTTCTTTTTCAAACTTCAGCATTCTTACCACCGCCCGCATTTCTTCAACAAACTGCTGCATTTTGGGGAGTTGCAGTGTGTATCCCGTCCATTCATGCTACACTATGTCTGCATTTGTTTCAAGTACTGGTGCCCAAGAGGTGGCGAGTCTTATTGTGCAATCCTAAGCTCTTTTGATGTTTTCGGCTGTGTGTAAATGTGAAAATAGAAATGTTTATTTCAGTCGAAAAAAAAAGACCCGTACACTTTTAATTACTCCGTTAGAAAAACTAACCAATACCAAATAAAAGGTAAAACTGTTCAGAGGGCGCTAATACAAAACACGCATAGTTGACATTTTGCTTAATTATCAATTGAGAAGTGGTTCATGTGTGAAGTTGCTCAGGTAGCAACAAATTTTCCGTATCCGGTTTGGCTTGTCAGCCATCGCATTTGGGAAAACATACCACGGTATTCTCAAGTTCTTCACTTCTCGAATAACTCGCTCAACGTGTCTCCTTAGGTTGGCGATTTGCCGTGTGCGTGTTTCCTCCGTTACTGTCAGTTGACGCCGACCATTTAACATGGGGGGTCTGTTCAATTTAACGCCAAGTTCACGGAGGTCATCTTCGATCAAGCATCCTGGGTCAGCTATCACGAGCTGTCTCCTTTGTTTTCTCACAGGAAGTACACCACACCTTAAAAGTGGGAAATAATAATTCCACAATGAGCGACCGAAAAGAAATAGTCGAAATGCTGAACTCACTACAGCAGAAACCCCGTTACTCCAATGCCGCAGGAAACGGGCTGCAGGCAGTCGCTGTCGTTGGAGAAACCGCATCGTTGCCTGCTGGAGTGAAAATATTGCTTTATGCCCTGTTACGCCGTTTGTGCTAAAATTCATTACAAAACGGGCGTTGATTACTCTGAGCTGACAGGGGTATCTCGACAGTGCTGCATATCACTAGTTCGTCTTGGATGCCTGGAAGCGGATGCCTGGAATTTACGTTAGAATGCTGGGCGTACCTGTCTTTACCGGAGGACACCTCTCGGAGAAGACCCGGTGTGGAAAAATGGTCGCATACGGTCCATGTAACATTTGCGTCTGCTCGCGTTGAAATGGGCTCCACATATCCTGTGATGTTCGGACGGCTCCCACAAAGCGAATCGGCCATCACGACCCTGGCGATTTATCTGGCGAACTTATTCCTTTTTAAGTTTCTTGTCCTTCGGAAACTTGTGCAATGAAACATGCCGGTCTCGTAGCGTATTGTTGTCCCATCCGATCATACAGCACGTTTTTCCGCTTCCTGCAGCTTCCTTGGCGCCATATCGTCAGTATCGCGTGAACTACAAACGCTAAGGCAGGTCGTAAACGAGTGTAGCTTTACACACGCGGAAATGCATCACGAATAACGTGTGCACACGATATGAGCTTCTTCGTTTTCCCACTCAGATCCCCGCGGGCTGCCGGAGGCAAGAGCTGGTTATTTGTATTTTTCTCTGGGAGCTCAAGTGCACATTTGTTTTTTATTTCCTCGTGTTGAGGAATTTCTATTTTCCCGCGGGCAGCAAGAAGCACGAAGACGCTTTTCAACTGCCAGCAGCTAGCAGACGACGTTGCTAGCAGACGACAAAAGGTTCTCATGCGGTGCAGGCAGCTTCAGAAGGATGCGGAGTTTATTTCTTATTTTGGGTTCTATGGCTTAAAGATGATTTAATTGATGCGCAACATAACTTTGCAAGCCCATCCTTTCGCGCTACTTCAACTTGGTCCTTTGACGGACGCCGCGAACGCGGCGCGCGGCGCGACCACCCCGTCGGCGCTCGCCCCGCGCGCGCACGCAGTTCCCATGACGCCTTGCGCGCGCCCGCCAGGGGAAGGAGCGGCGCTGCAGTTTCTGGAAAGGTCTATACACTTAAAATCGTTCGGCATTTCTTAATGCCCTCGATTTCTTCTCACGCCTTCACTCAAACTCCAACAATTCCCATATGCAGGGGAAGGAAAAAAACCCGCCTAGCTGAACAGAAAGGAAAACTCGTATTTTGTGGCAATATGCTTGTTGCACAACTTTAAACAGCGCAACAAGCAAAGACGGCGGACAGACATGAAACCGGAGACGACCACTGACGAATACACGTCAGTACACAATTCATCGCTTGATCAGCCGAGCACTGCTGTGAAGGTTACGGGTTCCCTGGAAACCAGAAATGCATATGCACTCTGGAAAGTTTTGGCACGTGTTCGCCATTCATAAATGTACCTTTTACCTCATTTCCGGAACCTGAAAAAAACAAACTCTTTCCGGCGACTGCAATCTGGTTCCTACTCGCATGAGAGCCTCCTACACATTGTGTACTGAACACAGTATCCGGCCACTCTAACCTTTGCCCTGTGTCTGCCGCCCGATACCACGTGGTATGGAAGGGCCAACGAACTCTTATCCTTACACTAATCCCAACCCCACCTATGAACAGTGCGCGAAGCAGCTGAACTGCAGCTCCGAGCCATTTGTGACTGCGACGATAAGTTATGCGGGCGCGGACAGCGAGCCAGCAGCATACTATCTTGGACTAAGGACACCTTTCCCGGGGTGGAGACCCTGACAACATCCTCGTGCTTACGCCTCTATAAAATATTTGTCCCTCACTTTGAAAATGTACGCTTAAAGAGCAGTGCGCTGCATTTCGACTACTCCAGAAAGACATGCGCTACATGGAGCTCAACGCTTCCGCTACCTACGGTACTTACGCACGCTGCTCATATTCACAGCATTTAAGGACATTCCCGCAGATTTGCTTTCAGTCTATTCGAAAAAAACGACAAAAATTGCGCCACAATAGACGTTATTTCTGATTTTTTTGTTTATCTCCAACAACATTTGTCACGTCTCTTGGTTTATCTATTCGGGAGTATTTCATTGCTTTATGTTTGTCAACTTTGTGTAAGAAACTGCAACTAGTTTGCTAAAATATCTCCACCTAACTTAATCACTTCATTCTATTCTCTCTTCCGGTGTCATTCAAGAAGTGAAAATGCGCTACTGCACATTCCCAGGTAACAGTGCTGCCAGCCCCGTACGAGAGAGGTTGGTTACCAACTGCGCTACGATCCTATCGGTAGCAATAACGCGTTTTATCTTCCAAGGCTAGCTGGGCAATCGCAAAAGCATTATACTTAAATTCCAGCTGTGGGACTGTTTATGCCTGATGGTAGGTATGTCGTTGTATGCTTTCATCTTTTGTCGCGATGTTTTGGCACAAGAGGTATACATGCCTGGCGTGAAATGTTCGCGTCGTAACTGTTGCAGTCGTGTCAACGGACGGTGGTGGTTTATCTGGAACGAGCTCCTGCCAGTCTACCAAACGTCCGGTATTCTTGTGTTTGCTTGCATCTTCTCTGAGGTACACTCTCGTTAGAAATCACATCTGGCTGCTGCCGCTGAGGTACACGCCCGAGGGTTCAGCACAGCACGGAAGCAGAAGTAGCCCGAATGTACAGAAACGCGTACAGGGCTGGACTGCACCCTGATTAACACAATTGTTATCTATTCAATCTAAGTCGTCTCCATTTCTCCTAGAGTTGATTTAGAAGATTGGCAAGTCCTCCTTTTACAACGCATGTTGGCTGTTGTGGTACACGTACTTTGTCACTTTTCTCATTAGCATGAGCAAAAAATCTATGCAAACGTCCAGTGGGGGCATTGTGTCCTCCTATTATCACCCTTATCATCCTTTTACGTTTGCGTCATTTCATTCTTCTCTCGGTTACTTTGACTTGGGCGCTTGGTCGCACGCCCACGGAGCCTTGCAAACACACTTTTCAGCGTTCATAGTTTTAAAGTTTCAAGTACTTCGTGGCCGTGGCTGTGGCCGTGTCCCGTCCCTGCCAATGTTCGTCCTGGTCTTTTTTTATGTATATCATTTTCGTTTCTTCTGTAGTTGTCTTTCTCTTTCATTGTAGGGGGTTCGTGGGTACCTACAAAGGCGGCTTTGCATTTTTGTTTCCTTCTCCTTCGCACTTGTAAACTCCATATATTCGCTCTCAGGGTAAGCCCTCTATCCCTCACTATTTATTCGTAACATTTGTGTCCAGATCGACGGCAAAAACGAACTCACTAGGTTCATTGTGCGGTTGGTGGAGGCTGAAGCAAGCCACTGACAAGAAACATGACTGGCAAATTTTTTATTTATTTATTGTACCGTGAATGCCCCGTTTAAGGGTAATAATAGAGGGGCGGGCTGTTGCATGCATTTAAAAGGTGATCAATGAAATCCTTCAATTTGGTGGGGTCGGAGTGTGCGTATGGCTGGTGGGCAGGTTGTTTCATTCTTTGGCCGTTTGCAGAAAGGATGCATGCCTGAAGTACGGCCTGCTGGAGGATAAACAGCCTTGTGATGGCTTGTGCGGCATGACGTCCGGTGGGCGGGAGTGATAGCAGATGAAGGAGGTGATGCGTGATAGAATTTCTGAAAAAGGTGGTGGGCGGAGATTTTAGTTGGCGTCTAATTGTATGGGGCCTCCGTTTTCATTTTATCGCGTCACTTGAATGCTAACGTGCAGGTACCTCACTGATAACAATGTTTTTAGTACTGGCCCCGTAGCGTGAATTGTAAAAGTTTTGCCATATTTCTTATGTGTTTTGTTGTCAAGCAATGTGTTTTGTTGTCAAGCTTTAATGGCAGAAAAGGGGCTGAGTGAGTTAGCAAAGGCTATCTTTTCCAAACTGAACAAACCTATATATTGTCTTGTTGAGAGGGGCAAGTTTCGGTTGCTCAAGTAGGTTTAGTGATGTGAATATACAAGCCGAATAAAAATATTTTACTTTCAAATTCAACCCCACAAAGGAAACTTGCCTTTGATAAAAATTGCAAAATACTGTGTGATTCGAACCACTAGGAGAAAAGCGTTCAAGTGCATAGTTCAGCTTGGTCTTCATTGGGTGCATTCATAGCCGTGGTCGTCCGTAAATAAATCTACAGTGATATCAGTTTTAGCTGAACCCATTCAAATTGTTTTTGTAGCGCTTTGTTTCAGTAACTGCACCTAAAGGAAGAGAGAGAGTGAGAGAGAAAAGTGTTATTACAGGCAAGGCGGGCTCAAGGCGGCCCTAGAAAAGAGAGAGTGTCTTGGTCTTGTAGTGGGTCTTTTTGCCGGAGGAGGAGTCTTGTAGGTGTCGTTATAGGAAGACATGGGTAGACACGTCGTTTTCAAACTGCTTGAGCAATACTGCTTGATAATCCGAACGGTGCAATCAGGTGATGGATGGGAGTGCCATGGACTGAGGACCTATGGGTATGTGGCATCATTCGTGGGTGGACAGAAATTTTTAGAGGAGGATAATTTGGGTCAAAAGCAAATAAGGCGGTGCACGTCAGCTTTTATTAGGGGGTGACTGGCGAGAAGCGTGTTGTGGTGGTAGGCAGGCACCATTTGCATTGTGTTTCGGGTGCATTGATTAATACCTCAGCAGCTTTTGGGAGTTTAGCTACAGCAGCGAGGAACCCAGGTAGGGCAAAGTTTTTACGCGGGTTTTTTTGTTTCTTTAACCGGGTGCCTCTACAGTTTGCGAGATGGAGGCGACGAAGGACGGCATCGGTGCGTGAGACAGTCATATTTTACTTTGCTTCGGCGGATAAGCAAAATTCCATGCAACCACCTCTGCTAGTCGCCATTGCAACGAGAAGAACCTGCGGCTTGAAGAGTTTATCAATTCATCATCCTACACGTCACAGTTCCAATCTGGCTACATCAAACGAAAGTTCATTCGATTTAGAAATTTCTAGGTTAGTGTGTGCGTGTATGCGTTGCTCTCCACGTACTCTACGCCCGTTCAGGTGTGTTAGAGCATACTTGTTACGCAAAAAAAGCAAGCCAGCCATCCACGCCTTTTAATCGGGGATACATGTAAGGCGTCGGTAGGAAGGTAAGCAGATTGTTCTCCGAAAATGCCTCATCAGTTCCCTGCTGGCGGATATTAAAAACCGCAAGAAACTTCCTCTTAAATTCGTTTAAAATCACTATTCACCATTCACATATTTTTGTAGATATAAACATTTTGTGCCCCAAGTTTGCAAATAACAATATTCATAGGATGGGCCGGGGATTGGTACTGGTGTCAATGTGCCGTGTCGCATACTTTTCGTGATGTATCTTGGGCCAATAGTTCTTGTTTTTTGCATTGACTTAAGAAGTTAAACGCGCAACTTTTTAATAAATTATGAACGGAAAAATGACTCCAGCCCTAACAGAAATTGTTTGGGTGCGAGTTAACTACAGATAAAAATTAACCCTTCTTGTTCTTGACCAAAAATATTACCATGACTGTTTCACCGAAGCAACGATATCAGTACAACCCTCAAATATCAATGCACTACTGAAATGTTTCATTAGCGGAAATCCTACTTTCAACAATGTCTTGTTGGCTCGGCGTCGGGCTGCCCCCTTCTTCTTGACATCAGTCTTGGCTACTCAGCTTTCAACTCAGCCGTTGTGAAGGATTAATTGTTTATTAACATTGACCGTGCCAAGTACGAGCTAGGCGGTCCCGTAAGTTGGGCGTGTGGCGTTCACGCTCTAGTGGTTTATTCAAGCGTTCTGTTAACAAATGGCCTCTCCCAGACAGTTTCATTTGTCAGAATTAGTGCTGGCTTACGTCCAAACCGCCATCCAGCATGGCTTACAACGGGAGCGTCGCCCTCTTCACGCATTCTTCGTCGTATCAGGGCAAAAGAGAGGATCCTTCTAAGACCCTTAGCCTGAGGCCTAGTTTTCAATGCCTCCATTGCAACATATTTTATTCACATTCTGAATAGCATCTGTCATCAGTTCGTGTTCTGCTTTAGAAGCAGTTTTGAACAGTGATGATTATACCCCCACCCCCACGCCCACTAGATATTTCGCAAAGCTCCAAGTATATTGCCTTCAAATTGATCTCGTCATTTACCTAAAACTACCTTCCTCTTTTTCCGCAAAACATTTTCGCCTTACGCTCTAGCAGTGAGAGACTGCTGGGAATTACAATACGGAAACCGTATCTCTAAAGGCTAAACCTCACGCACGTCCGTAAAGGCTAACCCTCAAGCACGTATTAGAAAACTGAATCACAATTTTGGTGAATTTGCTGTATATCAAAGAAGTGCGTTGATGGCTGTGGTGATAATGTTTATTAACGGATACATTTAGCCTTGCGTGATATGCCGGCAATTGCTACACCGATCAGCACCTTCTTGCCGCTATGCGCGAAGAATCACCAGGCGTCACTGATGCGTGTGTCCCCAAAAAAACCGAGGATCAGACACAACATGTCTCCCCTTGGGATCAAATGGCCTATAGTAAAATTATATCCGCCAAAGAGGCATGCCGAGCGGCTCTCCGTCGAAGTTCTTTAAACAAAGCTAACCTCCCCGTCGCATGCTCTCGGCAGTCCATAAGGAAATGTCCTACGGCACTTGTCACACAACGCGTTGCGCACCGAGGTAAGGAGATAAGGTTCAGCTTATGAAGCCCCGCCGGTGTCCGTTCTCAGTTGGTCTGGCTGCGGAACAGTAACAATGCTTCTGTCCTCTTCATACCTTTGGTAACACAAGGTTGTGTTGTGGTCGCCAAGAAGTGCTCTTTAATGATGGTTCGTAGAATTTGCCGTTCGTCTGCAGCCACTTTCAGAAAATGAATACAAGATGTCCCTTCACGGGCACGTAATAATTGCATATTAGGATATACAGTACATCAAAGAAGTATGTTGAGTAATTAATGCATATAAAGAGTATAATGAACATTTTCCGGGTAGGTGACGTCGTTCTTTGTTTATCCTACGCTGTCGAACTTATTTTGACATTTTCTAGGTCTCTCACTAACAGTTTTATACAGAAATGTAGGCCTTCCTTAAGTAGTCACATGTTTACAAAACGAACCAGAAAAAATACTCTAAAGAACAATCAAGAGAAATTCACTATTAAAATATGAGCACATATTCTCAAGTAACAACACAAAATATAAGCATAGGTTTATTAGAACATTTGTAGGTAAAGGGGCACCGCAATAAACGGAGCAGAAGAGGAGGAGACAAACACTTATGCAAGTGTTTCTCTAATCTTCCTAATGTTCCGTTTATTGTGCTGCTCCTTTAGGTAGAAATGCGTGTACCAACCAGCCCAAGTTTCAACTCTACTATTTATTGGACATTTAATTCGTAGGGGATTTTTTACGTGTAGTAAAGCAGCATGGTGTCATCAATAATTTTATTGATACGTAATTTTATTCGATACGAATACAGTACATTCGATTCTCGGCAGAGGTTTTAGGGGTAAAGAACTTCAGGGGCTCAGCTGTCGGCGTCTCCTGTTGTCGTCGTCTCATGTCATCATGGTAAATCAAGTTGTCAAACGATGTTGATACAACAAGTGTATAATAGATAAAAAATGATTCAAAATAAACTACCATGGTTTAAATTTATTATACATTTAAAAACAGGATTTTATTCCATTAATAACAGGATATGGTTAACTTCCGTATCAAAATTTGTTTGAAATGTCAAGTATTTTTCTGTAAAGCATAATTATTGATATGCTGTGGCGTGTGATACGATGGCAACTTACTGCCAGTCTGTGTCTCATTAAATTGCTTAAATCCAGTTTAACGCAAAGCAACAGAAGGCGCCAGTGCCTCCGCAAGCGCGCCATTTCTCCTCCCATGGGCGCCTGTCAGGGGCCTAATGAGCGCGTCCCGATTGGCAACTGAGAAATTTACAATCTTCGCATACACTTACACACTGCATGCTTCGCACCTCCCCAGGTTTATCGTTGGTGGAGATAGCTCGGGAGTTTTATTCGTCGTAGCAGCTCGGCCCTTTCAAAACCTGTATCGTAGGGCATCGAAAAGAACACAACGAAGTGGAGCTAATTACGTCAGTAATAGGACTAAAAATTTCGGAAAATATTGAAGGCCATCGTTACTCGGCGCGCAAGCCCGAACAAAACAGGCTGACGCTGTAGCAACTTTGGGATGCTTGCCCAATCGTTTTGGAAGTAGTTTCGTGGTTTGGATAGTCTCACTGGGAACGTAAATATGTATTTTCTTTTGAGTAAGTTTTACCAGTTTCTGAAAGACGTTGAGCGAACCAAAACATGCGAAACAGGAGTACAGAGTGAATTGATGCTGGCAGAATAAATATGAGCTGTTATTGGAAGCTAGCTGCTATATTACTTTGCCCTATATATCATAAGCAGTGATGCATGTAATGTTAAAAATTCTGTATATTTATATGTACTAAAAGTGAAGTTCAACGGTAAAAGTGTTTTACTTACCCAATTGTGGGCACTTTACACCCGACATTGCGAATAGCAAAAACAAAGTTGGGATGAACTAGTAATAACTTAATTACTTGCAAGCAACGCATAGCTCAGTAGACGGCATTTTGGTTCTTTATGTATCGGATGAAATGTTGATGATTATTGACTTGTGTAACCGGCGTTTATTATATTTGTACTGGTAGTAAAGATCGGAATAGACAATAATATGTCAGAACAGTATTCAGATAACTTCCTTAATATTATCTAATTCTTAACGTCGAAATACAGATAGGTGAAAGAAAAAGGATACACCTAAAAGAAAGTTTGGTTCATTTAAATTATAACTTCAGATTAGGGAAAGGGGAGACAACGAACTCCGAAATATTTTATTCTCTTGATAAGAATGGGGATAATCACGATACAAGGAAACATTTTATATACTTGGCAAATATTCCTCAAAGCTTTGTTTAGCGTTTATTTATTGTTCTAGCTTGCCGTAAAGCTCATAATAAAAATTCAGTTGAGTATCTTGAGCAATATGCAAACTGATGTTTAGGAAAGAAAGAATTTGCACTGGCACCTTCTCAAGAAAGTACGGGTAACGTCGACCGAAATTACGGAAGTCGCAAACGAGTGCGTTGTTCTTTAGCTATATTGCAGAGCCCCCCAAAAGGTGAGGCCTGTTTTTTTTTCATTTTTGGAGGTTGTATTGCCAAAGCATCACAAAATAAGCTTCTTTATAAAAATCTATGCAGTGAACTTCCAAAGTATCTTGTTAGTTGAAGAGTTCTAAATATAAAAGGCCGCGAAAGTGAGCCGGAATGATTCACTGGAGTTCCACAAGGCAGTGCCCTACAAACACTTCTTGTTGTGGTAACAATTTATTTTAGGTCGTTCAGTCACCAGTGACATTGATATTGCTCGTTGATAGCTGTGTATTCTGAAATTGTTGAGATTAAAACCTACATAGATGTAACACCGAAACATATTGTACTAGTATCCCAATGCTGTGAACGGCGAGATATGCACCTAAGTTTGGAGGAGAGTGCGTTCTAAGAATTTCAGGAGAAAATTTCAATTTCATTAATTATCCGCTCCATTACGATAGACGTACAGTTACAAGCCCTTAGGCGTAACCAGGCCGAATCGTCTCTGTGGGAGTGAACACATGCGAAAATGTCGGTTTAGGTGCTTTCAGCAAGTTTTGCTCGTACGTGTTAAAATAAAATGAGCATCGTCGATATTTAAGCATTGTAGCTAAAACGTTCCTGTAAGGTCGAAACAAGAGCACGCGTATATTTTCTGGGTTCAGATAGATAGAAAAATGTACTTCAACTTGAAATAATTCTAACAAAAGCCGTCTATAATCAAGTCGGACAATGGAAGATGAAACAACTCTTCTAGTACCATCATGACTGCTGCACAAAGCAAACCTATACAACTAGGCAGGAAATAGTTTCTTTTATATTGCTTCATCGGTTTTTCCGCGTGAAATTGATATGGAGTAGCCTTTTTTCCGTTGGCCATTAGACATTAGGCTGACTAGAAACACGTCGGAATAAAGAATGCAAACTTTTTACTAACAGCCTTCCCAAGAAAACGTTGTTGGAATACGTCAATCGAAGACAAGGTTCAATGCTGCAAATTTTACGAGTGATGTAAGGGAGGGCCCAGCTATTATTTTTCTTGTATCTGCCTGTGGTTTTATCTCCGATAATATCGTTTTCAGTGTGTTTGATGGTAATGAAGTATTATTGCAGCATTTTTAGGTACCATCTTTTTGGATGGTTGTGTTGATTGGGTAAATTTTCGTGATTTTTTTTGGGTTGTTTTTATATAAAGCAGTTGGCGTTATTTTTCCTGGGCATTTTTCTATAGCGGAGCCGGTACCACCCCTCCAGTATTTTTGCTAATAAGAAAAAAACATTTTATCAAGAACGTCCATACAAATTATATATTTCCCACGAAAGAGCAGATTTCTTTGACAGTTTGCGCGATTTGTAATAGTGTAAATATTACGAAGGTTACCCCAGCTTACATTCAGCTATTATGTAAAAAAATTACAATACGTTCTATGATACCTTTTCTTTTAGTCAAATGGAGCGCGCATAATCATTCCACGGTATTACTGAGTATGAGGTAAATAGCGCTGTTTATTTTAGTAAAGCCTACCATATAAAAGTGGAACAATTTTGGAGACTGCCGTGGCCTTTAAGAATGATAAGTTGTAGGAAGGTTTCTTAAATGCAAAATCATTGTGTGTAACATTACCAATACTGGTTTCATTTCGACAAGTAGAAAATGGCTTACAATTCTCGGTCTTGAACTGTTATTTTTATTCCCCCGTAGTTAATAACAGGTCGTCAATGACGGACTGCAATGCCCTACACTGCAATAAATTAGGTGTTTAGGCTAATGTTTGCAAGTTTCCCTGTACCGTCAATAAGTAGCCAGCAACAACGTTCCATTATTTTCTTCCGCTTATTTAGCAGTTTACGCGTGGCAGACTTCATTTGATCCTTGTGCACCGGCTAACTGGCTCACCAAAGAACGAGCGCCGAAGAAAGGCGGCTTTACGTTCGAACCGCCACCGCTGCACGACCAACTTGGTACCACCTCACTTAGTACGAGTAGTAGTAGTAGTAGTAGGAGTAGTAGTAGTTAAAAGCGTTTTTTTGGGTCATTGCAGTAGGAGTGGTTTCCTAATCTAGGATTACATAAGATCTGCAGGGAGCCTTCATTATGACGATCAGGAGTTGGTGTACGCCCAGATGACTGCTGGTCACCAGGTTGTCTCACAGCTCACGCAATAGAGCGGGGTATGGCGGAGGAGCGAGCTTTAGATTGTCCCCGTACTGTACTATATTGTGAGGTATATGGGGTTGTAAGCAGAACTGGCATATGTCAAATGATAGTAGGAAATATGCCGAAAAGTTACGCATTTATTCATGAGAACTGCTCGTTCCATTCGCGCTTCGAATGACCTAGCTGATAACGTACCCTACATATCTCACCACAAAACGTTTCGCCCTTGTTCCGTGGTGATGTCTCCATCTGCAGAAGCAGAAATGTTTAAATTAAATAGCATTTCTCCTCCAGAACGCTGTATCGAAGAAAATTCTGGAACACAAGAACCTGACCAAACCTTTTTCTTATTTTGTCCCGACTTTCACCGAAGATACATTGAAAGTACCAAATGAAATGCACTGCAATGAGCATTCATCTGCAAGGAGTTTGCCAGACGTCTTTCATTAGCGGCACTTGTACTTTTACACGAGTTATTCAAAACCTTACCTAGTGGGGCTCGTATGTATATTTATACAGTTTACGTTCAGAAACCTTGCTTAGCCCTAGCTTGACTTCTGCATTGATTGAGCTCTTTAATAATTGTATTATTGCAAATCGCTACCTATATGCGTTAACCTCTTTTTCGCATTTGCAAGACCTTCGCGAGATCCATAAAAGGGCCTTGCGCTTTCTTCTCACCACACCCTACAAATGTAATTAAAGATCTTGGTACACACAGCTTTACAGAAATACAGATCGTCCTATCGTATTATCGGTTTGAAGTGGGATAGGAAGAAGATGTATATACTAATGAAAATCCTTGTTCCTTGTGAGTTATGATGTGCCTTCAAAATAGTCAATCGCGTCTATTTGCAATCCAAATTTAGATTCTAGAAAGATGCTTGTTCAGACTCATGATCTCATATTCAAACATGACGAAACGGTAAATCCTCTCCCAAATCTCGTACCGAAACAAGGCCATTATTCCACAAGTTGGGTGCTGAACAACTTGTAGAAAAGAGGCGACACTGGAGCCAAAAAGCATGTATCCTTGACGTGTATAGTGTTCAGCATCAAGATAATCTTCAATGAAAGCATAGGTTGAAACCGCCAATTTACAATGCACTGCGGTCACCAGATATTGCTTTAATCGCTAAAACGTAATTCATTAGTTGTGAGGGCCAACCGGGTGCCCAGTTCTGAGCCAACAACCACGATGAACACCAACACATAGCGAAGCTCCAGGCAAGGCTCTGACCATTCCGCAATTTGGGTACTGCAACTGTGTTGGTAGCTACCACGCCCGCCTTGTTCGTTGATTACACACCAGCACCCTCTAAAGGGCAAATGTTGTTACCATCAATGCTCTAAAAGAAATTGACCCAATCCACGCCGTGAAGGAGGTTGGAAAGGGAAGTTTTAACGACACTCACTACAATTGCCCATGCGAAGTCACTTGAATTTACACCCGTGGCTCTACAACAGTCAAACAAGAGATTCTGCCAGCCGTTACTTCGAATTCGATGGGGCGGCGTCCCGAACGCAGCACCGTCGGCCACGCCGAGATAGAGTGGTGGACGAAGCTGCCGTACTCCAGCCGGCTGCCGGCAGAAAGAAAACGGAGAGGAGCGTCTTTCGAAGGGTGAGACAGCGGTACCTTACCATCCTGATGTTAGCTCGGGGCTACAACATCGCGCGACAGAAGCGCACAAAATTCGGCATGCTAGCATAGTGTTTCTCCTTTATACCGATATAAACTAGTTAGTTTAGTACATTTGAGAATCACGAGATAGCTGAGGGAACTCTTATAATCGCTATTTATAAGATCCAGTTGCTGCTTTCGGCTTTTGTAATACCTCTTAAAACACAACCAAATTGGTATTCATCAATTTAGAAAAACGGAGTCCCATTCGTGGCAAGCAGTGCGCAAAAGGCAACGTTTCTCTAGAGGCCATATGTCGGGATGTCATCTACACATTTTGTTTTCCCGCCCTTGAAACCAATTGTAACGCATCTTTGCCCTGCGACCACTTAAATCCGTGGGGACCGGATTAACCAGGAGGTGCTGACGAACAAGTTAATAAAGCCGAGCTAATACAAGTTAATAACAAGTTAATAAAGCAATGAACGCGAAGCTGCGCCAAAACTGGCCCAAAACAACTGTCACTAAAGCAGACAACAAAGCCCTATTGCCGACACGCCTGCCAGTGGGCAGGCACCTCCACCTTGGGGGACGCTGGGTAAATTTGGCGCCATCTACAGCGTGCTCCGTGAGTGAAACCCTCCTCCGGATGCCCTCCGACGCCGCCGTTGTAGCGTTGTGAGTTTATTGTTTTGCACGCCGTGAAAGAACCGTTGGCCGGCTAAAGGAGATCGATTTGCTTTAATAAACGTTTAATTAAAGCCTCGCACTCATGTTTTAGTGCTGCCAACTTTGTCTGACGGTGAAGATGATCGTTGCTGACCTGAAGGAACATTAAAGCACGTCCTGTGGCCGGACTGGAACCTGGATCCGACACGCTATTAAATCGACGGCCATCTGATAGCGCCACGCCCGCAGACCCGCAACAGATCATACACACATATTAATTATAGCTTTACTAGCGTACTACTCACCATAAATAAATTGGGTGCGCTCGCTACTGGGTTGGTTTGTTTGGTGTTGCACTTCATTTTGGAAAGCTTCTTCGCCTCTTCCCATCGTTTTTGTTTCCACAGTGAGGTAGTTGCGTTTTTGTGGGAGGGCGGGTTCCAATTCCTTACGTTGATTTTTGAACTGCACAGCTCACATTTATTAGCGGGAAAAATTTTATATCTGCTACTTTTTGCCAACTGTTATTGTATCGGCTGTGGCATTACTCGCGACTTCTTCCCCTCCATCCACCGGTAAAGCTGCGTATAAACTCTGCAACAATTCGCACGAGTATTTTATGTGTCTTGTGTTTGGAATTAAGTGCAGTAATTGTAATAAATAAAACAATAAAAATTTTAGTGTTTAGAGCGTTTACGAAATATTCCACCGGCTCAGTGCCCGTCGCCTGGATCCCACTAAAAGAACCCTGATGGGAAAAAGACGTTGGTTTGCTAACGTGTAACCACGCATACAACCAAACTTTAAGAGCATTCCCAAACGGCGATGCAAATTCTTCGCGGCACATTGAAATTCGGATGTTTACCACGTAATCCTCTCGGTCTAGTAATCAGAAAGAGGAGGATCTTTTTTTCCATGGCTCGCAATACATTTTGAAACACGTAACTTCATGCCACTGGCTCGCCACAAGTTTCCTGTATGCGCTGTAGTGCAGCGTCAAGTCTGGCTTTGGAAATCAATAAGCAGATGTCTCGGGGGCCGCATTGCGGTTTGCTCGCAATACGTGAGACCACTCTGCACAAGCAGCCGCCTATTGAAGTTTTGCGGCACCATTTCTAAACAAGCGTGGACAGCACGGTAAAATATGCAAGGTGCATATATAATGCTCGTAGCGTACGAATAAACATTACAAAAATTATGAAACGGTTTCAGCAATAATTGGTGACTTCAAAAAGAGGTTACAACACGTCCCCGTTCATCGACATATTAAAATTTAAAGGCTTCTTATAAAGGGTTCTTATTTCATAAAATTCCGCGTCTCAAGAAATTCCCTGTTAGGATTTTTCTTCCAGTAATCTACAAGAGCGGAGTCAATGGCAATTCACCATGTTAAAGTAATGTGGATGTGGATGATATTGCGTTGCTGAGAGGGCTTAAACTTGTTTATGAAATAAATGCCACAGCGTCCGCAGTTTTTGATGCACCGCGTAAGCTCTTACCGGCAAATGCGTTTCTCGTTCAACCTTTCTTAAGCAAAAAAATGACTGAGGCTGAACCTCAGTTTACGAACGGCCGAAACGTAATCCTCATGGAAGGGGAACCACCTGCTTTCAGCAACCTAAGCTTTCTAAATATGCAATAGCCTTGTCGGCTTGAAGGTTTTCAGTCCAGCTGCATTGCTTTTAGAACGTATCAACATAATAGGGCCCTATTCTTGACATCACGAATTTTCCGTTAAATCTGCGTGTTTTTTTTTTCGCAGGCGAAATTCATGCGAAAATAGTTGTTTGCAGGTTGTACAGGCGAAAAAAATCGCCACGATGTTGTTTGACTTGGAGCACAAAATATATAAGAAACACCGTGTGTTTTTAAAAACTTGATAATAAACTATATCTGGCAAAAAATCACACTTTAAAAAGCTAAAACTTGTGTAATACCCCAACACAAATCACGACCTTTATCCGAATGCGATTTATACGGGTGTGTTGACCTGAAAAACATTGACCTGCGGTACAGATTGAGTACGAGTGCGAGTGAACACAGATTTAATACGAGTACAAGTGTGTAGATAGATTGAGTACGAGTACTCATGAGGACTACTGTATTTGATAAGTGAGTACGGTTACAAATGAGTATGTGATGAGGGAGTACGAATGAGTTTAAGTGCAGATGAACTTTTTGAGTCTCAGCTTTATTGAGTACGAGTGTGAGGAAAAAAATTTGCTTTGCTTGCGCTAGATCAGCAAGGTGAGAGAAACAGCGGAGCTGTTGTTCGACCTACCTTCCAGTTTCGCTAGGTTTTACTAGGTTTTGCTGCATTTGCTAAGTTTGGTTAGGTTTTACCATTTTCTTGCTAGGCTAGGCTAAGTGTTGCGTGATGAGAATATATACGTCACCATGTAACATTGAAGTCTTCTCTGCAATGTGGATATGGATGATAACCCACAACTTTGGCAGCTGGCTTAGCATTTACTGTAGCAAACGATGCGCTTCGAACGCTCCTTTTTGCAGCGTTCGATGCGCTTCGAACGCTCCTTTTGCAGCACTGCCCGTGACTGGATACATACTGATGGCTTTAAACACTAACACAGTCGTTTCCCATTTCACTCACAGTCGACAGGTTTTATTTACTGATCGATCATTCGATTGATTCATTGATAGATGGATCGAGTGATTAATTGTTTGATTGAAAGTGAGGTTTTTGTTATGTGTTTTAATATTACTGCCATATACACATCTACAGGTGCACTTTTGAATTTTGTACTTTTGACGGGTGCTCGGGTATCCTAATCGGGTATCGGGTATCCACCTAGAAACTCAATTATTCGCCGCCACCGAATTCTCCGCCGCTGTAACTTCCGTTCAGAGGCCTAACACTTCTAGGGGGTGACCTTGTCTCACAACGTTCGTTCATCACTGCCCGTGACAGGATACATACTGATGGCTTTAAACACTGACACAGTCGAGAGCTTTTATTGACTGATCGATCATTCGATTGATTCATTGATCGATGGATCGAGTGATTAATTGATTGATTGAAAGTGAGGCTTTTGTTATGTGTTTTAATATTACTGCCATATACACATCTACAGGTGCACTTTTGAATTTTGTACTTTTGACGGGTGCTCGGGTATCCTAATGTATGGGTGTTCACGGGTGTATTTTGAAGTGTACTTCTGCTTTAAAAATGCAGTTCCACTGTGCAGGTGGTAGTGTGTGAGGTCTAAAACGCCGAATTTTAACTTTCTACTGCACGAGCATTTCATTGACAGGCTTCGTAAATACAATTTTGATCGCAGTTGTATTTATGAATACAATTTTAATATCAAAGAGAAAGATAAAGCACTAACTTAGGCAGGCAGACTCTAGGTCAAAGGAGATACTCGTGTGGGAGTAGGTGTGCTTCCAGTCTGGGACATCTTGAAGGTCCATTGACATCTTCTAGCCCTTGGCGATTTGGGATCAGTCTGGTCAGGTGAAGAGGGCACATTCATTGCGCTATACAGCTGTCGCCAGACTGCTTTCTACTGCAGAAAATGCAACTAGAGGCACCGTGAAGGGGTCCACCACCCTATTACGGTCGTTGTGTGATAAAACAGCGTGGGGAGGAAAGGTAAAAATTCTGTACTGGGTGAAGTTTGCGCAGTGCCAGAGTAGGTGCTGGAGATTGCTGGATGTGCAGACTCCCCAGTTGGGGCATCGATGTTGCAGTGATGCGGTGTGCCGCTCGCAGAATTTCTCTTGGGTAGGACCTGTGCGCACAGGACCAGTAGGTTAGTGGCGAATAAACTGCTTCGTGAACCTTACTTCTTTTTTCGTGGATCTATTACGACGGAAAAGAGATATCTTTATTCCTTTCGTGTTGAAGACAATATGCTTGGCATGCAACACCGATCCAGCAAAACTACCGCCAACGGGTTCCAGTGGATCAAGTTGACATTGTCCAAGAATTTGTGTGTAGTCACAATCAGTGCATAACATAGGGACAACAAAGTCCTTGTGGGTATCATTACCAAGTAATAATGACAATACAGCTCCGCTGGATGTTTATAACCGCAGGGCGGATGGGACTTTATTTTGTTTCGTTTTTTAAGCATGTAAACAATTATAACAGGTCATTCACTTCCTTTCTACCTGATTTCTGCTTCCACCTCCTGACGGATGAAAAATCCTACCAACAAGAGATTCAGAGCTTTGCGAAAACATGAAACTCTGTACAATTTGTGGACCATGTTGTTGGTATAATTGATATTGCATATTTGGTGAAAAAGAGCACACACGAATCAGACTGCGGAAAGTGAGTGCAGGAAATGAGTGCACTATTCATTTAGTGCGCCTTCTCCTTAGCCGGGTACTTGGAACATAGGCCGGCAAAACAGACAAAAAGAACTCGATTTGCTCAACCGCAATTTTTTTCCTTCATGCTGCACTCACTCAAACTCTGACTCAAAAAGCTAGTCTGTACTGAAAATCACTCGTACTCACTCACCACATTCTCATTTGTAATCATACTCTTCTGTACTCAAAACATTATTCCTCACGAGTACTCCCCCTCGATCTGTAATTACTCGTACTCAACTCATTTTTACTCACTTGTACTCACAATCAATATGTCTTCAAACTCATTAGTCCTCGCAATTACTCATACTCAATCTGTACTCACTCGTAGTCATGTGCTCACCTGTGCTTATACTCAATCTGTACTCACTCGCAACCGTACTTAGTCTGTACACTCTTTTAGTCAATATTCACTCACATTTACTCGTATTCAAAAGTGTTTCAACTAGATTGTTCTTTCCAGCAACCACTTACATTTTTGTATTGAAGTATGTATATTGGCCTATAATTTGAACGGAGCAAATCCAGTAAAGCCAACATGTCTGCCCTTGCTTTCACTGTGGCAACCACGTGGCGAGCGAGAATCGAGAACAGCGGAAGAAGGAATGGCAACACCGGCAGTTTTCCCCCTTATCGCGCCCTTTTAGAACTGCGAAATGCGCGAGGCTCCTTTTTTTTGCGATAGAATGCCCGTTGGCATAAAAATAACTTATTTACAAATATACATGGGCCCCCGTCTCTCGAAGGAAGTCAAGAAGGGCGCGGTGGTGGGGTCCCCAGAGCCACCGCTGAAGGTCGGGGGGTCTTCCAGGATGGAGGCCTGGGCCTCTCAGGTGTCACTTTCTGGCTGAGGCCAGTGAAGGACACGTCCATATGAGATGGTCTGCGTCAGCTTGTGCGGCCGGTGCTGTGCAGAAGGGGCAGGTGTCGTCGAGCGGGGCATGGTAGCGTGGTGGCCACGCCCGCGTCACAGCAGGTGAAAGTGCCACTCCAACGCGAATTCTGCGCAGCAATACCTCTTCCCAACGAGTAAATCTACTGGGGAGGTCCGTTTCACACGGGGGGATGAGGGCACGTGTGGCGCGACGCAGATCGTCCTTCCGTTGGGAGAAAGATTTTCTATCGGACCGGTTGCTAACATTGGCAGCGGCCGAGGAATATACGTCGGGGTGACAAGCCCATATCCACTGCAATTGTGAGCGGGGGACCGTATTCCGCCTAACCCACACCAGCCTGAGAGGGCAGGGGTACGTGTCTAGTAGTGTGTGGATGTCCCTTTAAATGGTACAATTGTTCATTACTTGGCATAAATCCCGTATCGCCGCGGTGGAGTCCGTATAAAGATGTAGGATGTAACCCACGGGGGCGCCCTGTAGGGCCGGCGTTAGTGCCTGTAGGCCATCCCCGATGGCTGTGAGCTCCGCAAGTAGAGAGGGCAGGGTGCGGATGGTTTGGTAGAGGCAAGTTTGGGAGGCGCCAGGATAAATGGGACACTGTATCGCCGTAGATAAACGCCATCCTGGGCACCAGCGTCCACAAGGCCTTCTATCGCCTCGTACTGGGTCGCAGCCGTCAGTAGTGGTCTTCTCGCACCATGCTTTTCCGGTAGTTCCGAGTGTGCAGTCTAGTCAGTGGTCGGTTTGTCGGTCACCTGGTGATACCGCCACGGCGGCCTGGGTTACAGGGCGATCTGGTGAAGCAGGTAGGGAAAAACCCATATAGCTAGCCAAAGCCGCTGCTTCCGCAACAAAAGTACGTTTGTGTATGCGGGCTGAGCGACGTTGTTCGACGAGTTCGTCAAGCGCGTTAAGCTGAGCCTCAGCTTGGAGCGATGGTATCGGGTTATTGCAGGAAGGCAGGTGATGGTGCGCATAGCGGCTCTGTTGATAGCCTCAAGTCGGGCCCACTCCGTCTGAGTCATGTACTGGAATTGGGCCTGATAAACCAGTCGAGGCTGCAGCACTGACCTCACCAGGAGGCGAGCCATCTTAGAGCAGGAACCACCAGACTTCTGTGAGATGCGTCGACTCAGGTGACACAATCTGTCCTGCTTTTTGTCGGGCAGATCGAAGCCACAGGGCAGCCGGACCCAAACGCAGAGATTTCAAACCTAGCACGCGAAAGAGATGCGGCTGGTGGTTGCGTACGGTTTGGCCGGAAAGTTTGCAGTATGAGGGGAGAAATCGCTAGTCTGCGACGGCCCCAAGCACTGGCCACACGCAGACCGGCTGTTTTGTCCGCTGAAAGTGTCAGTCCGGCGTATTGACACCATGTCTGCATGTCTCTCAAGGACTGTTGAAGGCACACGTTTTGGCGATGCAGGTCTGGGTGGACGGTCCATACCGTTATGTCGTCTGCGTAGACGAGGAAATGCAGGTTCGTTATGGAGCCCAGATGCAAGGCAAGCGGCAACATCATAATATTAAAGAGGAGGGGTGAAATAACTGACCCCTAAGGTACTCCGCGAACTGATGTGAAGTGGCCGTAGCTTGCCCCGCCGATTCGTACAGAGAAGGATCTTCCAGTAAGAAAAGTCTCGAAGAAAGCGCACACCTTGTCTGGTAGACAAAGACTTCGGAGAGTTTCCAGGATTGCCCCGCGGCTGACGTTGTCGTACGCCTTGTGGATGTCCATAGCAAGGACTGTCCGCACTTTGTGTGAACGACCTCCCAGTAGCACCATTGACGACAAATGGCCCAGCCCATCCTCTGTACCCAGACGAGGTCTAAACCCGATCTGTGCTGGGTGGTACCACTGGAAGGTGTCCAACCACCAATGAAGGTGGGCTGCCAGCATGCGCTCCAGAAGCTTGCAAAGCGTGGACGTCAAGGCGATTGGACGCAAGTTGGGAAGATCGTCGGGTGACTTCCCTGGCTTCGGTATAGGCACAATATCTGCGTGAAGCCACGACTCTGGTATTTGGGCAGAGAGCCAAACCTCGTTGATGTAGTTGAGCAGATGGCTAAGTGCTGGCTCATCGAGGTTTTTGTCCACCTCATATGTAATTCCGTCCGATCCCGGAGTCGTCCGAAGTTTTGCGTGGTCAATCGCAGCTAGGAATTCAGCCATTGTAAAAGCAGATTAAATTCCATGAGCCGCGTCGTCAGAGGGCGGTGAACCAACCCGATGTGACAGAGGAAACGGGCACGGGCTACTGGCTGGAAGGATGTCATTGGCAGGGTACAAGGCGCGGGCAATATCGGTGGCGAATTTGTCGGGAGTCTTGCCCGATGCCAGACATGCACTGGCTGCCGCATCCGGAGTGCGGCCTCCACTTTCCATCGCCCGAAAGGTGCGCCAGATGGATGATGTAGTTGCCTATGGGCTGAGTGATTCACACCAGCTCAGCCATCGCTGTCTTGACAGACGTTTCTCATGACGCCTGGCAGCCGCAGTCAGGCGTTGCAAGCGTATTCGAGCCTCCACAGACGAGGGATCTCGTGAAGCAGCCACTTCAGCTTGCTTGCGCTGGGCCCATAGCTGCAGGAGTCAGAGGTCAGGTTTTGGCCGGACTTCTCTACCCACGTTTTCTGAGAGGCGTCATTCAGAGCATGCCTAATAACAGCGATTGGATCTGGGCTGAGCGCCGTGAGGTTTGTGTTGGTTTTACCCCGAACGTCATCCCAATTCACAACCGTGCAGTTACGCCGAAGGCGACGCGTCGAGCTTGGGGTAATGCCAATCGTAATGGGGTGATGGTCACTGCCCCAGCAGTCTGCTTCTCGCTGCCATGATACCGTATCACCCCCAAGCCACCATGTTAAGTCAGGTGAGTACGGTGGCATCCGAGGATGAATACATCGGCGCGTAGGGCATGAAATGTCATTAAGAAGCGTAAAGTTAGCATCACGGAAGTGTTCTAGTAGCACACGCCCGCGTTCACTTGAGGTGGAGTACCCCCAGTCACAATGAGGAGCATTGAAGCCCCCAGCCACAATTATGGGACAGGCTGCGTTCGAATGGCGCAGAGAGGATAGCCAGCCCAATCGTAGCCGAGGTGCAAGTCCGCTGTGTGGGCGCACATAGCACGACACAAGAATCACAGCGCACCGGGGCAGTTGCACCTTAACCGCCACCACTTCTTGCCATGCCGTGCACCACGTGTGTAAGGGGATCGGAGTTTGTGGCAAAGACGTAAGTACATACATGGCAGCTTTGCCTGGGGGAGAGCTGGTGGGGCCATAGCGACGATCAGGTATGAATGGATTAGCGTAAGCGGTGAAATTGGGAAGACGATGCAGGCGATTGGTCTCTTGTAAGAGGAAAGCCCAAGGACTAAGTTTGCCCAGGCGAAGACGTTCCCGAAGCTCTGTAATTTTTGTTGTGAGCCCGCGATAGTTCCACTGCACTAAGTATTGTGGTTCAGGCATAATGGAGTTGGGCTGCTAACATCGACACCAATTGCTGTAGGAATTGGTGTCGGTGTTAGTGCGTGAACAACTTTATACTCGCGAGTACGCAACAAATGAGTACTACTCACGAGTACATGAAAGGCCGAGTGGAGTACTCATGAGAATTACTCGTGAGTACTACACGCAGATGCATGTAATCGCCAGTACGGTACTCATTACTACTATTCGTAAGTGCATGTACTCACGTCTGTACTCAGACGTCATCGTACTCACATTTCTCGGCTGGCCCTGTGCTTACTCATCATCGTTCTCATTTTTTCGGTGGCTGTACTCACTCGTAAACGTACACACTCGCGAGTTTGGGTACGAATGAGCACAAATAAGTATACTCGCGAGTATGTACGGTGACCTATGATTTGGAAAATGAATTGGAAGTGACAGCGGAAAATAAACTCCAAGAAAGAGAATATATGGAATTGCAATATGAATTATGCGTCTTAAAACCTTTATATTCCGAGAAACAACTTGCTTCACTGTGCTGAAAGTTAGCATCGACTCGCTGTGCGGTGTATTCCGATATGATTTTCAAAGAGCAATGCCTTGCTTTTATGCTAAACACGGAAACACATATTCTATTTATTGTCGCCCGCTAAGCCGCTTCGCGGCTTCGGAATGCACAGCCTACTGAGAAATATATTTCGACCATGCATGCTACCGCAAGCAAGAGGTGGTTGTTGATTTAAGATTAAAACAACGTGTAATTGCTGATGTTTACACTATCTTCAAGCACAGCAAATTTTAAGATATCACGTCCGCGCTAGGTATTACTGAGAAGATCAAAGAGGTTTGTAAATAAAACTCCGCAAATGTTTTTAGTGCATTTTTGGGGCAGCCTGAATAAAAACTGTATATTACGTTCTGTGCTGAAAGATTATAACAAAAATAACACGCGAATTCAAGCACTTGCTGTAATTTTATGAAGTCGTGAAGCTTTTACGAAATCCCGACTTTCTACGTTTTCTGCGATATGCACGTATTTCTTCAGTGTACCGCTCAAAGTAATCACTGGAACATAAAACGGGTTACGAACTTTGCATTGGAACCAAGCATGCAATCACCCACGCCACACGGCGGCACGTCGACGACAGATTGCCACGAGGGTAAAGCGTGACGGCACTACCGGGTTGTTCAGCTATAATACATTGTACCCGTCTTACACTACCAGTCGTGAGCGCCTGCCGCAATGACTTAAACGCACTGAAACAGACGCACTTCCCCAGAAAGCAACACCGCACTCCGGATGCGACAGAAAAGGTGGCTACATACACATGGGGCTGACATGTGTGTCTATGTTAAACTCA
Source organism: Haemaphysalis longicornis (assembly GCA_013339765.2). NCBI lineage: Eukaryota > Metazoa > Arthropoda > Arachnida > Ixodida > Ixodidae > Haemaphysalis > Haemaphysalis longicornis. The sequence goes on along the minus strand of CM023449.1, from coordinate 117,484,163 downwards.
GCAATATGTTTGCGCGAGTGGATCACAGCGCGCGTCCGCGTAGAAAATGTGGCTAAATTGCGGGCGACCCTTTTCCAAACTTCAGAGCGACGTGATTTACTCCATTCCTTCGCAGTGTGTATGCCAAAGAGGGCGATGCTTAAACATGAGATTAAAAAGCATTACAGTGATTGGGCACTAGAGGCAAAAGTGATTAGGCACTACGGAGGTCAGCCCACGGGTGAGAGGCTGGTGTCGTACACTACGCATAAGAGTTGCACTGATTATGTTAGCACCCCATCGGTTGCCTTGCTCCTGAAGACATAGATTCTTTTGAAGATTAACTTAAAGCAACGCAATTTTCGAACTGAGACCATGATGACAAAAATGCTTGTTTCTGTATGTATTTGTAATGTTTCGATGTGTCTCCTCTCTTTCCGCTCTTCTCGTGGATGACAATTTTAGGCAATACCAGCGCTATTTGTGTGTAGCCTCATGTGTCGTTGCATCCTCAGCGCTGATTTGTTTTAGTTATATGAACCAACAAGACCAAATACTTTCATTGCACACCTCAATGCTACAACTGAGGGCTGTAGGGCGCCAGGGCGTCAACTTTAGAAAATACCTAAGTTCTCTCGTTACCATAGCACCACGCGACCGAGAAATTTTTGGTTTGACCATGGTGGAAAGAATGTATTAAATCAATGAGGGGTGGCAGCAGCCAAATTATGCCAAAAAATTTTAAACAATGATTCCAGCCCCTGCAGCCTCATCCCAGGGTTTAAGCTTATCCAAATCATGCAGCCTGCGCGACCGTTGGGATTCGTGCGATTAAAATTAGCGGCAACGTTGAAGAACGAAAGGCATTACGAAAGAATGAAGTATTCTTGCTTCAACAAATAATGCCTGCGGAATCGTAAAGACACTCCGAAAGTTGAATGGCCATCCCTATGTGCCCCATTGAAATAAAAAATTCCCTGCATTTCCCCGAGGGGAAGAATGTGAAAGTGCGAATGCACGAGTTGAATTTGCGCGGTTCGGTAATGTTCGCGAAAGAGAGATCACACACACACACACACACAACTACAAAGAAAGAAAGATGCATTTATTCACAGACACCTTTTTGTGTTGTCGTTGTACTTGATTGCTAGAGCGGATCTCAGCTTTAAAATTTCGTGTCAGTACTCCTTTAAGCGGGTGGATTAGCCCTTCTCACGCCCGATTCCTGGCCAATCCCCCACGTGGGTATGTGCCATGTCAGCGGCCAGGCAGCGCGCGCCCATCTCCCCCCGTTGCCAAGGAAGACGAGGAGATTCCTGGCCAATCCCCCACGTGGGTATGTGCCATGTCAGCGGCCAGGCAGCGCGCGCTCATCTCCCCCCGTTGCCAAGGAAGACGAGGAGCGCGCGCACCCGCAGCTGTTGCTATGCGGACGGCGGCGGACGCTTCAGGCTCGCTTAAGAAGTGCATTCGCACTTAAACTCAGCGAACAAGCAAGAAAACTTATGCTGCTTGAACAGATCCCGCCTGGCTCGTATGAAGCATATCTCGGAATTTGCTTGACGTGTGTGGTCCTTGGGCGCTACCTAGGGCGAGATGATGATGAAACGAGTAATTGTTTAGCAGCGCATTTCTCCGAAGCATTTCTCTGTTGTGAAACAAACTCAGTGCATTTCTCTGTTGTGAAACCAACAGGTGCAACCATCGCCCTTGCCGATTAGCAGTTTGCACCCCATGCGGTATCTTAGGTGCGGATACTATAAAATCGAGTGTGGTGTTTCATAACGTAACCACGCATCCAACCAAACTTTAAGAGCATTCACGAACGGCGGTGCACACTCATCACGGCGCATTGACATTCGGATGCTTTCGACGTAGATCTCTCGGTGTAGTAAACGAAAAGATGTGCTTATTTTTCCCCATCGCTCCCAATAAAAATAGAACACGTAACTTCGTGCCACTGTATCGACACAAGTTTCTCGTATGCGCTGTAGTTCAGCGTCAAGACTGGCTTTGGAAAACAATAAGCAGATGTCTTGGGGGCCGCATTGCGGTTTGCGCGCAGTAAGTGAGACCACTCTCCTCAAACAGCTGCCTATCATGTCAAAACAAGCGTCGACAGCCGGATAAAATATGCAAGGTGCATATGATATTGCTGGTGGAATGCGAATAAACATTACAAAATCATATAGGACATCGTGCCTAAAATAATTGGTGAGTCGAAAAAGGGATAGAATCCCGTCTACGTTCATCGACCAAAAACGCGCCACCGAAGAGACCAATATTGGCTCGGCTTTCTCGATGTACCGGGTTTAGGACATTTTCTGCCCTGGACTATGGCCCTGCACAACACAATCAATGACACGATTATAGAGCCTGCATTTACATTTACACTTGAGCAATTGCTCTATAGAAACGGCCAGTTTGACATGTAGCATAATTCACAGACGCCTCTGGCGTAGTAAGCAGTGGGAAATCTGCCGCATCAGTTTCCTCAACATCATTGCATTTCTTGGCTTGCCGAACACGAACGTAAGCTGGACAGACGTTGACGACCAGCTCAAGAGACTGGAAATTGGCCCTTGATGGGAAATCCAATATTCGGTCTGATTTATTGTCATCGTTATTGCAGGCAATCTATTAAGCGCTTGAGCCTACTTTGTGTACTACTAACTCGTGAATGAATATTCTACTACCTAGTAAAAGCACAAAAAAACTTGAAATACGACTTGTGACCAATAAATAACGAAACCACACATTAACAACAAGCTGTGGTTTATAAGTTGGAGAATAGCTAAATGGTATGCATGTATTTCCTACAAAAGTGTGTAGTTCATACGCCCAGTAAGATAATACATAAAAATATAGGTGTCAAATGAAAACTTTCCGTATATTGTCAGCACACGTAAATCTTTTCATCCGAAGATTCGTGTTTGTTTTGTAAAACAACATTTGCAATCACTAAAAAGACAACTTGATAGTATTTAGGAATTACCAACGCAATTACCCTCGCCAAATGTGCAATAACGTTTATGTTAAAAATGCTAAATTGCGTTAGCGTCTTTCGCCACAAAATGCCTCCACTGCAGTTTATGCGGTTTGAGTAAGCTGGTAAAACTAGGGGAAGACCCACACCCATGGTTTGTATCAAAATGCTGGGTCTGTTACATATGAACACTCACGGCTCCCATGCCAAGTGTTATTTTAGCTCAACGCAACAACCAAGTGGGCCTATATATGTCGTGCAATTTCGCAAAATGAATGGAAACGAAACCAGGAATACGTAACGCCAATCTCTTCCGGCCATGGAGGGTATTTTTGTGATTTAGGCGAAAAGCAAAAACACCTGTAGGTTAAGATTTGGAGTACGTTAAAGACGCCCAGGTGGTGAAAATAACCCTGAGCGCTCCACTGTGGCGCGCCTCAAACCCCACGTGTAGCTCAGGCGTTGAACCCCTCAGTCTGTCGCCACGCTCGGCGAGCTCTTATTTTCCGGCCGTGAGCCTAGCGCTCTCTAGGAGCTTTTAGTGCTCCAAGTTATTGGTAACGTTTTTCCACTCGCGAAATTGTTGGCCACTGCCTGGTAAGCCGACATTCCACGTTCGCATGCGGAATAAGAGCGCGTTGCTTTGTACCTTCGTAATACACCGTCAATGGTACGAACAGGAAGAATTCAGTTACGATTTACGGCTGCTCGCCTAAATGAATACCGACAAGTATTTAGTAGAATATTTCTTTCCTATAGTATGTGATGTCTCAGGTTTTTCAAGCCTCGAAATGTTCCTTGCAACAATGGGCCCACGATTTTCCTGTTTATGGCTGAGATGTTCTTTGCTGAAATCGCAACCCGAAGCGAGAATCTCGAAGCTGGCAGTGGAAACCATTGCAGGGATTTTTTTAGCTGGGCATTCTCTACTAATACGGAACTTTTCGGCATTCTGGCGTGAATGAAAGCAATGAAAGATCCTCATCTAAGAGAAAGTTGGTTAAAACGCGATGCTGTTTTAACCCTGTCGGCATGCGGCAATAGGACAGGCTTCGGCTTCCGACTGCGAGAGCCGAAGCCGAAACGGCGCTGTTAGTTGTACGCTACGCTATTGAGTTTTCTCCCACTATTCCAAATGTACTTTAAGCAAAACATAACCGAGAAGGAACGAAAACGCTGGCATTATTGCAAGAACAAAGCGCGTGCGTGAATTAGTATTTCGAGATAGATTTCAGGTTTTTATATAACGTGAATGCATACAGACGGCGGTGTCGCATTTTGACACCAGCACCTCAATATTTTGTATTTTAGAAGGTTTAGTGCGAAATAAAGATTATTGTCGCCAATTTATTTAGAACACTTTGTGGTTACCTGAGTATATAAAACAGTGGTTTCATAGAAGCTAGAGCACATACCCTACAGAAGAACAGAAAACGGCGCGAGTTAGCATAGATTCATCCTACGACCAACAGCGCCGAACGACCCAAACACACAGATGAAGAAGTTGGAAGATAACACACAGCGCCTTTACCTTTGAATACATTCCATCAAAATCAGTTGGCTTTTTGTTTAAATACATCTGGACAGAGTGTACATCACCGGGATACTTTAATCAGGTAGGTAATAAAAATGGTATGCTTGCTTCATATGAAATATTTTCTCATAACAAGGCCGGTTCTTGAAAATGTGGAATTGTTCGCAGCGGTTACATTATTTTATGTGTAATATAGATACCTAAGCAACACACACAAATTACGCGATAAGTCTGTAAATTTCAAATGCCCCAACCAGTCATTCTTAGCTAACTAAAACATACGTCCAATTTCCGATATACTCTTAAGTTTGCCCGGTGGCTTTTACAAACTTGCGTTACCTGAAAGAAGCCAAATGTTACTATGTGCAGAATTCGCTTAGGTATCTCTCTCCCGAGTATGACTAACGTGGTCTGCAAGAAAGCTTGGCAACTGGTACCACGTGACAAACGCCTTAACTGCTGAGAAAACGAAGTTATCGCTAAATTACTGGGATATACTTAAACTGCTTATGCCCACAACACCTCAGCGGGCAACTGCCATTCCGCACAGTGCCCGGTGGATAGTTTATCGAATAAAAAGAGAAAAGGCAGGCACATATAGAGCAGTCTAAACGCGGCAAAGCAATGAAGATGAAGAGAATGAACCAATCATAGTAAAGAGGTCCATGAAAGAAGGGAATAAAGCCTGAGTTGGGAGTCCTGCAGCGGATTCCCTGGGGCAACAGCGTGTTGTCGTAGATTGGGGAGGTATTCTGTTACCAGTAGTCAGCCGGCTGCCTACCTTCTATGCGGGCAAATTTACTGTAGGATTCTTTTCTTCGGTGTACTGTATCTCCCAGGGATCGCTCAATGATGCCCCGCATTTGATCATTGCGAAACGTTTCTTTATTATGACCCTAACAAGATAGCTTTTTAGCACAAGCATCGTTAGGAAAGTAATGATGGGATGCCTGCGTGAAGTATTTGTTACAACTAAGCCAACCCAAATGTGGATGTTTCTAGGGTACCGTAGGATTGCAAAAAGAAAATCTTTGTCAGTGTCTTCTGCCCTCTTGTCATTTTGCAACAATTTGTTCTCTGGTAGGCTGTCATGCCCGGCGTCTGTTGTCTGCGTCACTGTTTGCAATCTCGTTAGATTACTGGTGTGGACAAGCTATCTAATAATTGGTAATGATTAAACTTCCCTGCCCGAAAACCTGGCTTTTTAGTGAAGCATTTCTTTCTTTTTTATTTCTGGGTTTTTTCGGGACGAACTGTTTCGTAACTGCAACAAAGACGGGCTCATAAATCGACAAATCGTGTCAGGTCACGGTGTTCTCCTTACATACCTATGCCTGCTAATTTGCCAGCGGCAGGAATATTTCATCAGCGCTGGAAAAAGAAGCCCGTAGAATTAGCAGAAACCGTCGGCAATCGCTTTCAAATGTGAATAACTCCGCCGAAAAAAAAATTTGCCTATCCTATAGAAGCCAGCGAAACATAGCTGTGTAGCTATGTTTGTAAAGATTGTAGCTCACTGTAGACCGTCCCTACAAGCATGAAACTTTAAAGGTTGTCCATGTACATCAGCCCTCAAATGTGCTCTATTTCTTCTAATGCAGAACTCTGAAGAATTTGTTCATCTAAGAAATTAAGCACGGCGAAATGCATTGTAGCGACGGAATTCTTGATATATCCCAGCCCCTCCAATTTACCACTCTCCCCCACCCGCAATCTGTGCATTTCCTCTGCTTCACCCATAACGGACCCCATATTGCCTGGGAATCCGATTCAGCCCAATTTAGTTATTTTCTAAACAGTGGAAAATCATTCTTTCGGTTTTTATAAATCAAGGATTTAAATAGGAGTCCAGCAGCATAAAAATACCTCTTGGGGTGGTGCTGTTCCCTATAAATGTAATCTCAGTGCACTATTCGTTCCTCCGGAGTACGTGAAATCAAGCGTATAAAGCATTGTTGTATTTTCGGTGTAAAAGCGAGCAGGGCATTATTTTACTTTTGATTTTGAATACGGTAGCTGTTCTTGGGCTACTTAAACTAAGAAATTTTGGTCTGTCTGCATGTCTGTTTGTCTGTCTGTCTGTGACTCAATTCAGCCACCCGGAATTGAGACGCAGTCTGAGCTATAGTTTTATTAACTCAAAGGCAAATCTAAACGTGTAGGGCCCGTTTATATGTTCATACTTGTCAACATTGTTGAACAAGAACAAGATATTACTCAAATATAAGACAAAAAATTAATACACAAGGCATATTTACAGTGTTCCTTTATAAGAAAAATTTATGTTCTTTATTATTGCGAAATTAAATACTACATCCACTGCAGAGAACAAATTCACACAGTCGCCTGCTGTCCCCCGCGCCACTATGGCTTCTGGCGGAATTTTAAGAAATCAAGTGGCAATCGTTACGAAAGGTTCTACTAGATTGGTTCCACGTTCTGCTTGGAACGCACTTGGACTAGGCAAACGCGGGTCTACCGACGTTGAAGTAGGGCGCCTCGATCCACGCACGTGTTCGCCGTACGGCAGCGCTGGCATCGAGGCACCCGGCCCGGAGCAGTGAACCTCGGTAAATTTAAATTGACTTGAGGAAACCTTTGGCGTGTTTACCTTGGGAGGAGCGCGTCACCGGAGGAACAACATGAGAGGTGAGCGGGAAAGTGAAGGGAGGCACTTACTTGCAGACTCTCGACAAAGACTATTGTCTTTTGTCGACAAAATCAATGAAAGAAGCAGATACGGGGCCATATTTTTGGAGCGAGGCTAAGACTGGGGCTAGTTAGTTGTACATATTGCTGAGTCACTCTGGTAACGAACTTAATCAAAAGCACGAAAGGAGCAACCCCAAGACAGGACGATGCGCTAACTAACAACTGATTAGTGTGCGTCCTAAAGAATAAAATGAGTTCCCGCAGCAGTTGGCTCATATTCCTGTCTGTGTGTTGCTCTTTTCCTGTTTTACAGCGAATTTTTTAGTATCTAATATGCCGGGAAAATTTGGAAAAAAAAAAACCCAGGCAGGACCAAGCAGTTCTCGACTAAGACGCCGAGCGCATGCGTCAAGGCTAATGAGGCATACACCATAGAGCTCTGTATCCGCTTTCCAAATCACTAAACAAGCATCGAAGCCCCATTGTCAATGATAAGGCGCCTGTATAAAATGGGACCAAGCCACCATGTGTTCTTTGGAAATAATGTGTTACTCGTCTCTCAAAAAGGGGGGTTGACGTCATTCGATGGCGAGAGCCTGCGTCGGGCTAGACAGGACCCCGCATTTGCCGTCACAAAAACCGAGCACAATATTTTCTTGAAAACAGAAACACAGCCCAGAGCTCAATATTGTGAAGAAAACCACAAAACCTGCATCAAAACCGCATTATGGATGATAAGGCGCCTGTGTTGTAATGTGAACCCTCCCCTCGCCATGCGTTCCTGGTGAAGATTGGGTTTGCAGTTGCTCTTAAAAGGGGACTTGACGTTATTACAGGGTGAGCGCATGCGTCAGGCTAGCAGGACTGGAGCCACTAAATAGAGCAGTTCTTGCCAAGATGCCTGGCGCATGCGTCAAGCTATACAGGACCCGAAATTTGCCTCCACAGAAGCGGAGCGCGAGCGACGAGCCAGCCAAGATTACGAGACACATTTCATACCCTCTCACATCAGCATTTGTAGTGGTTTACAACAGCTTCACTGGACATTCGCTTTCGCAGGTTGGGATGGCGACCTTTTTTGTTTAAGTACTAAATCAGCGCTCTTCCGCAGTTTTTTTTTGTAGCGTTGGAACGAGAAAGCGCAAGCTTTCGCGCGTTTAGGCTGTTGAGAAATGATTCCGTAATATTGCCTCGCATAAACACTGGCTGAAACAATGCAGAGAACTAGAATTGGCGAAAAACACTGGCGCGAAATACAGTCGCGACTTTGCCAGCTGTATTTCCTCGCCCTGACACTACTTTGCCGAAACGCAGCGAAGGAAAGTCAAAACACTCACCTACAATGATGCCATGAATCTCGTAAAAGGCTGCTAGACGGTGTGAGCAACTAGTGGTAAGAGGTTTTTCATTCGTGTCTTAGGAGTTCACCGACACCAAATACACATGATTATTGAGGGATGCATAAGGTGCAACCTAATGATCAAAACCATGAGATGAAATTACTCTACATTTGATCCAACTAGCAACTTACAGGGACGACCCAAAAAGCACTTGAGTTGCCACTGCACTACCACCTCCGGAGCTCTTCTGGCTAAACCATGAAATGCTCCTTCGCTCACCCAACATGTCCCATCAGAGTTCAACAGATCTCTGTGAGCCGCCAATAACAGACGTTCTTGAGAGTGCTTAATTTGTTACGCGTAACAAAGTGCGAACCTTGCACTGAGAAAGTGGTGGGTCCTGGTGGAGCTATAGCGTGAAGTGACGTGACAAAATGCCGCCAGCCGCAAGCATTAAAGAACAGGCCAACATACTGTCAGGTCGCGAATGTGCCAGATCCAATTACTACGCAGTCATCCCTTTCGAAATAAAGGAGATATAAACCCAGTGACACTATCCACTAAAGCAGTTTACTGCCAAAGTAGACAGAACACCTTGCAAACAATAACATGAAGCACCTAGTTCACAGTTAAAAAAAACAACTGGCGCTTACGCGGTGCCTTTCGCGATTGTACACAAAGCGAAGTGAATACCTAGCAAGATATACATAGTTTACAGGCATGCCTTCGCGAGGCTTTAATTCTGTCGTTACAGCGGGGAAGATAAAGCGCACACCCCGATTTCTTTTGCCTTCGCAGCTATCATGATAACATACCTGTATGCAAATATTACCATAGTGCAGTGAGCTACCCTTGTCTAGACTGAAGCGCACAGATAATCCGCCACAGAGTATGTGTAATAATAAGCGCCAAATGGTGCGCATCATCCTAATACAAGAAGAAAGCAAGGAAACCCAATTTAGGTACCACAACAAGGTGCAACAACGCCGCCATTTCGGCCAGAAAGACCATGGAAGCCGTTATTAAGAGCTCAAACACACCTAGGAACATACCGAGCAGCGCTAATAAAGAACACACAGCAGAGAAAACACGGACAAGCGCTACACTTCCAACTGTTAATTAGGGGATCACATGACATACGATCACGCTCACTACGACCTACACCGTTCATTAGTATTCACCGCTTTGTACAATCTTTGTTTGGCACCGAGGGTTGCAGACCAATTACGCATTATGAGCACAACGTCGTAATGAATCAAACCTTCTACTAACATATATGCCCCTAGTTTTCGTTTTTACGATATAATCGTCTGAATACTAATAAACGGTGTATACCATAGTTGGCGAATTAGTACATTTATACATATATCCGGACATGCGCAGACGATGTGCCCACATCGTCAGTGCAAGAAATTATCTATAAACCGCACCTCGGCATTGAACAGTATCACCGAAGAATCACTATTCCAATCGCGTCCTTTCAATTTATGCAATGCACCCCGAACCGTTTTCCGCACTTCTGATTCCCGCTTTTTCCCAGTATCTTGGCCTCCGGAAACCGTGGCTCGGGAAATCGTGGAATGACTATGCGCGGTCAAATGCGCGACATTATTAGACTAAATTTTGTGCATGCTCCCTTAGGCAGTCGTTGAAACATATTAGTGTTCGGCCAATCCAGGACATTTCACGGTTGAGAGGGATTTCGTAAACGAGCCCTATTCCTCGCAATCAACGAAGGGCTTCTCATGTAGTTTTCTACGGGGCATCTTTTTGCTACTAGTAGAAATCCGAGAGCAAAGTTGACCGAGCTCTTGTGTGTTGTTTCTTTGCGCTACTCAGTGTGTTCCTAGACCGAAACCAACACGCCCAGCAACACGCTCTGCTGTTACGTAGCCCCTATTAGATGACGAAAAATGAGAGTACCACATAACGTTTCCATTAGACATTGCCTTGTCTCGGCGGTGGAAGATTGGGGTCGATTGAGATGACAGTAGTATTCGGCTCAGTGAATTACGTTGGGGGATGGACGCGAAAAGCAAAAACGCCCGTGTGCACGTGAGTTCGGCGCACGTAAATATACCCAGTTGGTCAAAATTAATCCGGAGCCCTCCACTACGGCGCACCTCATACGCTTGCGTTGCGTCGGCCCTTTTTTCCCTCGAATTATTCAGTTACTTATTCAATTCTACATTACGTTGGGAACTATTCCGACTGTTTAACGTTGTTGTTACTCTGAAATGCATGGTCGATGCATTTCACTGTCGATATGGTTATAGCTGCACGTAGTGTTGGTAAGGTTATTGGGAGATCATTGAAGATCCTGTTGAGAAAAAATTCAGCAGTTCATTAGTCCTGGATGGAGCCTCTTAGGAATGTGAGAAATGTTGAATTTCAAAAGGGTGTACTGAAGTGCTCTTAAGTACATTTTAGCGTTTAAAAACAGCGCCGAAGACTCGGCTAAGAAATGTACAGACGACACAGGCGCTGATGAACAACTGTGCGCATTTTAATTCGCAGGAATTGGTTTTATTTGGAACTGGCTTTAGGTATGATATGTTCTGAAAAGGAAACCGCACCATATTTGGATGTTTTGGGCCCCAGGAACACGTGTACTATGACCAGTTCACACGGGAACGGGGACACAGATACTTCGTCGTAATCGCACCACTCCTTCATTTGGACAGCTGCAAGTTCTCGTTTCAGTTTTCTATAGGTGGAGCTGCTGCTGGAACAGAAACATAACTGGCACCCCGCGATCTGTCTGCTGCGATTCGGAATAATTTCGTTTCAGTGGTCGGCATACTGAACACCTCGTTCAGAATGACACCGGGGCCTACGTCGTTTTTGGGTTCCCTGATGGTCACTTTCCGACGGGCTGTGCTGCCGCCTTAATAAACTGGGCAGATTCCCTCTGACATCATAAACACATTCCTTTGCATTGGTTTCTTCTCTTAGGTGAACGATCACAGGCTTTATTGACTACGTCGCTTAGTTACCCCAATATGCACGCTGCTTACGTAAGCATGTGTCCCACTTGCGTGACAGCATACGCAATTTACTCCGGTGGTCCTTTCTACACGTCTCTTGTACATGCTTCGACGTCGAATGCCAGAACGAGTCAACTAGGGCCACCTTTAGTCAGCGCAGCTAAGTGTTGGGCATGGTGTTGACGGTGTGTGCTAGGCTCGCCTTCCAGGACCTTGGGCCGAATCGCCGACCGAAGTTAACCGCATGTGTTTACTTTTATTCTTCTTTTGCCTTCGGAATTTGTTAGCAACATATTTATTTGCGCCGACGCTGCCTTTTCGCGTAATGAGGCCTTACTCGTTCCTTACGAAAACACCTTCCAGAAATAAGTTTCGTAATATTTACAACTTCAAACCGGGACAAACTTCAGGTTCCAACGTCTGAAATCCAAGATTAAAAAGGCTGCCGTAAATAAAGAGATGCGCGGTGTGAGCGCATCCTTACTGGTAACTTCAGCCCTCACCCCAGCTAAGTGTGTTTTGACGAACATTAAAAAGGGCCGCTGATGGGGCACTCTGTCTGTGATGCGAAGCCGGATATACGTTCGGGCAGCATTGTAGCGGCCATGACAGTCTTTGCAACTCTGTAGAATAAAAAATAACTCGCAAGTCGCAGCTTATCATACTCATCAGAGGTGTAAAAGTCCAATTATAGCCATAAAAAGCTAAAATAATTCCGAAAGTAGCCCATCGCTGATTGCTCCAGGAACAGGGCAAACCAACAGAAACTGTTGGCTGCGCATCCCAAAGTTATAGATAATGGACGTCAAGCGGGCTAGGACCAAAGCTACCAAGGTACTCGCAAGTGGAGCACCAAGCAGCTGTTGACAAACACGTAGCACTCTGCTGAAAAAGCAGCACGACGCTGTTCTGAGGGTGTAGATGAACAAGACGAAGAAGGCGTACACGCTAAGAAGCGAATCAATCATATTAACGAAAACTTTACGAACGACTGAGTACAACGTGATAGGAAGAAAAGGAGTGATTAGTGCCAAGGCACGCTCTACACCGGGTAACATGGAGGACACTGAGGAGGTTCATCTTCCCAGGCGCGACGTACGCTCACCTGAGAGGGCTGAGAGTCGCGGGCAAGTTCAACAAACCCAACCGGAGGGTATACATCTTTGCACCCAAAAAATTGTTATGTCTATTATTACACGCTAGTCCGAGGCGTCTATCGGCCAAGATTCTGTACGCGTCTTCTGACCAGCCCTGTCAGTCACTGCAGAGGGCAGAGTGTGGACGTTTCATAGAAGATAACCAATGCGCAGCTAAGAGATATGGTGGAGAAGGTCAACCTGCAGTTTTGTACGGGTTTAACAACATGTGACCGAGAATACAAATATTTCTGAAGCAAGGCAGAATTCCTACGGGACTTCAATTGCTAGGTCGAAAACTTCATGCTACCTCAAAACAATTGGCCGATTAACATTCCACTGCAGCGTTCTGAAATTCATGGAAAGCGTGAGCTTGTAACGCCTCGCAACTCATGTACAGAGGAAAGGGATCCCACCACTCCGGCATAATAGGGTATTAAGCCAATACGATGCCCTAATTCAACTATCCAAAGACGCAAAAAGGCCACAGGTATTTTCGGCTAATAGTCGCGTTAACAATGTTTTGGAAGAACGCTTTAGACAAAATACTACAAACTGCATGATACAGGCGCTTGGTACAGGCGCATGGCACCGACTTCCTACAACAAAGTGCAATGACAGCTTGCTGAGGCAGAACACCAGTCAGGCGACTACGCTCACTTAAGATACACCACGATGTTTATACTAGCCCCGTGCCAGTCACCCTGACCACCCGAAACGTTAAATCGGTTCCCAGCCGCCAAAAACATTGTCGGCGTACACGTCCCGAGCACGTCACCTACCGCAATAAACTGGATATGCTTCCGTAGCTGCCAAAAAAGGCCATTGGATTATGTTATGTAGGAGGAAACACTAGTCCTTGCTTATTATAGTCTGTTATTGATTATTCCAGAGCTATGGGTGGCAATCAATGATGGCATCGTTACAGTGGCAAGTCCAACTCACTGAGGCTTTTATTCCACCGGGATGAATGCGGACAGGAGGTGGTCGATGCCGTCCTAGAGTTAAAGCAGATAGTGCTAGGTATTTAGTAAGGTTTTGGGGAGAAATTGGCAGCTCCTAGAAGGTGACGAGGATTAGTATAGGTTAGGAGAACATTACGCCCAAAATTACGTATTTAAGACAGAATTTAAACTAATAACGTAGTGTATTGCTTATCTATGTTCCTACAAAGAATCGGATGGTACCGGCGGTGCGTCACTGGTGGCAGTATATAAAATTGACTCTTTAATAAACACAGGGGGTATTGCTGGATTCGGGCTACATGGAAGTAGCGTCAGCCTTGCGCTCGCATTACCACTCTCTAAGGAGTGGACATGACCTGATGTCAAAAGTGGGAGAGCTTTGATAAAACAAGACGTGCAACCCTATTATGTGACCATACTCCCTCTGTGAGCAGTCATTCATTGAGAAAATGAAACGAAGTAATGAAAGAGTCGTCTTAGCGGTAAATTTGAGCTGAGGAGTTTCTCATCTCTTTCTCTGTTATTTTGTTTTCTTTTTTTTTTGGCGCAAATGTTTCTTTCTTTGTTTTTCTTTTCATTCTCACTCCACCCCTGCTGCTGCCTCTGTCAATGTAGTAGAGGGCTTGTCAAGCTGCCTAGAGCGGCTTTTTTCCCAACAAATGCACCATAAAATTATGTATATTTAATGAAAAATAAAGCACTTCAACTCTATAGAATTTCAGTATTTTTTGTTAAGATACCTGTGTGAACAGAATGGCTGCACAAAAACGGCTGTAACTCGTATGTTTCAAAGCTACCCAAACTTCTGACCTTTTGTCGGTTTCGCTGCTTGAGCAGAAGTGATGAAGCGAAATAGTGAAGCCCCTTTGATGCAACCTGTACCCGACCTCCTGTGTTTATTGAATAGTAGATTTAATACACTGGGCTCACTGCCGTCACATGAGCCCAAGCACCGCGGTGCTTTGGAAGAACAGGGGTGAAATGATAACACTGCAAATATTTCCCAAAAAATTACACCTATCTCCCCGAAAGGAACCATGAGTAGGATGCGGAGCGTCATGGGGGTACCGTTTGCGTTTCCGTTATGTTGGTTAGCCAAATTTCGTGAAATTGTAGTGAACCCCGTAATGCTCATATATCCTACTCATGGTTCCCGATGATGATGATGATGATGATTCCTATCGGTTTCCCCTTTGAAGCGGGGTGATGACACGTCATCTTACCAAAAAGGACAAATATAACCATGTTTTACACTCTTGGTTTAATACTAGCGCTGCTTAGGGCAGGCACTAAAGCTTATTAGGCCCGAAATACTTTCTTTTCCCTGTTACAGCTGGTAACTCTGCTAGGCAATATTCCCCTCTCTGCTGTTCGTCCACCAGCATTCTAATCTTCTTTTCGTCCCCTCGACAGCCTTGAAGTTAAATTCCTCTCTGATACCCTTAAATCCTAGGGCTTCTGAAAGCCCAATATTCCCTTCATGTAGATTTGAATGGACACCCTCCCATTCTAACACTATGTGCCGCATAGTTTCTGTTTCTTTTCCGCAGACCACACATACCACATCATTTTGTGAATACTTCCTCACAAAACTCTTAGTTCCCAGGCAACCTCCTCTAGCCTCAAAAAGCAAAGCACTTCCCTGGGAATTATCGTAGAAATTTTTCTTTCTGATGTTCATCTTCTCAGCCCTGTACATCTCTAACGACGTTTTAGCTTCCATTTTTTCCCTCCATTTATTCGTTTCAAAATTCCTTGCCTCTTTTTTGCTTACCTTGGCTGTTTTGGATTCCCCACTGTTCTTTCCGTATTTCATCGTTAGCCTTCTAGTCTTTCTTAACCACTGCGTGTCCACGCTTTTCAAGTATAGGTACCTAAAAACCTTAGCTGCCCACCTTCGTTGATCCATTGCCCTCAACCTCATCTCAAAGCATATTTTACTCTGAGCTTCTCTAACTTCAAACGACGCCCAGCCCATATCTCCCTGAACTGCTTCGTTAGTTGTTTTTCCATGCGCGCCTAAGGACAAACGTCCTACCGTTCTCTGGTTTACTTCCAGGCCTGATAGAACGTCTTTATGCAGAGTACAGCATTCGCAAACGTGAGACCCGGAACCATTACTCCTTTCCACATTCCTCTTACTACTTCATATTTCCCTTCGGGGAGATGGGTGTACTTTTCCTTATTGCATGCGTGTATACGCGAGTGAGACGAGATTGAAGTGGCATCTAAAGGTCTTTCTTTAGGTTTGCACGTCTTCTTACTTTGAGTATGACGGCCTTATGGTCGCTGAAGTGCACAGGAACCCGTGGAACCAACGTTGCTGTGAGTATTTGCGCTGATGCTCTCACTTAATTGCGTCAGCACACTCACCCACGGGGCTGTTGCTTCCATCCTACTTCATCTAAAGAATCATGGAGACAAGCCCAAGCACAACCGGAGTTGTTCTTGTTGTTGTTGTCGTTGTTGTTGTTCCTCTTCTATGGTACATACCCACGTGGGGATTCGCCAAGAAACGATGGTGTGCGGACGCCAGACCACCGCCGACGCTGCGAGACATACCCCCCGAGCATAATAAGCTCCACTTCTAAAACAAAACTTAAAACCACCATGCGTAGAACTAGTACGGCTCTACTCGGTATTTTATACGTGGCAGCACCAAGCCGATGCTCCACACGGGCTTCTTTGACACGCTAAAAGTATTGGTATACCGTAAACACGACTAGCTTGCTCGATTTCAGAAATGTGCACACCAACATCCTCTAACCATCCGGTAACCATAATATGACGTTACCTTACAACACTGTAACCCGACATGTTGGCTAAGTGGTTAAGGGCGTTGTGCTGCTGGGCACGAGGACGCCGGTTCGATTCCCGGCAGGGGTGGCCGCTTTTCTGATGGAGGCGAAAAGCGAGAACGCCCATGTGTACGAGGTTTTGGCGCATGTTGATGATGATGATTGTGGGGTTTAACGCGCCGACGGAACGCAGGCGATGAGGCGCGCCGTAGTGGAGGGCTCCGGATTAATTTTGACCACCTGGGGATCTTTATTGTGCGCCGAAATCTCGTACACACGGGCGTTTTTGCTTTTCTCCTCCATCAGAAAAGCGGCCGCCGCGGCCGGGAATCGAACCCGCGACCTCGTGCTCAGCAGCGCAACGCCTTAGCCACTGAGCCACCGCGGCTGGTTCGGCGCATGTTAAAGACCCCTAGGTGGTCAAAATTACTCCGAAGCCCTCCACATCGGCGTGCCTCATCGCCTGCGTAGCGTCGGTGCGTTAAACCCTACAATCAAACCTTACAATGCTGTAATAGCCCAGAACTGTGCTGAAGGAATAAATAAATAAATAATAATAATAAATAAATAAATAAATAAATAAATAAATAAATAAATAAATAAATAAATAATAATAAATAAAAGTATAGATAGACAGACCGAGAGAGATAGATACAAAGATAAATAAATAAATAAAACTGTGGTTGATAACTCTCATAAAATCAGCAAAACAGGGAGGTGATATGTGCAGCGAAATCTGCAGCTGAGCATGATTTGCGGGTCGGCGGTGTTCTTTTGGGTGTGCTTGGTGAGCAACGTCCTGCCTGCAGCTCACTTCGGCAAAGTTGTACTAGCGTCATTTCGCGACGGATATGACGTTTAGTGAAATCTTCGTGAATATCGGAATAAAACAGTTTCGTGTAAAAATAACTAAATATTACATCAATGAATAAAAATAAATAAACATTAAGAACAATACATGCAATATTATGAATATTGTGAAGATACAAAAGCAATTTTTGGTCAGCTGGTCACCGTATTCGTTTGTCTTGCAACGGCGGCGAGGACTATTAGCCCTCCCAAAAAATACGTGGTTTACAAAAGCAATTCCGTCGGACGACTAACCCGGGCAAATTTTACGTTAACAATACCTTAAGGTACACGCGTCAGTTCATTTTCAAACAAATAAAAAAAAGGGCACCACATGGTCCCAGCTGGCCAAATCTCATTTGACTAGGAGATGCCGTCGCAAATGCACAGACGTAATTAAGTACTCTGTCAAGGAAGACGACGTTACACCACTACTCCAGCCACGACCTCTAAAAGGAGACAATGTACTCTCCTTGACGCATAGACTGGCAAAAAAAAGATCTACATCATAATAACACAGCGAATCGTTTAGGCCGTATATGTGAGGTGTAAAACTCATAAGACCCGATAAGTGCCAATGTGTGTTTCTTCACAGGTTTCATCAAAAACCGGACACCTGGTCAACCGCCAAACTTTTTTTCTCTCACCTAGGGAGGGCAGACAACTCCACACGCAATGATAATGTTGAAACTACATAGAATATACACCCATCATGATAAAATATCAGCTCTTCCCTAGATATTCCTTAAATGAGACCAAACCACCACGACGCTGACAACAGCACATACACTCTCTCACATGTAATCATAAACCCCTTTCGGATGCGAGTAGCTGATCAAAGGGCACTCTCCAGAAGGAACAAGCCACCTTAAAGGGGCACTGACACAAAATTTTGAAGGCGAGATAACTTCGGAGATAGATTGGTGGGAACACATATACATCATGTGCAAAATATCAGCGGCGAATACAGCCTAGAACATATTTAAAATCAATTTTGAAGTGTGCGAAACGCAACCGAGCACCCAGCAGAGGACCACGCGCAATTGTAAATAAACAACATCCAAACACGTCGCGAGTTTGTGTTTGCCGCTTCCGCACTAACGGCGTTTTTTGCCGGTTCGCCCGGCCCGCCGTTCCAATCGGACGGCCGGAGGGCAGAGCTTCTGCTCTCGAGAAGGAACGACCCGATCGTTGGCGGCGGAGGCGCCGTGATTTCGTCAGCTATCGGGCAGCTGACCGCGACCAAAGTTCTACAGCGATTCCAGGCACTCTGTTTCTATTACTGTTTATTACCATTGGATGCGAAAACGCGCCGGAGCACGAAAAGCCCACTGAGCTAGCCGCACGGTCGCTGTGCAGGCGGCGGCCACGGCCGCGAAGTGGCCCAGGCCGGCGCAGGTAGCTCGAGTGATAGCTTGTTACCGCTGCACAAAATTGTCCCCAAGTCCCGACCATGGTGGCTTACATGAGAAAGGAGTTAATGATGCGATGGCGGGTTGCATTAAAAATTGTCATCTGCACCGCTTACGAGAGCGGCACTCGAATATCCGCCGCAGTGCTGAGCCGAACAACATCTGTAGCGGACCTGTAGGCAGACCGGCCGGCTGCTCCCAGCGCGCGTCTTGCCACCCACCGTCTCGAGCGTCCGCGTCGTTCCTTAGCCGCGGTAGCATTTGCACTCGCAGCGCCTGCGTCACATCCATGGTCGCTTTTTAATTAAGCGCCTCGCGAGATCAGTACGTGGGTTCATTCGCAGAAAACTGCCGTCGATGGGGATTCGACAGTGCTACAGCGGCTCTGCTCTGTGATATCCCTCCGACGGTCACGTGGTCAGCTTTGTTCGCACAAAATCCACAAAATCCATCGTTTCGCGGCACTCGCTGAAACCGACACTGCGACTAGCCGCATTGAAAATGCCTCTAATTAAACAACCGTCGCACGCTGAAGCAAATGAGGTTTCTACAGGTTATAAGTAGGTCACTACCTACTTACCGCAACAAAAAAAACAAGATGCAAAATTTTTGTGTCAGTGCCCCTTTAAGCTCAGTCCAAAAAACCACCGGCTGCCTGTCCGGCCGGCCAGGTCGCCGGAAGGCTTACCTATGGAGAAGTCTAGTTGGTCACTCCAACGAAAAAGCTTCATTCTTAAGAGCGAATACAGTTAGTTCCACTCCATCTAACGCCTCGTCGTGGGGGCTTTGCTACTTGTGAAACGATTTGGTGTACAGTCTACGAAGGAAGGGAGAAAAATCTTGCATTCCAGCGGACAGGGAATGATACTAGCCGACGATGAAGTAAGTGCTTCTTGTAAGCCCCACTACATGACGCCTTTTATGCAGAAAGATTAGGTCCAGTGCAATACAAAGAAGCGCAGAAAGATTAGGTCCAGTGCAATACAAAGAAGCTTGATTGCTTGATTGAATATGAGGTTTTACGCGCAGGCGCTACACAGGCGATGAGCCTCGCCGTAGTGGAGGGCTCCGGATTTATTTTGACCATCTGGCGATCTTTACGTGCGCCGAAATGTCAAAATATATTTTTTTGCTTTTCGCTTCCATTAGAAAAGTGGCCGCCGCAGCCCAGAATGGAACCCGCGTCCTTGGGCTAAGCAGCATAACGCCTTAGACTCTGAGCCACCGCGGCGGATGTGCAAAAAGCTTGCAACAGGAGCAGGATGCCAGAACTATGCTTATTCAATCTATTAAATTATTAATTGCTTAGTGCTCACCTCATACAATTGACTCACGTTTCAGTTGTTACCCGTGACTAAATAATTGCTTTCCAACGACTGGCCTACCCTGACTCAAAACGTATGTTATGGCCATCCCTGACAACAATTTGGTGGGCACACGCCTGTTAAACCACCTTACATGGGTCTTATCTGTCTCCTGTTGTATGTATGCAGTTGGGTAGCATTACCTTTTCCTGCAAAGGCACATGCTTTCATTTACCAGGTTGCTTATGACTGGTTTGTTCTGTGAAGCTTCTGCCTTTTTTGATGGCGAACCACTGGCTTTCGTATCACGAGAGGTGCGAAGAATTTACATGAGAGTTCATAGAAGGTCTCGGTGAAAACCTGGTGAGCATTGAGGCGCATGGCATGATACAGAAAATTTTTAAATTCAAATCTTATTAGTCGTTTTTCAGTTGTCTGTCACCTAATATTTTCATCGAGAACTATTCAAAAATACGAAGTTGCATAGTACCATCTACGCTTGCGTGGATTAATCACGTGGAAGCGTGATTCCCATCATTTCTACTTGAAGCCTTTTTTCTATGCGGTTCCTTGGCCTGTCGACGTTGTTGACCTATGGTTTGGCTTAACTTTGGTAGACCTCGCGGTATCCTTAACAACGCGCCAATCAACGTCAAACTCATTGTGCTTCAATACGGGAGTACGGGTTTGCGACGCCAGATGCCAAAATGAACGTCTGAGTCTCCAAGGCATACCTGACAGGTCTGCAACTTCTGCCCGTTGAGCTTTGTTGTGACTGAGAGAGAGTGAGAAACACTTTTATCGAGTCTTGAGCCAAACTTGGGCGTGGATCGAAGACGCTGCTTGCAGTCCCAGGCATATGTTTGATTTATGCATACAATCACTTTTGATATGCTGGAATTAGGTTCTTCCAACTCATCATAAAAACAAGTAGCAGGTGTTTAGGTTGATGCTCTATATGCGGTCATTCACAAGATTTTAATACTGAGGCTGGAACGTTGTACCCGGGTGGTTTTATGCTCCTTTATGCGAAGCTTGCTGTAAAATAGTAAATGTACAAAATCTCATTTGTCATACGATGTGGTTTAAACACCGGTCTCTACAGAAGCCGCCCGACGCTCCATCACTGTGCTATCACTGCTGTAAACAGCAGTAATACAAAATTTATAGTCGTTGTTCTTTTCCCGTTTTGTGACACTTACCCAGTGGCGGAATTAGCCATGAATCAGAAGCCTTCAGCAGCTAAGGCACCCACTTCATGAAATTCACCAGACTAAGATTTCGAAATGTGGACTTAGTAAATTAGTACTTAAAGTGAGTAGAATGGGTGCACAACAACGTTCCACAACCGCGATTCTAGAGAGGCCTTCACACGCCTCTGGGCTCACCAAATCATTTCTGGCGAATCGTTTTAAACTGTTCGTTTGAAATGTTTGCCCACCAAATTGTTTCAAACTGGCCAGTCCCTTTCCTGACGTGATTTGCGCCGTAAGACGCAGAAACGAAAGCGAAAGAAGAGGTGCAAACAAGCTGTAGTACAAAAGAAGCCGGTAAAGGTAATTGGCGCCAAAAAAAAACCGTTCAAAAGCGAACAAAGACACGGAAGTACGATGAAAGAGTAAAAATAATGTATCACCAGCTGAAGCTTTCAAAACACGCAAGTTGAACTACGTGCCCCAGTGAATTTTAATTGCCTACGTTGTTCCGCTCAATTGTGTCTCGGGGTTATTTTATGCGGAATGCTTAAAAGACGCTTTAAGATCATACGCGCATATGATAAAAGTCTAATCATCTGTGCCTTCAGCGTAAAGGCCTAGAAACCCTAAAAAATACTGACAATAGAACGACAACGTAGGCTCGTGCATGAGAATATTTTCACTGCATCAGGAACCTGAGCTGGGTGAGAATTTGTGTTCATACTTCATAATAGAACACAAGTTTGTAAAAAAGTAATACACATTGCAAGAACTTAACTTTCGGCAAACATTTATTTACAAAACATTCTTTGTACACACTGCGTTCTCAAGCTCGGCAATTCAATACACCGTTTTTAAGACGTCTTCAGGCAGGCGTTCACCGCATGGCTTTCTGAACACTTCGCTTCACGCCAGTTTAAAAACTCTACACCCACCTCTTTTGTAATGAGAAAATTTCAAATGGAGAGGAGCAGATACAAAATCTTTGTAGTTGCAAACATTGTCCTACCCGATACAATCAATATACAGATGACTAAACGATGCTTCCTTGGTTTTTCATGGCTGTGCCTAAATAAAAATGTAAGTCGTCGAAAATACAGTTGGTGATTACGGCAATAGCTAGCCTTCCGTTGTAGCTCCTTAAGAATCATACTCTAATTAGCACGCTGCTGTAAATTTTTGCTTTTAAAATTGACGTCCTAATCAGGCTCACTAGGTTTGAAATGGTTTTATTTGGAGTTTGAAAACGTCATTTTTTTTTTAGATAACACCATCACAATCTGGTTGCACAATACCGTGGTTATAGCTCATAGCGATCGTAAAAGCAACTGCTCCCAGGAGGATGAATTTTAAGAGAAACGATTTTGTAGATTGGCTTATTGCTGATGCGATGCAGTCATTGCTCTTTTTGAATTCTTTGCTGAGCCTTCAGTTGTTCCTCTTGTGTATATTTTCTTCTTTTCAAACTCCAGAGTACGACGTTTTCTTCAAAAGCGAGAGCTCATTTGTTACAGAGCGATTATAACAGACGTCCTGTCTTCGGGGTGTCGGTCGTAATTTATAAATACAAGATATGACGGAGTGCTCGCATGCATCATATTTATGTAATCTACGATTATTTCTCGAAGGCGCAAATTTTTTTCTACCACCAATCCTTCCAAAAAGCCAGCCTGCTCTTCAGTCGATAAGCGTACTTTAAAAGATACGCTCTATGCAACGCGATGTCAGTACCGTTTAAAGGCTAATGGCCTGAGAAAAAGCTTCTGCTTTAAGAGGATCTGCCGCCAACGATAAAGTTGTGAGTGAAAATCACCTTTTCATATAACATTTCACGTTCCGCGCAGTAGCGTGCGCTTTGAAACGTCACTCCTGTCATCATTCATCCGTAATAGTCCCCTATAAACGGTTCTTAGCAGGTCATTGTTCGCCAACACGCGTTCTTTTCTATCTGAAACAAAAGTGACCGATGGGCTCACGCTGAAAATATCTGACTTGATCAATGCTTCGTTTTTAAATGCGGAGCATTTCTTAGGCTCGCGATGTCACTCGTCGATGTTGTCGGCGCCGTCCACAGGCTCACTGCGCATGCGCGTCGCGTCGAGGCGCAGGTGCGCGTCTCTCCCTCGTACCCTTCTGGCTCTCAACAACAGGTGCGGCGGTGCGGGAGGAGCGCGTGTACGCGTGCGCTCCGTCGCTCTCAACAACAGCTGCGCGTGCGGGGGGAGCGCGTCCTGTGCGCGCATGCGTCGTAGCTACCCGTGCGCTGCGTCGCGCTCAACAGTAACGGCGGCAGGGCGTGTACACGTGATAACGGCGTGGTGGGTGCGTGGAAAGTTCGCGCGCTTGTGTACGGAAGTGTGCGCATGCGCGTCTCTCCCCCGTACTCCTCTCCCTCGAACGCGGGCGGTGTGTATATAAAGGGCGGAGCGCGCGTTCAGAATTCAGTCAAGGGCGTCTTTGCTTGGCTTTCGCTTGACATGACGCTTTGCTTGACGGCACCAAGCAATAAAGACAGACTTTAACTTTACACTCCTTGCCTTCGCTTCTCCTTCATTCAATAAATAAGAAAAATAAAGACGAAATAACAATTAACCATTCCCAAACCATACCCAATTATGCAACATTCACGAGATACCCCCACCACTCTGCGACACATTTACTCGAGTTCCCCCCGTGGGAAGATGCGGGCGGGTTTTTTCCTTTAGCGACGGCGTCACACAGTTAAGGCGCTGGTCCCCACGGGATGCAAGAGGCTCCGTGAGAGAAGACTTCGCAACTCAAGCTGCCTTCGTTGAGTGTTTCTAACATACCCGACATCCGGCCAACACACGAAAGTTGCACAATTTTAGTTTGTTGGGTGTCATGTCGGTTTCTTTTTGAATTTCGTTGAGATTTTCAATGCTTGAGAATTTATATGCGGACTCAACGATGTCTTTTTCTCCTGTAACGCGGGAAGTTTCACTCTCTACGAGTGCAGGATATTGCTAATAGTACTATTTTCCAGGACCTCAGTATTTTTATATGCGACTGCTTATATTGGCTGTGGAAGATAATTCTCTTAGCAATGCATTTACGCATAATAGTACACCACTTCTTAAGAGTCGATGGGGTTTATGTAGGTATTCAGGAATATGCCCTAGAACCAATATACTCTCATATAACATTGCTTGATTTCCTGCGAAAAATACACGATTGTGTAAGAGGGCGCCGACTTTAAAAGCCCTGCCTGTGCTCCTTTCTTTTGGAACAAATGTGGTCTTACCGAATAATTTTTATTAAAGACGACACTTTTTCATGGGCCACTTAAACCCTACCCTAAAATTTGGTCTGTCTGTCTGTCTGTCTGTCCCGTCTGTATGTATGTATGTATGTATGTATGTATGTATGTATGTATGTATGTATGTATGTATGTATGTATGTATGTATGTATGTATGTATGTATGTATGTATGTATGTATGTATGTATGTATGTATGTATGTATGTATGTATGTATGTATGTATGTATGTATGTATGTATGTATGTATGTATGTCTGTATGTATGTATGTATGTATGTATGTATGTATGTATGTATGTATGTATGTCTGTATGTCTGTCTGTATGTCTATGTATGTGTATGTCTGTATGTATGTATGTATGTATGTATGTACGCGGGGATCAAAAAAATACTAACGCAGCACTCAGCCTCCGACGCATGCCGCACCGACTGGCTGCACTGTGAATAAACTGCGTGCATGCGCGCATGCGCAGAGCCTTTGAGAGCGTAGCCTACTGTTAGGGGAAATGCTTAAAGGGACAGTGAAGTGATATGTACACATTGCGGGATTACTAGCGCAAATTGTAGTCCGGAGTCCCCAGGCCATTTTTCGACCACTGTGGGCCGGTTTACGCGATTATTATTAGTAGAAAAATTAATTCATGAATGCTGTCCTCCTCTCTTTACGCTCCCCCATTTTCTGTAGCGTTTTCGCGTGACGTCGGGAGGTACTACGTCGCGTGACGTCGGGAGGAGCTACTGCACGGCTTTCAGACAGAGTCAGTCGGCCCAGCGTTTCGTCCGCCGGCCGCCGATGGGTCGTCCAATTCGTTCGCCTCAGTTGAAACGAAGCCACGACACGTTTGTGAATGGAAGAATGTGCCTTTCTTTACTGGTTAGTTTGTACACTGTATCTAGCTCCAAGTCAAGGTCGCTTCACACAAGCGCTGCACAAGCGCACATGCGACGCTTCGCTGACTGGTACGCCAGTAGGAAAATATAAGGCCTCTTGAAGGCGGGAGAAGAGTCAGCGAAGTCAATATAGGTACTAAGGAAATAAAATCAACTGATATTTTTACCGTACAGCGTAAAACTAGGGTACGGGAAGCACTTTTTTGCGCTGGGCGAACACGCACAGCGGCCAGCAGCACGACTACGCATCTGCGAAGGCTTTTCCGTGTAAGAAATGCAATTGCTAGACGTGTGATATTGTGGAAACTTGGGGGATGCTTACTGCACGAGCGCAAAACAACAAATAGTCACCTAAGCTGCTTGGAATGCTAAAAATAAATAAAAGTGTAAAGTGGTTATACATTATGTACCTCATATTTCGAAGCTCGGCCGTACTCGCCCGTGGCCGAGTAGTTTGTAGCGCTAGCTATGTCAACGCGAGTGTTTTGCAAGTCACAAGTTCGAATCCCCGCGGGTACGTGCTTTCTTTTTTATAACTTAACTTTTTTGTTTTCTGCCGATGTTCTCTATACTGAGTTCACCTTTGTTGGGGCCGCAACGTTCATTGCTCCACGAACTAGTTCACAGAACGCGCGCAGGCTGGCACTGGCGCGCTAGCGAGTTCTCGTTGGCGTGCTGTTGCCATAAGCACCGACTGCTTGCGGGCAGTGGGCACAGGCCAGAATCAACAGACCCTTGGCCTGGTACGAACACGCTTTTTACGATACAGGCATGAGTGAGGCAAGCTGCAAATATAGGGGAAAACCGCATGGCATTTGAGCGTCTGCGGGGACGCGGAGGGCATTCATGCACTGCGTTGGCCTCGGCTAGTGAATGCTACGATTCCAAGCCGTCCTGGGAGGCTTATCTTATGCATTTTACAGCCGACAACATGGCAGAAGCGCGGTACGATGATTACTGAGAAATTGAGAATGCCCATCCAACAACGCAATTGGTTGTTTTACAGAACCGAAACCGAAACTTGTTTGACTGCTACCCTTGGACATCGTCTAATTACGGTGCCCCCTCCTCCCAACGTCACATCCTTAGTTGGTGCGGCCGCCGCAAACGGCGCATGGTAGTTTTTCTTCTTTCACGCTTTGTAAAATAAATACCGATTTGTCAACCGGATAAACGGTGAAAAGTGTGCTAATTTGAGCCAGTCGACACAGTGCAAGCAAAAACGAGAGCTTGACAAATTTACTTCAGTGTTCCTTTAATAAACAAGCGACGCCGATCATTATTTTGCAGCGTATTTTTACGCTCTGTCGCCACTGGGAATCCTGTTATCAACTAAATTCGGGAGCCAAATGCGCAGCAGGCTGATTGCAGCCAGCATGGTTCTTCAACAATGATCCTGCTCACTGGCGACGCAGCGTGAAAAGGCGCCTTGAAAGAAATGAGCGACGTCGCTTCTTTATCAAGCATTTGCCATAAATGTAGGCCACACTCTCAAACGCTCTCGAACAAATGCGCATGCGCACACTTTGTAGCCAGACGGTGCAGCATGAGTCGGAGGTTCTGCGCTCCGTTCGCATTTCTTTTGATCCCCCCTGTATGCATGCATTGATGACTTTCTGATGACTTATGGTAACAATGAGGCAAACAAAGTTGTTGGGGCATTATGTGGACCTTCCCTAGCAACAACAGGTATATTGAGTAACATATCAGCTTTACCAAGTCTTGACTCAAACTCAGGAGCACAGGATCTTGACTTTACCTTTGTTATTATGGCCCCACCTTAGATGAACACTCTTTTAAAGTACAAGTTGATATGCAATGAATAGAGTGTTTTTCTACAAGAACCGCACTATGGTTTGTAATCCCATAAAATGCTTACTTCAGAATTCGCAAGAGTGTTTGGGAAACTCGTCGCAAGTAACCCGTATAAATTTAAACGGCCTACACTTTAGGAAGCACCCCACAGCAGGAAGCATTCAACAAAGTCTCCTTCCGTGTACAAAATATTGAATGATGTCACGATTGCAATTTGCTCATTTCTTGTGCGGGACGTTCCCATTGTTTGACTTTTCGCCCTATCTACGGAACGTCTGCGCGTTGCTTTCCAATAAAATGAAAAATTCTTGAAGCATTGTGCACACATTGTTTGAATATACTTGAAGGCTTCCAGCATTGTTTCCTTTGAAATGCCGTGTGACATAATTTATACGTATAAGCAAATTGCCGCCATCTACGAGAAATAAAAATCACTTCGAAGACAGCGTTGCCCGTTTATTTGCTTCCTGAATTTTTGTTCTGGAAGAATAGTTTCTAATCTTCACAAGTGATATTCAAACATCAAAATACCCATGAAAAGCACCTAAAATTTGGGTAACATATTTTGTCTAGGCACACAGCCCTCATAACAGGCGTAGTCGGCGGAATATCTTGATCTCCAAAAAGTGGCGTTTATGTTTGTCATTTTAAGAATTAAAACAGCGATAGCCTCAGCTAAAAAAAAACTACTTCGAAGTATAGCGGCAAGGCTCTATTATTACGAGAAATTATTTTCCACACTGAAAAGTACCAGGCGTTTGTAGGACCAAACAGCAGCAATGTTCCCAGCTGATGACGATAAGCACCAACAATAAGCAAAGCTTCGGGCATGGCTTGACGATTTACAAGTTGGTGCATTGAAACAGTTTTGGCACTTTTTTTGAGAAGACGGATCGCTCTCCTTTATCTGTCGCAACGAAACACATACCGGACAGACGGCATATGCCCTTGATGACAAATGGGTGAAGCTCGTTTTTCTGAACGAAGGTCGTTTTTCCGCCTGACGTTTATTTTTTTCCTGTGTGTCTCACCTTTGAAGTTATGGAATCTTCGACAATTCATACATTCCGTCAAGCTCTGGCACTGCTTGCGGCCTTTTCCTTGTATCTCGTAGGTAAACCGTCCATCAGCCGTAAACCTAAGTGCATGAAAATCTTATTTGCGTTCTGTTTCGAATATACCGTGCTCAATTCATGAAAAAAATTTAAAAAACTTCAGCGTTGCGTACTTTGGAAAATGTTTGAACGGTTCATTGATCCATGGCTTCGTGTCGTATGAAAGGCTAAATGGAAAAAAAAACTTTTGGAGGGGCCCTAAAATAAATTTCTGCCTTGGACCAAATCCCCTTTGTAATGTTTCAGCCAGAAATCTCCACGTGCGGGGTTGCTGCCACCTTCCCATGTAAAGAAGGTGTCGCAGTGGAGGAGGGCGAAATACCGCTGTCACGTTCGATATTGTTATGAAAGAAAATTTCGTAATCTTCGCACTTGTGGATATAGAGAGAGAACCTCCAAATTCCGTTGACTGCAAGGGCGGTTTTCGTTTCCTGTACCATTTTGTGCAACATTATTGACAAGTATTGATTGAGTTCAGCAGTGGTTTTAAATGGGTCTTCCGAAAATACGCAGGAGAACGTACATTTTCGGTGGGAAGCTCGCCGCCACTTTACGCGAACAATGTAGTTCTCTAGGGGTCGGTAATTGGGGCTTCTTTCTCTCCAACCTCGCAACTACTACCAGTGTCTAAAATCAAAGTTGCATTCCCCCAGCTACTCAAAGATGCCGCGTCTGCACTGTACGCCAGCTCAAACTTTCCGTGCGCCGTTCTTGGCGTTAGGTGCAACACTGGCGAAGTGGCAACCATTAGGCACAAGTTTCGCCCTTATGCGATGTGCACGTCGGGTTTCGAAACGTACCTTTGGCAACCTTGTCACGCATGCTCATCGTGAAAACGCTTCTCGAGGCAACGCGAATTAGGGAGGTCAAATCGAGACGGGGTTGGTACTCGTCGACGTTTTCAGCAAGTTATAGCTATGCACCATTTTTTCTTCGCCTTGTAGTGCGGCGTTAAGACAGGGTTTAAAATTTTGATTTTTATAGATTCTGTCACTTGTCCTATCCGCGGCTGCACAAAGGCCTGCAACCACCAAAGGATGGCAGATACTTCACGTTGGTATGTTTTATATAGGCACACAATAATCCGCCAAATTAATTCGAGTTTCAGCTGAACGCATGGCATGCGCTCGAAAAGGTTTTTTAGGTGCATATGCTTAAGGGGTGTATGTAATGTACGTCCATACATTTCAGTAAATTCATCTGACTTAACCTGAATGCGAAGTGGAGTTTTTTGAGTAGTTTACGCTTCCTCTGCGAAATTTTGGGTATTGAAGTTTGCGACCAGATTATCATAGAAACCGTTGCTGCATGCAATTGCTCCCAATGGGTCATTTCACTTTTTTGGTTAATCTACTGGTTTACTAAGGAGCCCGCAACTTAGTGAGCAAACAATAAAGACAATTCCTACAGGGGCCGGACAACACCACATCCATTTCTACAACCGTGCATTTTCATTTGTGGCCTAACTCCTTTCCCCTCCCCCTTTTAATGACGGAACTATCAAACTATTCTGTGCATATCAACCTCCATCCATGCTGTCAAACGCCGCTTATCGGTACCACTGTCTCAATATTACCTAATGGTAGTGGTAGTGCGCGTTGTGGAAGCGTCAGAAAGATTCATAATGTGCTTTGATATCTGAACAGTTACTTCTAGTCGCAACGGACGTGGTTCCAAAAGCCGAAGCAGTTAGCGCAGAACGTTCTTCGGGTAAAGCGGTTGCAAGAGGCGGAGGTCCAGCCTCCCTCTTGACTCTCCGCCTAAGAACCTGTGTTGCCATATGTCTTTCTTTTTTTTCTTTTTACGATGATCGGGGGGGGGGGGGGGCGAATAAAACTGTGATTGTGTGTTTAAGCGCCCCGTTGCATGTTGGACGTGTCGTAAGTGTATACCTTTCAATGTTTGATTTCATATTCATCTCTCACACCGTATATAGTCATTCGTTTCTCAGAGAGCCCTAGGCTTTTCCCAGTGAGAACTAGCAACCCAAAGAATACTATCTGAAGCATATCAATAAACTTCTATACTCTATGTCACCTGTGTCCTGACAGGTTACCAAAACACGCCTCAACAGAGATAGCAGAAAAAGAGGATTTTCACAAACTCTCAAGGTATTGAGATAAGCAAAACGTTTCGCCGATTGGCCAATCAAAACACGTTTCAGACCGGTACGCCATACACAAAATATGACTTCCACTTTTTAGTATGTGTCCTCAGGGCAACGAAGCCTTAATAAAACCAAATAACGTGTATTTACAAAAGCTGTAATCGTACCATACATCCCACCGCCTACTCCATAATGTTAGAGCAGATAATCTTAGAGTGCTCCCAGACTCCTTCGCTTACCTCAGTTTCCTTCCCCAGCCACGAGCAGTGGGAAAGCATGCAAGCCTGCCTGTATCCAGGTTTTCAGCTTCAGATGACCGAAGGGGCCCTGAAGGTAGCGACCACCAGGGACTTTTGTACTAAGAAGTGCTGTGTTCGCTCAATAAAGAGCCAATATATGTTACATATAAAGTAAATCAGCGCCAGGAAATTTAATTACCCCGCCAGCTGGTTTTCAAACTGCGAACTGACGTAACAACCGGATGTCTAACATCCCTTGGCGTAACCGATTTCAGTGTGCGGCAGACACGCACGCGCCAGAAAGACCATTACTCCTCCTCGTATGCCGCTTTTACTATGGCTGGACCATCAATGCAAGCACCACTGCTGTCATCTCTGCTGTGACTTGTATGTGCTGTAGATTACTGAAAACGCCGAGGTACTGTATGCAAACATAACCCCGTAGTTCTCTGGGTAGCATGCTGTATCGGAAAGCGGAATAAAACAATGACTACATGGGCTTCCAAATCCTAAGTAATTAAAAAGTTCTACCTATCGTGACGTTACCTGAAGCACATCTTATCGGTCATGCGTTGGGCGCCAGCGCCTGCAGAACGTTTTCGATAAAATGGCATATTGAGGCTATTTTTTGTCCTTAATCGAAACACATTCTCACACCGCACGTTGTTGTGGAGAAAGTGACGGTACGTAATTACAAAGTTTTGCATATTACATCAAATGTCGGGTTTTCAGGGTAAAATACTGTGCACAGAAATTATTGTGAGAAAAAAAAATTCGGGAAATTCCCTCGGTTTTTTTGGGGAGGAAGGAGGAAGAAACAACGTTGTGATTGTGTGGCGAGCTTTGCTAAGTACGCCTTCAGACATTGTTTCAAACTCAACTTTTAAAATATGACAGGGGTTCCCGATAGCAGCGACCGCAGTATGTCATAATAGTTGGGGAATTCGTTTATAACAACACCAGACATTGCCCAACCGCTGACTATAACCTCCAATTAATTTTGCAGTAGGCACCAGTACAACAGAATATAGGGGGGAGGGGGGGGGGGTGGCAGCAGACGCGTGTTCAGAGCTTTTAAAAGAGACTGCGATTTTATTTACAAATTCTATAAATGCTACACGTTTTGAACCTGCCAAACTTGTAGTATGATTACGCCTCCATAATGCAATTCCGATGGGTAGATGCACGGACCTTTTGTTACCGGTTCCTTTGAAAGAGAAGCTTTGGTATCATCACTGATGCCATTGTACGTCAATAGCCCTGCAAGAAAGCATACTTTCTCTGACGATGATGATGAATGATTGTGGGTGTATTAAAGGAATAATTAAAGCCGTTCCACTCGATGTGAAAGCTCTCGGAAGTGCAGAGCAGTGATTCGCCATAATGGACTGTAGCACCGTTATCCGCTGACTGCTACCACCCATTGCAATTTAAATTTCCCGCCTTCGCAGTGCTCGCACGCCCCCCGCTTCAAACTGCGCCAGAGGGAGTTCTGTTCTTTTTGTGCATGGTTTTCCTCCTGCACGTGCCGCCGTTGCACTGCTCCTTTTTTTTCGCTTTATATCGTAAAAACAACAGAACAAGCGTTCCTAACTAAATGAACGTGGGCGCTTCCGGTTAATTGCGTATATTTGGCCATAAATGTACCTGCAGTTTTTTTTTTGCGCTAAAAAGCGGGGAGATGCATAAGAAACGCCAGCGGGTCCCTAGTTTCGAACGCTTATGACTATGTAAACCGCTTGGCTTTCGAAGCCTCTGTAGGATGACGCGACGACAGGCGCTAAGAAGGAACGCTGTGCGGCTTTACTTGGGTCCAGCGAGCGAGCTACGACAATAACGCGACTGCTTCCCGTGGCCTTGATCGAAACTGGGTTCATCGCATTATGAAGCCGGCGTCTATCCGATTGCTCGATTTTGACATGGTCGGAGCGACCGTCAGGCAGCAGGTACCGAATGACGCCCTAGACCCAAAACCAAACCTAAGGCCTACGTAGTGCACGCCCGAGAGTTCGGGTGGGTATTCTAGAACAGTGGTGCGCACCTCCAAAGTATCACTTACTCGGAGTGTGGGATTGGCCAACCAAAGTATCCTTGAGGAGAAAGCGTCGCGTTCGACCATCGTCACCATTAAACGGAGGGGTGCATGATTTTTTTTTTAAGGTAAATCATAAATTCGGGACATGAGTGCGATTATCTCAGCCGTGAAATTTCATTGGGACGAAGGCATACAATGGGGCAGCGTGATTATATATATATATGCCGCGCGATGATAAACATCAATGCCAGATAGCATTTCGCCCCACATACTGGAAGCGTCGACAAACGGAACGATATGTCTAAAATTGTGATTATGATCGTAGCCTTGACTTCCGGGTGCGTATGTTGAGTCACGCTGGTAAACAAATGGCATGTTGTAGTAGCAATACTTGCAATAATAAGAGCTCGAGCAGCTATCCGTCTATTTGAATAAATTTAGAAATAGCGTGAAACATTTGCGCGCCATTGTGTGCTCAATTGTTTATTTGCTATGTGAATCAAGGAACGGTTGGTCGGCCTTGCTTGATCCTTTTTGATTGCGCAAAAGCTGATGGCCGCCTTTGCAGCAGATGCAGATGATAGCTCCTCACTTCAGCTAATGCGCGAAAGAAGTCGAATAGAGACGTATGTGAAAATTAACGACGGAGAAGTTCAACTCATAGGTCGTTTCACCGACACTAACCGCTCAAATCGGCTCAATGGGTCCTATTTTGAGACTAATTTAAGTATTTATCGTAAGGAAGATCATTTTCACCAGTAGAGAGCCACTCTACTGGCGGGCGCTGCGAAACTCATCAGTATAAGCGCAGTAACGAGATCCAATTTTAAAGGGCAGCCCACTCTCAGCTCTTAATTGCACCTCTTACGCGTCTAAGCATTTTCCAGACTCGCTGCTTTCAAGCTTTAACGATCTCTGACATGTTACTCACTGACGCGAAGCGCGAGTCCGCACTGACCGCCGCTACAGCCCAGCAAGTCGTTTAAACTGTGAGACCGTTCTTCACTGAACCCGTGTGCGCAACGTGCCAGAAATTGTTTCAGTAGCGAGTTTTCTATAATACAACAGTCGCTTTGACGAACAATACCGCATTTTCCGGTCAGCATAAGAAATGTATGCGCTCTGCTTGTTTATCACGTCACTTCACAAGTTGTCAGCATATGCACCGGCCGCTTCCCGTTTTGGCATATTAAGCATGCACTGGCATGGGGGGGGGGGGGGGGGGGTGGTAAGGGGGTTCAATTTCGTCGAGAGCATGCTGAGAAAGCCGTCTAAGTATATTTCTAAGGTAACAAGAATTGTCATGGTGCAGTGGCCACCACCGCAAAGACACTTAATTCGACCTAATGTTAATACACGCAATCCCTAATTTTGCAAGACAATGTGATGACAATAACGTAATATTACGTAAGTAACGTGTACACGAAAGGAAATAAAAATACACAACTTTAAAATATGTAGAAGAGAGAACAATTTCATTGCAAAATTTTTATCATAAAGGTGGAGCTGGCGTCGTTTTAGGTGTAGGTAGGAAACTAACCTTCATTATTGCTGGATTCGATGGTTTCCGGGCAAAGCAGTCGTCTTTGCCGGAATGCAGCAGGCATTATCCTGGCGCGGCGTAGACGCCTTATAGGAAAAATAAAGGCAAGTCTGTGCCAGATTTTCTCAGACCAGCCACTGAACACTTCTTCGGAAACTCTATAACAAATCTAGCAGCGCACAATGTACACATCTGCTTACGGGTACGCCGAAGGGTGTGCATCAATACTTTGCACTGATGCACAGTCGGGCGTCCCTTTTGTTTTCAGCCCATGATTCCTCACCCAATTTCCTCCTCCACCCTTCCAAGAAAAGAACGACCCCTCTCTACACCCGTAGTAGCTTCTAAGCACTCATGCCTTAATAAAGTTACACTGCGTTAGAAAGTGTATTTTGCGTTTTTCTTTTTTGTGAACCATCTAAACGAACCACGGCAAATCTTTGCGCCAATTTTATGGCACAGGCATTTGGCTTTACTTCCCGTTGCAAGAGCATTCATTTTATAAAGAAACAGCGTGTACACGAGGTGTGGATACAAGGGACCTTAAGGACTAAGTGCTTGACAGGACTGTTAAACTTAAAGCAAAACATCAGTGCTTACACAAACATACTGGGCTCATTTTATAAAATTTCCGTTGTATTTTCCCACATAAACAAGCATAATCATCTTTAACTTGCGTCAAAACTATGCAAACTGAAAGTCTAGCAAAACGCGACGATCTAGCTACAGCAAGCAAAATTGCGAATGCATCGCTGCTTTCTTTCACGACATAAACTTGTGATCATCACTCTTTGTTTTTTTGAAAGCTACGTGCGAGTGGGTATCAACTTGGATGCGAAAGAGAAATTGGTGAATCAGCCATGAGCCCCTGGCGTATCTCTTAATCGTCAGAGCTGGAACATTGATGAGTGGATATATGTGCATTGTAGGTTGGCCTGCGGATATTGCGGCAAATTGAAAAGTGGGGTTTTGGCTGTAAGCGTCTTGCATAGCCTGTCAATGTCACTCGCCAGTCCACTTCAGTGGGTACGTGAGAATTATCTGCAGGCAAGTTGACGTTACAGCCGAAAATTGATGGGTGCATCTGTTTGGAGCTTCTGACGGCTTCTGTCATTGCCACTGTCGAATAAAACTGAGTGGGCATGTCGTTAGTCATATACTCGCCTTTAGGTTACGTGACCATAACTTTGAGCCTAGCAATGCGTCAAGCGATGTCAGACTTATTCTAGCCAAGTTCCGAGTGTGGGTGACGACGTCAGACCTCAAAGCGTAATGTTAGGGCTCACTTTCACCATTCATATATGGCGGCATCCCCCATACTTTTTTTTCCTGCAGCAGTGCAGAAATATAGCCCACACTTCTGGCACATCAAAACCAACACCTGCAATATAAAAACACGAGAACCAATTTTAAGTGATATTTCAATGAATGGAAGGAGGGCACCACCCCTAAGACAATCGCGCCACCTGCTTTTTTCCTAATAATAAACGTTTCATCTCTCTCTCTCTCTCTCTCTCAAGGAAACCACATAAACTGGATGCAACAACCGACAAAACTCGTAGAGACACTTCTGTCAGTAGGAGCCAAACGCATACACTCTGCAGGAATCTTGCTACATCAAAGTAATATAATGCGTTAGCGGTGATTTATTTATTAATTTTAAATAACCTCATGGTCGTATGGGTACTGGAGGCATGCACATTGTGAGCCTGATTGTTTGATTATGAGCCACGCCAAATAATCAAACTCGCAAGAGAAAACTCATCCACAAGGACAAATATAACAGACTGAGCATAGTCTTCCCGCAGTGATTAGCTGACACAACGACAATTCAAAACATACTGGCAAAAGGGCACTTCCGGAACGTAAAGAAAACATGCACGAACATGATAACACGCCTCAGAGTAGTAAAATAAAAAAAACATTAAAAAGCAACCTTAGCACCCGTGCAATGGGGGGTAATGTAAAACATGCTGGAACTTTGACACCACGGGTACTAAAAATAACCAGCCAATACACATCCTATCTGGCACAATACTCCAGAAAAAAACACAACCTCAGCATTCCTTAAGTTAAGGGCCTTTTAGAATATTGCACAATATTGTAAAAGTAAAAAAAAACACTGAAGAGAAATTTAGTCACACAGAACAATTCAAGTGGAAGAAATATAATTGCGCCATTTCCTGAGCGAAAGGCCTCGTACGCAATATCACATAACCTGCTCGAATGCGGCACTTCAACGAGAAAAATCATCCACGAACAAAACCTCACCTAAAACAAAAAAAAGAAAGAAAAAGATGACACAACCTAGATAGATGCAAAATTCTTGTGTCAATATTTTTGCATCGCTTGAACCCGCCAGTAATAACCGCATCTCTTGGCAAGATGCGTCACTCGGACGATGCTTTAGAATACAAGGAAGCTGGGTATGCGCAGTTACGGCACAATGGAGTACCGACTTTTAATTGTGAGACGCAATGTGGGTAGGATTTACGAGAAGAATATTTTAACACCCTGTTTTCCTTATAAACGGTAAATAGGAAGCAGAGTAGCAAAATTTCCCTGCTTTGTGGAATACATGGTAACGCTAAATTATCTTTCATGGAAGAACCTTTGCCGAACGATGATATCTGGAGGGTAAGAAGCATGTTGAGTATGTTATGTATTTATACTACTATAGTACAGTATTCTATACAACAATACATTGTATACTGTATCGGTATATCGTATCCCGTATGCAACAATATAATAAAGCATACCGTATCGTAGCGTATTGCATGAGATTACTATAACAATTATAGTTTGAGGGATTATAAATATGAGATTGCATAATGTATAAGTGATTACAGCCCTGTTTTTTATATGCACCACAACATTACTGCGGGGCGGCTAGCACCTCGCGCGTTGTAGCGCCAGAGCGCAAGGATTCAGGACTCGTTCCAACCAGAGGTGAAAAACGAAAGCGCCCATGTGTCAGCACGCCCACCCACAAGAAATTTCCCGCCAGCGCTCAATTATTATGGAACCCTTTAATACAGCTGCTGACACTCTCGACGCAGTTTGGCCTGCCAAATGCCTCGAATTTAAATGTTTCTAACAGATAACACCGGAGTTTTCAAGAATATGCGTATGCGCTTATGCGTAACGTGCACCATGATTTTATAAGGGACACCCGACAATGACGACGTCCATGTTTGAAGTGTGATACATTAGGAACCGTTTCGCCGTCCAGATGCAAGAACACGACCATGGATTGCGCAGATTCTCGTTTCTCCATTTTGAATACGGCAAAAGGGGAACCGACACGTAAACGTT
The DNA here is from genome assembly GCA_013339765.2 of Haemaphysalis longicornis. NCBI lineage: Eukaryota > Metazoa > Arthropoda > Arachnida > Ixodida > Ixodidae > Haemaphysalis > Haemaphysalis longicornis. The sequence goes on along the minus strand of CM023449.1, from coordinate 117,446,688 downwards.
TGCTCTTCTGTGAAGACAACGAGGCCGTAATTGACGCACAGCCGTGCTCTCACGCACCAGTGATCAGATTCTTGAAGATGAGGGCGTGTGCGCGCAGCTGGTACTGCTACTATGTCGTTGAGGTTTTTTTTTCCTTAGTATTTGTGACCAGCTTTCTAAACATGAAACACAATCGTGGAGCACCTTAGTCACGCAAGTGGGGGAAATATGAAGGCAGTACCAATTCCTGACGCCCTTCTCTTCCAGAGTCGTATAGAAAACTTGTTCTACCTATATCCGTGAAGGAGAGCTAACTAATTAGTTTTCCTCTCTTGGATGTCTAGACAGCCCTTCTCGTGACTGCTTCAGGAGACACCGTAAGTTGTTGCTGATCTAGCTACGTCCGTCGTAACCAAGGTCCTCCAGCAATCTCCCGCCCGAATTAGCAAAGTACGCAAGATGAACTTGCTCCGACCACGCAGAAGCTGTCTGGGACGATGCAGATTTGTTCATGAAATTAAGTGACCTCCATGCTGCCTGGTCGCCTGCGCGAATAATTGTTGAAGCATTAACCGTGTTTATCTCGAAATAATTATACCCATGGAGAGAGAGCTTGTCACTGGTTGACCGGCCGTCAGCGCAAGTCCCATCGTTCGTGCTTTCCCGCAGGACGCGCTAAATTGTCCTCAACAAGCTTTTATAGAAGGTTAGCCTCTTCATACTTTATAAAAATAAACCCAATGAAGAAGTTTAGATTAGCCTAAACTGTGGAGCGATCACAAAAGAAGTCACCCCTGATAGGAGAACATCACTGTTTTTGCAGCGTCGCAGTGATAAAATGCGTCTGCTTCACACAGACGTTATCTAATCATACTCCGAAGAAACGCCAACAACAAAACGGATAGATCTTATTCCGTCCGCGCAATCTTCACATCTATGAATCTCCACAAAGCGTTAGATGCGGTTTCGCGTGCATTTCATATTCTATCTGCACTTTAAGAAGCTATCCGTGAGTCAACACTTTGTTAAGTAATTTCAATAAGGCGTTTTCAACTGCACAGTAGAGCTGTCCACTGCACTCACAATCAAAAGTTCACAAGCGTTCCAGAAATATTGATACCTCGACCTGGTCTCCCTACGGTTAGGAATTGCTTACAGATTACTCAAGTGCATACAAACATGTACTCTGACGAGGTCAACCGCGTTAAAAAGCCTTCCCCATCACCAGGAGTGATAAAGTGATTCGACGAAATCACTGAAATGGGCCATCGACAAAGCAGATGTTTTTTCGCAGTTCTAGAATGAGGAAACTGCCTGACGCAACGCGATAACTAACCAAAGGTGGTAACCACTGAGAAGTAAAACAGATTACGTTCACATTTGGTAACATGCCACGTGGGGACCAGTCGCACAATGGATACCAATACTTGTAACCGCGGAGAGAACGTAGTGGATATAATGTGTGAATCTCCAAATTCAAACCTATTATGAATGATATTCTTTGTCAGGTATGCTTTGTGACATTTTGGTCGAGGTGAAGCGGAAACACATACTGCTGGGACGCTTGTAACGTCCATAACGATGTCAAACTAATTAAGAAGAACTGAGAGTTGGGCTTGTTGGTATGGGTTCATGGTGGGGCGGCGGAAAGCAAAACGTAAACAAGAAACACCATGTGATCGACATGCTACTACCAACTGAAACGTTTGTCTACCAGCTTGCACAATCGAGGGGAAGGACAATCAAAGCACTGCATACAATTAGACCGCACATGTACAAACTCAGAAAAACGTCACGGCACACTCCATCAGCCTTTCCCCGAAAAACCAAACTGAACATTTGATAACATGACAGATGGTTGGCTGACGCACGTATTTCCTCTTTTTTTGATGAAAATGCTTCTGAAAGTAGTTTTCAACCCAAAACGACTGTTTTTAAATGCAGTGTTTAAAGGAACTCTGCAGCACTCTTCGTGCAGTGCAAGTAAACCTGCGCGACATTTAGATTAGACTTCCAGGAACACACGAGCCAAATATTACACATGCACGTGAAGCGGTAAGCCCGCAAATCGCCGTGAAAGACGCGGAAAAACCAACCGCTCTCTCTTCAATTCTCCTCATTATGCACCCCTGGCATGGCCTCTGCGACGTCAATCGGGCCATGGCAGTCCTGGCTGTCCTATTGGCTGTGGCTGGTCAACTTCGCGGTTAAATTCTGGCATTTCCTGTGATGAACAGCCGCCGTCGACGCTGTGTGTGAACCTCTTCTATGTCTGAACCTGCCCGCTTGCTTTTGCTGTTTCTTTTCTTTTGAGTGTGGGCGGCGTTTTAGTGAAGAACTAAATATTCCACTTTCAACGAGCCCACTCGACAGCAAACGTTTATTGCTCCAAAAGCGCCCTACCAGCCTGAGCGCTTGCTTGCGAGCAGGCCACCATGCCTGCTTTTTTGTGGCACCAGACCGGAAATAGACCTGTCCACGTTGCGGGGGAAAGCACGAATCTCCCCGGCCTGTGACATATCGAAGGCCGCCTAACTGAACGCCGCGTGCCGTTTCCTCTACGGGAGAGAGCGCGCAGCTTTCGTCGCGTTGTCCGTGGTTGACTGGAGAGGGAACATTTATGCGCGAATTTCATCACCCGTAGTTTCGGTGATAGTGAACGGATTTTCAGAATTCTGCGGGAGGAGATTGCTTGGACAATAGACTTTTCCCCAAAACGCATTCCGAGTAGTCAATGGTAAGTGTTGTAGGGTCCCTTTAAACACTTTCTTTTCGTAAAGTGATCAACCCAAAATCTTGTACTCTGAAGAGCTTAGGGAATGTTAATGTCCACCAAACTTCACAAAAACGAGCCACTATTAAATAAAAACATGGTGTTAAAAACATGGTACTAAATAAATAAAATATATAAATAAAAGCATGGTCTAAAATATGGTAGTAGATAAAAACTAAAGCATGGTAGAAAAAGCCAACTAGGCCAAAGAATGCTGAAATCAATGTGCAGTTCCGACCTTTTTCCATAAAACCTTGTTCACCTGAGCTAGCGCGTGGGTTGATACCTTGCTCTGCCCTTTTCGCTCCAGTCCGCTTACGATCCGGAAATTCCTGACACCAGCGGCCGTAGGAAACGTACGGTCAGACGTTCGTGCCATATCTGCAAACAAAACGGTTTACATTTACGTTGATACATCACGTCACCTCTACCCGCCCAGGACTGCACAAATCACGCGAAGCTACCGACTTTACAGAAGGCTTCTGCTGGCCGACAGATCCATCTGCCATCTGGTATTTATTGCATACTACGGGTAAGTAAAAATGATGAGGGTGAGACATTCTACCATACAGGCTGCGTTACGATGCGCGCGAGAAAAGACATTCCCCCGTGGCAGTTCGTGCAATTGAGTGGCAACAAACCAACTGACCTTCGTCGTCCAGATTCCAACATTTCGGCGTCTGCCCTCAAACAACGCATCGCCGACACGGATAGCCTCCTTCCACACGGTTCTATCATATTATATACTGACGCCAGTATACAAGAGACTATGATTGCCACTGCCATTCATTGCACTAGCCATCCCAGCCCTCAGCAAGACGTCCAGATTTAAGGTCCCGGAACCTCCATCATCTTTCTGTGCAAAACTTGTAGCCATTAGAGAGGCTCTGATTGCTGTAACCGGAATCACTTTCCAGCCCGGGCCGCGCATCGTAGTTCGCACCGAGGCTCTACAAGCAGTCCGCCTACTACGGTTAGTTAGTCGTAGCCCTGTGCTGGCTCAGAGTATTCATCAACTTGCGGCAGGAATCGCGCACAAGATACTGATTGAATGGGTTCCACGTGACCTACTCACCTGCAAGGGAGACGTAGCAGCCCGACTGGCAGCATCCGTTCCATCTCCGACTTCCCCGTTAGAGCTGGATGATGCCAATCTTCTGGTGACGAGAAAAGAACACCTCCGGCGCCGCACACGTGCTCTCATTCCACCGTGTGCTGCCACCCTCCCCCCGGGTCTTACCCGTGCAGAGGAGGTTGCGCTCAGGAGGATTCGGGTGGGGGTGGCCTTAACTCCCGCCGTGCCTCGCCACTGGCCTCAATACCGAGGCTCCTTTACAAACCCTGGTTGCCCAGTGTGCCACCGCAGCGACGCGATTGCCGATCTTTACCACTTGCTGTGGTCCTGCCTCGCCTTGAGGCCGACGAGACTGCGGCACATTGCGGCGACGGGCATACGCGTAGACGACGCCTCTGCATACGCCGCATGGATACATGGGCGCCATAATCGTTCACTCCTTGACTGCATCCGCGAAGCGAACATTTTCATTTTCATCTAATCACCATCCCCTCATAATCCCATATATATGCCCTGTGGCAAAATAAAGATTCATAAAAAAAAGAGAAAAAAAGACATCGCAACAAAGTAATTGGCACTAGATGTTGCGTCATCATCAATATTATAGCTAGCCTATCCACGCCCACTACAGGGCAAAGGCCTCTCCCATTATCCTCCATTTAACCCGGTCCTGTGCTAAGTGCGACCAATTTATCCCTGCTGATTTCTTGATCTCATCTGCCCGTCTAACTTTCCTCCCGCCCCCTGCTACGCTTGCTTTCTCAAGGGATCCACTGTGTTACCCTGATTGACCAACGGTTATCTTGCCTTCGCATTACATGCCCTGCCAACGTCCATTTCTTCTTCATCATCATCATCAGCAGCAGCCGCAGCAGCATCATCATCAGCATTATCAATTTATGGTAAATTGACAGAGGCCAAGGAAATGTGCCGCCAATATTTATACGCTCGGATGGTACACTAGCGCAAAATGTAATATTCTTCAGGGCCAGAAGGTGTAATGGAGGGATTACAAACTACATTCTTTCGGAAGGAAGAAAAATATTCTTTAATTAGAAAATTTAGTCTTTACGAAACCATTCTTATGGGTTATGAATGGCAAAGCATGTACGTACACTTGAACTCAAGAGCCGCTTTGCTGCTGCCTGTCGTTGTTGAATGCTTTTTTACATTTGCCGCGGGATACGCCCTGGTTTGCGATCAGTTTAAGTTGTAATGGCATTGATCAGTCTTCTACGCGTCCCCCCTGCCAGTTTTTCCCACGCATGATAGGAGAGTTGACGTGGAAGGTGCACATTTTCGCCTATCTGTTCACTCACTTGTCTATGTTCTTGCACTCCCTTCACCTTCGTTGTAGTGCGTGGTCGACCACCTCTTGCTCCTACCGCGTGCAGGCTTACACTTAGCAACATTCTATGCTATAGAAGGCATCGAGGTATAGCGCGCGTCCGAAGGTCCATCTTTTCTAGTACGGACGCCCAAGCAGTACTGCAGCTTTTTCACTAAATGAGCCATTTGCCTTATTAGATATTTCGGTCTAATCGGTAAGATCGGTAAGTGCAAGAAAACTGCGCCCAGAGCTTTTATTATAACAGTCCGTGATGGCTTGGTGTCCGAAGTATTGCGGTACTTCGGACCATTTCTACATCGGCAGGGGCTTTCTCGGATTATTCAAACAAAAGAAACGAACAACAGAAAAAAAATAAACGGCTACGTGTCAACATTTAACAGCCTTTTATACGTCTCCACTATTACGAGATAGATCCACAGCCCTCCGCTTCATGACCGTAGGACTACATCCGTATCATTTGCTTCATTCTTGACAAGTGTATTTTAAAATCGGCATTAATAAATGTGACGGCAGTGCGAACAATATTTTAAAAAGTAGTACTATTGAACAATGTTAGGGTTAAAGTAAAAAAATCGTACAAATGTTATTGGAAAAATATTTCGAAGACATTGATTAGCGCAAAGAAACACACAAAAGATATAGGACACGGAACAGGCGCTACACTTTTAAGCGTACATTTATAGCCAAATTCACACTTGAGCAATAGACGTGCGAGCAATCTTTATGAAGTGAGTTTATCTAAAAATTCTCTCGATAACATACTTAGCGGTGATAACGCTAGTCAGAATGTTATCAGACCAAAACCAGCACACCCTGCAACAAGTTTTCCTGAGGAAGTATGTATAAGGATGTCGTCAGTGGCCAAGCTATGGCTAGCTCTTCGCCTTTAATTTGAAGGCGGGGTTTTATACGTACATAAAAAAAGCATGATAAAACAGGAAAACCTGTAACATTCTACAAAATTACAAGATAAAAATGGGCACAAGAAGCACGTGTACTACCGCCGGCATCTTTTTAAAATTAATTTTCCCGAACTTTGTGCTGTTTTGTCGCGATAAAGGTCCTCTTTTGGACAAGCTCGGATGAGTAAGGATGCGTTCTTTGTGTGCAGTTTATCTCTTCCGAGATAGCACTCTCCTGAGATAAATAAAGCGGCGCTTGGTTAAGACAGGTGTATTAACTCTAACAACATGCCCACCACCCATCTGAATAATCGGGGATGATGGAATAAAAGCGCCGAGTTCCCCTCAAAACCTTCGCCGCCAACCCGTCACCCGCTGTAGAATACAGAAAAGCCTCTAATTAGCTGTGCTCCAAAATTTTCAAGCTGCATGGCACGTGCTTAAAAAATGAAAGGTGGGGCCCCTTTTCAAAGAACCAGGATTACTGCATCAATTTTGGTAAAGCCACACCTTTTTCACTGTGTGTGCTTCATCCCTTCTTTCTCCATGCAAAAATACAATTCGTCTAAATAAGCACACCAAAGAATGTTTGAACCTAGTGGAGGAGAAATGGTTGTCCTAATTTGGAGTAGAACCACTACAAACATCTGAAAGAGAAAATGTGCTTCGGCCAACGATCCCTGGAACGTACAATGACTGGAGTAACGCTTGTAGAAAGAAATTGACAGTCTCCAAATAAGCATTGCACTCACAAGAAAGATGTCACAGCTGAAATCACCAGACAAAAATTGAGTAAGACCGACTTTGAAATGCGTATGAAAGGCAAGCAAATGACTATTGGCATACCAGAATGGCTACTGCGAGATTGGACTAAATGTATGGGGTATTTGTGATGCTTCTGCGAATAATACGTTTACAGATGAAGGTAAACACCAGGGAAGTAAAGGAACTGTAAAACCTCTTTTTTTAATAGGCAAAAATACTTAAAGAAAACAATTAAGTGCAGAACATGAGCCAGACAGGTGTTTTAGTTAAACGTATTTATCGTTTGTTTTTTAATGGCCTACCAAATATGGAGTAACTTTAGCACAGCCATATACAATGTGTCTCATACCGCAGTAATGCCGTGTTTCTTGTTCTGGCGTCGAAGGATACCCATATCCAGCGATCGACCCTGTGCGCTAGCCGAGACAGATATCTCGTGCACATAAATCTTAGTTTGAGTGGAATAAAAACCAGCGGAAAACACAGGACACCGAAGAAAACGACGGAACAAGCTGGCACTAACAACTGAAACGAACAAGGCACTTGAACGGCTTAGAAATACCCTTCCGGCAGCATTGTACACATGTGTGAATAGTCATGTGTCGCATGAACAAAATGTTAACAATAAAGTGCCTCTCGTTTAAGTTGTTAGTGCCAGCTTGTCCCTTCGTTTTCTTCTGTGTCCTGTGTTTTCCGTTGTTTTTTATTCCACTCAAACATGTACCAACTAGCCTAGTCGAGCGCCTTTGTACATAAATCTTACTTTGCAACTAAACCATTCCCGGAGGGCCGCCAGTTTCCGGGCCACCAATATGCCTATGCAAATGTTGCTCTGCTCCTATCCTACATGTTACTTCACACAGCGTTTACATTGGACTACGTAGTTCTGCCGCATGACATTCGGAGGACCCACTTTTCTGGCACGGACGCCCGCGCAGTACGGCAGCTTTGTCACTAAATGAGACATTTAGGGATTTCGCCTCATAATATATTTCTGTCTAATCAGTAAGATTGGTAAGTGCAAGCAAACAGCACGCAGACTTTTTACTATAACCATCCATGATGGTTTGGTGTCAAAAGTATTGCGGTGCTGAAGACCATTTCTACTACGCATGGGTTTTTCTCGCATTATTCGAACAAAAGAAAGGAAAAAAGAAACAAAATAAAGGGCTGCAACTCAATCATTAACAGCCATTTATACATCTCCACCATTACTATATAGATCCACAGCCCTCCACTTCATAACCGTAGGACTCCATCTATACCATGGGCTTCGTTCTTGACTAGTTTATTTTAAAATCATGATTAATAAATGTCACAGCAGTGCGAATAAAAATGCAAAAAGTAGTACTGTTGAACAATGCTAGGTTTAAAGTTACAAAAGCCATAAAAATGGTATTGGAAAAATGTTTCGAATAAATTAAAGCAGGGATTATATCTGAGGACATACTGAGTAGCTCAAAGAAACCAACACAAGATAGAGAACACGAAACAGGCGCTACACTGTCAAGCGTGCAATTATAGCTAAATTCGCTCTCGCGCAATAGATATGCGAACAATCTTTATGGAGAGAGCTTATGTAAAAATGCTCTCGATAACATACTTAGCAGTGATAACGAGACCAAAACCAGCGCGCCAAGCAAGAAGTTTTCCTCAGGAATTATGTATAAGGATGTCGTCAGTTGCCAAGCTATGCTTGCTCTTCACCTTTAATTTGAAGGCGGGATTTTATACGTAGATAAAAAAAGCATTATCAGATAAGAAAAACTGCAAAATTCTACAAAATTACATGATGAAAATGAGCACAACAAACACGTGTACTCCCGCCGGCATCTTTTTAAAACCATTTTCCCCAACTTTCATGCTGTTTTTCCACGATTTAGTTCCTCCTTTGGATAAGCCCGGATGCGTCAGGATGCGTTCTTTGTCTGCAGTTTATCCCTAGCGATATAGCATTCTCCTGAGATGAATGAAACCGCGCTTGGGTAAGACAGGTGTATTAACTCTAACCTTCTACCCACCACGCATCTAAATAATCGGGGATGATGAAATAAAAGCGCCACGTTCCCCTCAAAACCTTCGCCGCCCACCCTTATCCCGCTATGGAATACAGGAAAAGCCTGTCATAAGCTCTGTGCTCCAATTTTTTCAAGCTGAGTGGCACGCGCTTAGAAAATCCAAGGTGGAGCCTTTTTGCAAAGAACTAGGATTACTGCATAACTTTTAGTAAAGCCACACATTTTGCATGTGTGCTTCATCGTCTCCTTCCCCATGCAAAAATACAATTCGCCTAAATAAGCACACGAAAAACAACTTCAACCTAGTGGAGGAGAAATGGTGGCCCTAATTTGGAGTAGAACCACTAGAAACATCTGAAGAAGAAAATTCGCTTGCGCAACGATCCCTGCAACGTACACTTACTCGGAGTAACACTTGTAGAAAGAAAGAGAGTCTCAAAATGAACAGTGCAGTCGCAAGAAAGATGTCATAGCAGAAATTACCAGACAAAAATTGAGTAAGGCCGACGTTGAATTGCGTATGAAAGGCAAGCAAACGTCTATCGGCATACCAGAATGACTACTGCGAGATAGGACTAAATGTATGGCATATTTGTGATGCATCTGCCTATAATACAATTACAGTTGACAGTAAACACCAGAGAAGTAAATGAACTGTTATAATCTGTTTTATTTAATTAAGCAAGAAAACTTAAACAAAAAAATTAAGTGCAGAACATGAGCCAGAGACGTTTTCTAGTTAAACGTAATTTTCGTTCGTTTTTTAATGGCCTACGAAGTATGCAGTAAGTTCAGCATAGCCATATACAATGTGTTTCATACAGCAGTAGTGCCGTGTTTCTTGTCCTGGCGTCGTAGGCTACCCATATCCGGCGATCGACCCTGTGGCTGGCCGATACAGATATCGCGTGCAAATAAATCTTACCTTGCAACTAAACCATTCCCAGAGGGCCGCCAGTTTCCGGGCAGCCAACATGCCCATACAAATGTTGCTATTCTCCTATCCTACGTTTTACTTCACACAACGTCCACATTGGCCTATGTAGTTCTCTCGCATGACAGTAAAAACCTATATAGTATACCATATGAGCATGTTCGGTTCAACCTGGATGTGACGAAATTAACAAAAGATCGGAATTTTTCGTTATATGCAGGTTTTTGTTACATGCTGGTTTTGAGTTAAGGCTTCTGGGAATGAAGTTTGTTGTATCCGTTTATTTTAGACAATTCAAAATTGCCTTGGATGGCATGGCAAAAGGCAAACAAAACTGCCTGACGGGGCCTTGCCACCCGTAACAATCAGAGGAGCAGCGGGATCACAAGCAACAACAATCAGAGGAAGAAGATAACAAAAATAAACAAACAAAACAAAAAATACAAAAAGCGAGTTACATCCGTTCGCCAAAATAAAATAAAAGGTGCGCACTGGCGTAATCATACCAGAGCAAAATATGAACACTCAACTGATATCAGAACCAACAAAACAAGAAACAAAGCAATCACAATGCACACATCCTTCAGGCACTCGAAAGTGACAAAGTTAGTGCGCTAACAACTGCTGTCACCGGTAATTTTTATTTGCCTCAACAATTTTTCTTTCAAAACTTTAGATACTTTGTTTGGGCTACGATATCGAATGATGTCAAGAGTATCAGGGTACTGGTTGAGGAGGTGAGGAATCTGCCATTTTAACCTTTGATCCCCATAGCCTGTCCGGGAACGGCATTGTTCTATCAAGCACGTTCTCAGTTCATACGGACTTCTATGTACATGATAGTTCAACTCAAACAATGTTTCATTAGTATTATACTGGCGGAGTACTTCTAGGGATAATTTTTGGGTGTAAAGTTGCCGTACTGGTAGTATTTCATGTTTGTTAAAGTATGCTGCGCAGCTTGCAGAATACTTTAGGTTTGCAATTGCCCGTATGGCTCGTTTTTGAATTATTGTGAGGTTATTTAGGTTTGTTTGCGTTTTGTGGACCACACTAAAGAGCAATAATTTATTCGCGAATGAAAAAGCGCGTAATAAACTTGACGTTTTACACTCGTAGGCAGGTAGTACCTCAGCCGGTTTAATACACCCACAGCTCGACAAAGGTTTTTTCTAAGGGAAGTTATGTGTGGTGTTCACGAAACGTATTCATGAAATGTTATACCAAGGAAACAAATTGTCTCAGACTGTAAGATGCTTCTGTAATTAAAGTTTAACATCAGGTTTGTAACAATTTGGGTCCCTTTTGGTCTGAATACGAGGTATTTTGTTTATCTACATTTAATTCTAACTCATTTGATCTGAGCCAAACACCTAAAAAAACCAATGATTCGCTTTTTTATAGAGGTCTTGAATATGCATACCAGAGAAGAACACGTTTGTGTCGTCTGCATACAATAAAAGTTTTTCTGTGCCCGGAAAATTTGAAATGTCGTTAATGCACAATAGAAACAGAACTGGACCGAGAATCGATCCTTGGGGTACCCCATACTGAATGTACTTGGTGCCTGATTTAATGCCATTTATTTCTGTATACTGGGACCTGGACGTTAAGTAACTTTTAATGAGCGACCATGCGACACCTCTGACTCCATAATACAAAATGTTCCGTAAAAGCACATCATGTTGAACGCTATCAAATGCTTTTCCTAAATCAAGAAATATGCCTAGTGTGAGTACTTTCATCTCAATGTTTTCTAGAATTTGCTCTTTGATTCCCAGAAGTGCCACCTCAGTGGATTTTTTCTTTTGAAAACCAAATTTCTCAGCTATTAAAATGTTGTTTAAAGACAAGAACGCTGTTAGCCTTTTGTTTAAAAGACGTTCTGCGATTTTTGCAAAGTATAAACGAAGCCAAAACGCTAGACATCAGTCAAGGGGAACTCACTTTATATGGAATTATTTCACGGCGATAAACTGTGTGACGTGCGCTTGCTGCTTTAGCACGAGCTTAGGCACTATAGCGCCCTCCGAAAAAGAAAGGGCTCTTACCCCCGCGTTAAAAAAACGCAACTTATGTTTAGCTTTTGCCTTTTGGCACTTTTCGGCGCCTTAACGCGCTTCAAGAAATAGGCTTATGCTGAATTGGTACCTCTTGGCGAACTTGATGCTCTCTGCTCCACTCAAGGTGGTTGAGAGAGTGCTGGCTGGGATGCTGTACAAGGAGATAGCATTCTCTTTCTCGCCGACGGAGACGACATTTTAAAAGGTGCTCTTGTCTTGAAAAGACACAAGTTACCGTTTTCAGGCAGTTCAAATCATCACTGCAAAACAAATATTACAGATATCAGTGGAGACGCGCGGCACCGAGAGGACGGCCCAGCGCCTCAAAAACCGAAACCGCACTCACACGTGGAAACACTCGGTAGCTTGCGGTTGCCGGTAAAAAAAAACCTGAAGTGTAATTTATCTTGGGACCTGGTGTGGTGTCACGCTAAATAAGTTGGACCCAGAAGTTCATGCCGCGTTATCCACGGGATAGAACCAGCCGTTTCGTTCGCTATCAATACAATTGCGAATTTCGATCGTCTGGAATTCTAGACGTATCTGTTGCCGCTTGCTCCTTCCAGTACTGCTGTTACTCGCTGTATTATTCCATTTCTGCGGTCGATTTTTGCAAAAAGCAATGACTGATCACCTTCCTGACTTTGTTACATCAAGGTTAACCGCCGCAACCTTTCGTTACATAGATGTCGCAAACACAACGGCTTCAAAGGAGGTTGCAATGGGGAATTCAAACGCTTCGTTATATCCACAAATTCGTTACATAGAGATTTGTTGCGCCCACGTTTATGTATAATAATATTTCACGTTTGCTTGGAGTCACCCATTGGCCAATGTATGTTGTCCACTTGCTGTTAGGCACTCTGTTGTACATTATAGGTGTCTAACTAACCATTTCTCTTTCCGTTCTTTATTCTGCATTGCGTAATATTTTTTCAGGTGCTTAACCATGCATTGCGACCTCATGCCCGAAGAGCATTATCTAATTTAACTGGTGAGGCAATCTGACAACATATAAGGAGAAGATAAGGGGCTTGCTTAGTTCTTCTCTTCGCTTTCGTAATACTTTTTTTATACTATCGGCATGCAGACAAGAGCCTGGCAGTGAACCCATCTTTTATTAACCGGTCAATTTGTAACAAAAGGTTCTCAGTTACATTGTGTTCGCAGTATGTTTTGACCACTTGCGACATCCAACAGTTGGCAGTTAGAACCATCATGGAATGTACCATCATGGAATCATTTGGTAGTAAGAATTTCTCGCCTCTCCTAGAATAGGAACACCACGTGTGTAACAGTTAGGTTTTCATACAAGTGAGCAGAATTTATACAGAACCACTACTGGTTTTCAATCATAACACCAAGGCCCAGATACGCAATCTCGAACGTTTTAATGGTATCTCGGATGCGTTTGAATATTTGTGTGTGGCGGCAGAATAACCAAAAAGCCTTCAACGTACCCAAAACACTTCGGCAACTATTGTTCCTACAATATATTTCCAATATCTTTTCACTCTGTGGGAAAATGTGCCACACAGCAGCGTTACAATCCTACATCATATGTAAAAAGTATCCAACAAAATGTTCATAGCGCCCCTGTAGTTGCTTTGCAAAGACGGAAGGTCAAACTTCAATATAGCTACCAAGTTATCCCTCCCTTGCTTTTATATTTAGCAGCGTTGTAGGCATAAGTAGCTTTCATTTCAGTATGAGGCAGGTACATCTATTGGACGATAATGAGCAGAAGGGTAAGAAAAAAATTTCCCCGCATTTCCGCGAGGGGAAGAATGTGAAAGTGCGAATGCACGGTTCGGTAATGTTCGCGAAAGAGAGATCACACACACACCCACAACTACAAAGAAAGAAAGATGCATTTATTCACAGACACCTATTTGTGTTGTCGTTATACTTGATTGCTAGAGCGGATCTCAGCTTTGAAATTTCGTGTCAGTACTCCTTTAAGCGGGTGCATTAGCCCTTCTCACGCCCGATTCCTGGCCAATCCCCCACGTGGGTATGTGCCATGTCAGCGGCCAGGCAGCGCGCGCCCATCTCCCCCCGTTGCCAAGGAAGACGAGGAGATTCCTGGCGAATCCCCCACGTGGGTATGTGCCATGTCAGCGGCCAGGCAGCGCGCGCCCATCTCCCCCCGTTGCCAAGGAAGACGAGGAGCGCGCGCACCCGCAGCTGTTGCTATGTGGACGGACGGCGGTCAACGGAATTCAGGGTCGCTTATAAAGTGCATTCGCACTTAAAACATATACCCATCAATGTGGATTCCTGCGGCGTGGCTCTCGACTGCCCACGGAGCAAGTGTTGTTGCTCTAGCGAACTTCTGGCCGCCACAATTCTCCTTAGATCAACACATATGCTGTCTAACCAGACATAGGAATCCTTCACCATAACACGTGAAAAACATGGTGTTTCCGTGCAATCAATTGGTTCGTGGACGACTGAGATGAGGCTAGCAGATAGTTTGTAACCGAAGCACACCTGATAAATAATACCGTTTGGCTACAGTCTCATAATTTCCTGTCACGGGTATCTGTGTGCTTTGAACTGGCTCTGGCGTTAGTTAAACCAGTCGATAGTGTGCTTCAATCACCTCAGGCTTAACGGCTTTTCGGAAGTGAGCTTGGCGCGAGAAAGTCATGCAGGTAAAAACTAACTAGCATCTGTACGACTTTCAAGCAAACACAACAATCGATGGAGGACTGACGAATTGAATAAATTTTATTTAGCGCAGCCGTGTTTTTTAAGGGGAGGGGTTAGGAGACACCCCCTGTTGGAGGCGCCGCAGTCCGAAATACCTGAGATATTGCTTGCTCTCTGTGTCCACTCACACAGTCGGGTGATTTGAGAGGTCTGACAAAGGCTGCCTGGTTGATCTCCTTCCTTGATTGAAATATTTAAATATCATTTCTCAATTATTCTAATATCCTAAACAGCCAATATTTTCCCCCGAAAATTTTTTAACTGTAAAAAAACTTTTGAAAGCGACAAGGTGGACCCCCGTCGCTACCACCGGTGTGTTTCGGCCAAGTATAGCGACGTCTGTCTACAAAAATATTTAAGATGGGCAGTATCTAAATTTTATGCTCAATGAACGACCGGTGTGCATTTGTCTAAAAAACGTTTCGTTGTTGAAATAAAATGTATTCTTCGCAATAAAAAACAAAGTAGGCTCAGACACCAATTTTCGCAGAACTTTTAGCCAAAATATGCTCATTAATAATGGAAACAGGGACGCATCTAAAATAGCCCGTAAGCATCTCTAGCCGCTCTGGAGAAGTAGGGATAGATTTCGGTCTAATGGTTAAAGATTGTGGCCATCGCGTACCAAGAGCAATCGGGTGTCGCATGGTTTGGGGCCAAGTGTGCACGGGAACGAAGATGTGATGTAATATGGTATGTCTACAAACATCAGTGCAAAAAAGCACTGTTTCGAAAGGACTTGGTTTGTAATCTTCGGAAGGTGGTGGCTTTAGTATCGAGATGTGTGTGGACCGTTGCTAGTTATCTGTGAAATTCATTTTGACAATGGGCGATTAGGGAGAATAAAAAAATCTATATTAGGTAATATTTTCCCTATGCTGGAACCTAAGCGTGAAACACACACAGTTTCGCTATAGCTAAACACTAAGGGGCATGCAGAGCCAGAAAAATCCTTCACGCTTATTATAACTCATAGAGTCGAGGAGAATTGGCTACAGAATTTGTTCGGGCCCATTGGCTTCAGCAGGGTTGGAGGCTAATCGTATGCTCAGAAGAAAGAACTACTCCAGTTGTAGGAAGCGGGAGGGAGTGCTACAATAGAGCTCATCTGTATAAACACATTGTCCACAGCAATGTGCAGCATTGAATAAGAATAACTAACTGCTGACCGAGAAGATAGAACCAATGTCGGCAAGATTTCCTGCAGGCTTAATCGTTTAATACATTCCTTACTTGTTTAGTTACATTGTTCGTTTTGAAAAGGAATTCAATCGACGGCTGTTTCACAAAATGAAAAGTTGTTTTTTTCTTGCACTGTGTGAGCTTTTTTCACAAAATAATGTCCATTCACGATAAATCACCCAACCGCAAAATATGCTTGCGGTTTCAAAAATTTTAGATCGAGCTTGCAATCTCGATATATTTTAAGGTTGCTTGTTTGTAAAGTCACTGTTTTATTTCTTGCAAAGACATTCCGATGGGAAAAAATTCTGTTGAGGAAACAGTTTCCGCAATAAATGAGCATTTGTAGTGCAATGAAGGAAACATAAATACACAGAACTTTGCCGCAAGAAAACGTTAGAAAAGCTGTGCGAAGCTACAGCGCTGTTTTCAAATCAGTAATAAAGAATGTTTGCTATGTCTGTTGTCCGGTGAAAATGGCGGCTTCAGTGAATAATCAATCGAATTCAATTTCATTGTTCCTCTTATATATAATAAGTACTGTTTTCCAGTTCATGCTCTAAGCACTGCCGTTGAATGCAGCACAAGATCTGATCGACAAGGTGGAGTGAGTCGTCGACAAAAGATCCCTTTGTTCATCTACGACAGCAGTTACAGGTACGTTTCTGATTCCGAGCGACAAGAAAGATATGCAACACCCATAACAAGCAGTACCAATCGAACGAAATGGGTGACAGGCCGCTTACTGCCGACATTTCTGTTTGCATGCAAGGTTCGTAGAAAGAGCTGCTTGCTTTACAAAGAAAGCCATTTGTTGCTGTGACTTGTGATCCGCTGAGGAATCACTAATTGTGGTACTTTGTCATACAATGTTAAGCAGCTCTACACGATCGGCGAGGCATGAAGAGGTGTATCCAGCAAAGCGCAGAAGGAATAGGTTTGCATGCTGTATCTTCCGCTTGCTCCGGGTGGTGTAACGTGCCGTAGGCGTAGTTTCTGCGGCGTAACTTCGCTGCCGCGGCGTAAACAGCCCTCTTTAGCAGTTCCCACTCCACTTGTTAGTTTTTATTCGCTAATGTTCCGTGGGAGCCTTATAAACTTCATATTAAGCAGAAATCTTCTCGCCAACATAAACGTTCACTCCTTACACAGGGATTCCCAGATGTCATGCACCAATCTTTAAAAAAAGAGCAATCGGTTACTCGAAGAAAAACTAGTGAATAATACTTCGAGTACAATGGAGTTGGGGACAGTACTTTTCGCCAATGAGACTTAATTCATTATTTGTAATAATTATCTAATCCTAGATGTTCTTTTCTCATCATTAAAGTGTCAATGAGGCCGTTGTAGGTACCCACGAGAGCCATCTAATGGTGGTATTTTCTGCGACGAACTAATTGAGTAATCCTTTATTCTGACTGGTAAAGAAACCCCTCGAAATATGAAAAATACCTGGTAGAGCAATAATTTCTGACAGGCTGACTCCGAGTTAGGCTAAATGAAATAAAGAAACAAAAAAAAGTTAGTGCCCTACCACTCTGTGAAGAAGGATGACCTGAAAAGCTCGATGCAATCCACGGAGTGCACTAAACAAAACACGTTTATCGTAATTCGCGATGGAGCATACTTCCTATCGAATTAGGTGAATGAACCTTTGAAGGACCCAAGCTTTGTTCTTGCAGATGAACATGGAACTGCTTGTGTTCCTCCGGTTTCGCAAGTATCTTACGGTTTGTGTAAGGCCAGGTTCACCCCCTCACGGGGCACCTTGGTAATCTTGGTGACGGTATGTGCGACACCGCAGAATCCGAGCCCTGCTACTCACGCTGTTATCTACCGTGGCTAAGAATTTTGAGGTGAAGGGCAGAAACCACAAACGGTGGCCGTCGCAGCGCAGGTCAAGCTGCGGGGGATGGGCTCCCTGTCTGTTTACCAGGCAGGGAACTCCGGGACCTCTTCAGCTATTACGGTATTGCTGACAAAGAATGTACCCCAGTCCTGTGCTTTCTACTATATCATATGGCATTTTCTAAACCCCCTCCAAACGTGATCCGTTCCTGAAAAAGGGCCACACCGAAGTTTCTTTTCCTCCACTTCCTAACTTGAGTCCTCCGAAACAGAACTACCCTCGCTTCATCGGGGTGGAATCGGTCGACCAATCAAAACGTCTTGCTTCGCAGTCAGTATTTCTTGTTTCAAAGTTTCTTTAGGGTATCGTTGGAGAGTCGTGTAAGGCCAAAAACATCGAACTGGTCAAATCCTTGGCTAGGTCAGTAGCCAGGATCAGCGCGATAAACTTCTTCCTCAAACCCGCATCGCCGATCTGGCCATCCGAGTCACACCCCGCCGGAGCCTAAACAGCTCCCAGGGCGTGGTCTCCGAACATGACCTACTGAATGAAACTCAAGCCGACTTGCTGGAGGTCCTTCGTGGTAAGGGTGTAACAGCAGTCAATCCAATAACCATACGTTGAGACGATAAACAAACACCCACAAAGCACCTCATCTTAACCTTTGACAGGGCGAACCTTCCGGAATACATCAATCCAGGCTTCATGCGATGTTCAGTCCGGCCTTACATACCGTACCCGCGGCGCTGTTTCAAGTGCCAACGGTTCGGGCACGGCACAAACACCTGTCGCGGCCGACGTGTGCAAAATGCTCCCAGCACCACCGCCCATCCGAAAACTGTAACGTGCAACAATTTCTTTGCGTAACTTCCACGGTCCACAAGCGGCCTACTCCAGGAAATGTGAAAAGTTTAGACTAGAAAAGAAAATCATTAACGTCAAGGTCACTGAAAACATCATCTTCACAGAGGCTCGGAATAGGTTCGCCTCTTTCCTTCTGCGGAGGTACGCCGACGCAGTTCGCCGGGGGGCGGAGTGGCATCTGGCTTCGGCGGGGACATAGTACTGCGAGTCAGACTTTGTCCCGCCCCCGCTCCGCCCCCCCAATTGGGCTGCCTCAGGTGGCCCATCCCATCTCTACAACGCTCGCTGAGAAAGCAGTGGTTGTGGAGACAACAATGTCTGGTGGGAGTGATGCTGCATTCACAACTTCCGCTCCACCGTCTTAAACCACATGCGAGGTCACAGAGGAGATCGAGATGGAGGCACCCGCAGCAGCGCCCACCCCGACGGCCCCGGCGGTACCATCCAAGGCGTTTCTCAAACCGTCGGAAGTTGTGGATCAGTGAAAGCGCGCCAAAAAAACTCCCCCGCATTTCCCCGAGGGGGAGAATGTGAAAGTGCGAATGCACGGTTGTCGGCCCGCTTGCGGCGCTTGCGCTCGGCCCCCGCAGCCCACCGCCTCGCCGCCTTCTCTTCCATCTCTTCCATCGGGTTTGTAGTATCACGTGTAGACCACGCAGTTATCAAGCCGCTATAACGCCGCTGAGTCGCCAACGCACGCCGCTGACGACGTAGTTTGAATGCGTTAAAGATATAAGGCGCGTTACTCACACTGATATCAGCGTGGCGTCCGTGGCTTAGTCGGTAGAGCGTCGCGCTGCGGCCGCAAAGTCCTCGGATCGAAACCTGGCGCCGGATGCTGTTTCTTTTTTAAATATAGAGGAGCACTGCGGACGCCGACGCCGCCGCCGCCACCGCCGCCGCCGGCGGTGGATGGTTTGGGGTCGCTTATAAAGTGCATTCGCACTTAAAAGAATGCTTTGTCCACGGAGTCTAATGACACAGGCACTCCGAAGACATCCGACGACAAAATGGACGTTGGACCCTTTTTGTGCAACCTACACAAGGACGTTGGACAAGGACTTCTTTAGGTTATGAAGTGGTGGGAAAAAAACTTCGGTGCGGCCCCTTTACAGGGACCGATCCCGTTTGGAGGAGTTTTAGAAAATGCCATATCCTAGAAAATGCCATTGTCCACAAGGAACATGTCCCGACGCCAAGGCCTCCCGACAACCCCAAAAAGACGAGTGTCACAGCCCCGAAAGACGACACATACACATACACACTCTAGTAGTTCTCACAGTAAATAATGGGAAGAGAAAATGTGACTCAATGGAACCGTAGAGGCCTTCTGAAAAACCTTGATGATGTGTACGAGATACTGCACTCCAATCAGCCAAGTGTCTACAAGAAACACCTTTAAATTCTAAGCATACAAATTTCTTAGGAAGAACCGGGATGGTGGTGGTACATCTTCAGGGGGTGTGGCCATCATTGCCCGAAAGTCCTTGGCGTGCAACACTATCCTTTTACAGTACATAATTATCAATAGGCAAATAACAGCATGCTCTGTTTACATCCACCTGATTTCCAGCTCTCGATCTCGGATTTCGAGAGCCTTGTAGATCACCTACCCGCACATTTTGTTCTTTTAAGCGACTTCAACGCACATAACTCTTTTTGGGGCTCTGCTAGCGTGGATGCCCGAGGTCGCATTATCGAAACATATCTAACATCTTCGGGAGCATGCCTATACAATATAAAAAAGCGTATATACCATATTTTAGGACACAACACTTATTCACACTGCGACTTCGCTATTGGCTCTGCAGTACTCTTTCCATCTCATGAATGGGATGTTGGCAATAACCCATACGGTAGTGACCGCTTCCCAACGACATTAACATACGTAGGAAAAAGCCCGAACAGTTCACCTTCCCATAACAGGTTCAATGAAACATCCAAATATACACCACATGACCATAACACAGCTACACATTGAAGAAGCTGCCCAACTAGTCACGGCGCACATCTTCCACGCCGCCGAAAAGTTCATTCCCCAGGCTTCCAGTGCTTCAGGCAACCCAAGGAGGCCATGGTGGAATTAGGACTGCAGGCGGGCGCGACAGGCCCAGAAAAAGGCTTGGGGTATTCTTCGCAGGTACCCCCATGTAAGCTAATTTAATTTCTTTTAAAAGGGAAAGGCCTGGAGGAAGCGCGTGTGCCGTGAGCAAAACGGGGTAGTTGCGGCTCCTTTTTAACATCCATAAATTCATACACAGACACACGCAGGGTAAGGACACGAATACGTAAACTTAAAGGACGACATACACGTAGACGGCCCTTGGTCAGCACGACAGGGGACACACTAGAAGATCAGGCTAACACACTTGCACAACACTTTCAACACGTGTCCACCTCTGCACACTACACAAACACTTTCCTGAAACACAAAGCATCTTGTGAAAAGAAGTCTTTATGTAACGACAACAAATCAGAAACTTCTTACAACTCCCAGTTTTCACTACCTAAGCTGAGGGCTGCTCTGAGCACGTGTAAACCCTCAGCTCCAGGCACAGGCAACATTACACACAGAATGTTACAACACCTACATACAGACCCACTTGAAGCAATCCAAGACCACTACAACAGAATATGGCTTTTGGGGCACATTCCAAACCCTTGGAGGGGGGGCTATAGTGGCAGCTTTTCTGAAATAGTGGAAGGACCCTCTCTCTCGCGCTAGCTATCATCCCATTGCCCTGACGAGCTGCCTGTGCAAGTTTCTCGAGAAGATGCTAAACCGGAGGCTCGTGTACTTTCTGGAGTACAATGGTCTTCTCGGGAGCTGTCAGGCAGGCTTCCGGGTGTGGTGATCTATCAACGATCAACTTGTCGCTCTTCAATCATACATCAAGGATGCCTTCGTGCATAAACAATTTTGTCTTAGGGTGTTTTTTTGATCTTGAAAAGGCTTACGACACAGCCTGGCAATACGGAATCCTTAGCGACCTCAAGTCCTTCGGTGTGTCAGGTAACATGTTGAACACAATTTATAGTTACATGTCCATGATGACATTTCGTGTTAAGGTTGGGTCATCCCTCTCCGGGATAGATGTGCAGGAAAATGGTTTGCCGCAAGGCGGTTTTAAGCTGCACATCGTTTATACTTAAGATGAACTCCCTCCGAAATGCACTGCCGCCATTCATTCCTGTTCAATCTATGTAGACGATGTACAAATATCTTTTAAATCCTGCAACCTGTCATTTTGCGAACGTCAAGTACAGCTCGGTGTTAAGAAACTTGCTGGCTGGGCGGACTGTTACGGTTTTAAACTAAACCCGGGCAAAGTACCTGTGTTGTGTTTTCTCGCCGCAAGCGCGGGACTAACGGGGACAATGAGATTACCCATCTATCGTGCATCTATTCCTGTAAAAAGGCAGCACCACTTTTTAGGTGTCGTATTTGATGGAGAACTCACGTTCGTCCCACACAATAAATAACTTAAGCATGAATGCCTCAAAACACTAAACACTCTGAAGGATCTTCTCGCACCAATCTTATGGTGCCGACAAAGAACTACTTCTTCGGGTCTTTACCGCCTTGGTCGATTCTCGGTTAGACTACGGCAGTGTCGTGTATGGTCGGCATCAAAAACAACACTAAACATTCTTGATCCAGCACTCCACTTGGGCCTTTGCCTTGCGCCTGGTGCGTTCCGCACTACCCCAGCCAAAATTCTCTACGTTGAATGTAACAAATGGTGTCAGGAACATCAACAAATGTACATAGATTTATTACAGGCTTTTAAGGTGTTATTATTGGTTAAACACCCTTTTAGACCGGTCCTAAACAATACATCCACAACCCAGCCGTTCCCAAATGGTCCATCTGTTTCTTTCCCATTTTCACTGAGGGTGAGAGAGGAAGACTCAAGTCTTTCCGTCGGGTTTTTGGATGTATGCACATCAGCACTTACTAACATTTTGCCACCATAGCAAGTTCAGCCTGTCATATGTGATTTGTCTTTTATGAAAATGAATAAAAACAGTTCTGAGAACTGTGATACTGCAGCACTTCTTGTACCTCCAGGATAAAAATAAATGTGCCGAATTTTCAACTATAGTGTCTTGCGCCGCTCATGGTCCTAACTTTAATTCTTGCAGAACCGTGAGTGTACACTCCACTATCTTCTCAGCAGAAGCATATGGCATTTTACTCATCGTTCAGCACATTCTTGAACAGCAGATTCCTAAGTCTGTCATCTTTACAGACTCTTTGAGCGTTGTGTGTGCATTTTCTTCACACAGACCCAAAAACCCAAATTGTCAATCTTGTCTTTAATGCCATAATGTCTGTATACGCTAAAAGGTTTCAACTAATCCTGTGCTGTGTTCCAGGCCATGCTCAAATCGCGGGGAATGAGACCGCGGACCAAATGGCCCCCGCGGCTGCACTTGCAAACACAATGGACATAACAACAATACCCTACCCTGACCTCAAGCCACACATAAGACAACACCTTCGCAAAACGTGGCAAGCCGACTGTAATACACGGACAGACAACAAGTTACACACAAAAAAAGCACACTTAGGATGATACACTAGTGACTCACACAACAGATTCATCAAAGTTGCCCTAGCTAGATTACGTATAGGCTACACACACGCAACACAGCCCCATCTGCTCACTGGATGTCCAAGATCCCTGTGTAGCAGTTGTGGGGAGGGCCTATCCGTACTACACATCCTCATTACATGCAAAGCACTACACACAACAAGACGCAAGCACTTCCCTCAACCCTACAGACAAAACATTCCACTACACCTAGCACTCTTTCTAGCTAATGATCGCATGGTTCCTCTACAGCGTACCTTTAGGTTTCTGGCCGAAATCAAATTTTGCACCCCATTTCCAATCACTCGTAGTTTTTTTAGACCTAATTTTCCCATACGCAAAATCACAACCTGGCCTTCTTCACCAGCCATCCTCATTGTCGTTTACTGATTTTTCTTTTGCTTTTGTTGCACGGTTTTGGAGTTTACATCTACATCCTTCAAACATAACTACAGTTTTGGCGCTGTGAGCCCTAGTTCGCGTTGTGCCAGAAAACATTAAACCATCATCATCAAAACCGGATTCGCACTGTTGTCGCAACTGTCGTCATAACTTTAAATAATGACATGATTTCACGTCTCAGCCAGCCTACCTCAGTGGCATGCCTTTTTTTACGTCCATAGATCACGATGCGGCTTTCGCGTCGGTTGTTTCAACATAGCCAAACACACAAACCCAATCCGCTCTACCACTGAGGACTCCGGACCGGTCCCATTCCGCCGTTTAACGTCCGCGTTTAAGCGTCGCACAAGCACAACGGGCATGCTATCAATCAGTACAGGCATGAAACCTATAGCTGGGCGTGCACACTCTTCCTTCGCGCTCCCGTATTCTCCACACCAAACCTGCGCACGCATAAACCGGCAACCGGCCATGTCTGCGTGCTTAGAAGAGACAGACGCCGTCAGAAAGATTTCCTGAAAGCCCTGTGAAGAACTAATAATGGCCAGCGCCAGTGTTCCAAGCGGGAAAGTTGCTGTTCATCCGGGAGGGATCCGCTGCTACTCGACGAGCTGAACTTGAGCGCAATTTTTTACGTAAATCTGCGCTTCGGTTTATGTTTCGCAATCATCTGATAACCGCCCTACCGCCGTTAGCTATCGTCTGAGCAACTTTCCAAAGGGGCATCGGTGGAGGGGAGGAAAAAAGGTGTGAATGAGGTGTCACCGGTGGTGAGGAGGAGACCCGGACCGGCGCCGAGTAAATCCATGGCACCGGAATAAAAATGGAAGGAGGGGTTGCCATATTGCTTATCAGTAAAAATGCACAGGCAATTACTACAGTCCCAAACATAAAATTTGTGAGCAGCGTGACCTGCAGTCTTTTCGGTCATGGCGAATTGCGGCTGCCTCCCAGGAAGTGTTCGCGTGATCAGCGACCGTATGGCGACGTGCGCACCTCAGCTGCTACCTGCAGCGCGCAGCCGCCGCCGCTGGCCAGCATGTTTCGAATCTTGTTTGAACCTACCGCGCAAATGCCACGTAGTTTGGATTAGCCGCACACAACGGAGCAGCGAGGATGTTGTTGCGTATCGAGTTTGAACCTCTCGCGCAAACTTACGTCGCTTGGAGTAGGCGAGAATGAAACAACGTCGGGAGAAAGTCTCAGGGGGAGGGCCTCCTCGGTGGCGACACATGAGACATGTGCGAGGGAAGGGCAGTAAGACAAGTGACGCCGTAGCCGTACTCCACTTCACCCTTCGCTAGAAGCTCCTCTCCGTTTTCTTTCTTGCGTCTCTACTGCGTTCGCTCACTCGGTTACGCGCACATAAGCAGACGCAGCTCCCGCGAAGCTCAGGTAACGGCTACCAAAGGGCTGCCCTTTAAAATGACCGAAACCCGCCGCCGCCGTTTCCGCTCAAATTCACTTCGCCAAATAGCTGCGAATCCATCCCGGTAGAAAAGAAACTTCCGCAGTTGGAAGGTCGGCTCAACCTCAGATTTCTTTTTCAGCTTGGAAGGCCTTCCGAGCGACATTTTTGCCGGTGTCTTTAACACCTAAGTATTCGCAATCACCGGTTGCCGGTTTAAGCGTGCATGGTTGGCGGGTAGAAAAAAGTGGGCATGCACGCACAGCTAGGCTTCATGTCGTTACCGATAAAATTCTGGTTGTGCAGGTGGGAGATTTATATGTCAAAATCTCAGGACTCAATGCGGTTAGTTTGCTGTACTTTGTAATCGAGTGGTTCGGGTATGGGTTGATTGGTTACGCAGACATCTTACACACAGTAAGATGCATAAGACGGGGAAGGAAAACGGACAGCCACATGTTTGTACTTGAAATAGAGCTCAAGGGCTTCCAGGTTTTAAATCGTTAAGGGACAGATGCATGGCATTAGTTTAGAGGAACAGCAAGAATTGAAGCGCTGGCCCGAACACAAGCAGGAATGGGCGCAAAGCAAGGGAAGGCTGCTGGCGCCGGCTTTTACCGACTCAAGTTATACTCGTCGAGTACCGGCGAATCTTCTCCGGATGCGGAACAACTTGCCCACTTGGATCGCCGGCGTTAGCCAATATCATTTTTTCAGAGGGCTTTCAGGGGATAATTTCGGCGGCGTCTGTCTCTTCTAAGCACGCGCACATGACGGGTTGCCGGTTTATTCGTGCGCATGTTGGCAGTGGAGAATACGGGAAACGAGAGGTGAGGCGCGCACGCTCAGCTATAGGTTTCATGCCCGTACTGTTAGATAGCCTGTCCGTTGTGTTGCTGCGAGGTTTAAAATGCGGAAGTTAAACGTCCAAATGGGACCGGTCCGGAGTCCTGAAGGGTTGGGTTTGTGTGTTAGGCTATGTCCATACTACCGACGCGAAAGCCGTATCGTGATCTGTGGACGTAAAAAAATGGCATGTCACCCAGTTCGGTTGGCTGAGACCTGAAATGATATCATTCTTTAAAGATATGACGACAGTTGCGCAAAGTCTGAACCTGGCCTTGCAAAAACAGTAAGATGCTTACAAAATGGCAGGGATACAGGCAGTTCCATATTTATGTGCAAGAACAAACCTTGGATCTTTCAAAGGTGCATCGCACTTTACCATAAACGTGTTTTGTTGCATGCACTCCATAGACGGCGTAGAGCTTTTCAGGTCAGCTTTCTTCAAAGACTGAAAGGGCACTAAATTTTTACGCTCTGTCACCACTAAGCCGGGCGCGAGTGCCTAGATAACAGAAACTGCGCCAAACACGCTGCAGGCTGGTCGGAGCTGGCATGATAACCTTGAACAATCACCCTGCTCAGTGGGGACGTCAAGTGAAAAGTCGCCTCGAAACGAACAGCGGGTGTTGCTTCTAGATAAAGCATTTCGCACAAATGTAGGCCGCACTCTCGAAGAAGTGCGCATGCGAGAAATTTGCTGCCTTTGCAGCCAGCTGGACCAGCATGCATTGGAGGCTGTATGCTAAGTTCATATTTCTTTTAATACCCCCTGTACATCAACGCTTTTTCTATCTCCGTGCCTAAGCTGTTCACCAAACAAGTATTGGCCACTTCAAGAACCAGCTTTTTATTACATTATTGGAAGACACCATGTGCCTTGTACGTAAGTTGCCATCTCTGGGCGGCAAACCAATCTGACTGGCTACCTGTCCAAAGAACGTCATTTCCGAGTGCAGGCGCCCGTAGCTGTGTGTAGTGCACTCGTTCGGTTCGCTATAGATTGTGACAACAGACGTTTGCGGGAGGACCATGTTTTCAAATACTTTTCACCTCCGACGACGCATACCCGTCTCTATTACGCGCAGCCTTGTCAGGTGATTCTTGAATGGTTTTATTTGCTGCTCAATCCCTCAAATTGCGGAACGTCAGCCCTCTTTCTACGACAAACAAGATGCACTTTATCACGTGTTGAATGTTGCACTTCGTCCTTGCAGCGCATGTTATCAAGTTTAGGTATGATTTTAAAACACCGGTGAGTTATGTCGAAGGAAAAAAATATACACCCAAAAACAACTGATTTTTTCTTCGAACCGATTGCGGTTGTCTGCCTCAAATTCATGGTGCAAGGCTTCCACCCCACGCCCATGGAGCGGATATCGGCATCACAATAACTGATTTCTTATTCATTATTTACACGCGGATCTTTGTTCGGTTCGTTTATACACTCGACAAAATTCATCCTACTTTTCTGTAGGGATGACCAGGTCGCTTCTCGACACGCTCAACAGATGACACTATAAAGATTATGTTTAAGCATGATGAATGTTAATCAAAAACACTTGGTGGCAAGCTGTTCCGTACTGGTCATAAACATTAGAGCTCGAGATATACGAAACAAAAGAAGCACGGCGGGCAAGTGTTGCGTTGTACCGCTTGTCTTCATTCAGGGCTTGTACCGTCATGCTCCTTCCTTGTCATGTTTTTCGTGGTCTAGATTTAGAACGACCATAAGGAGTTAGCGCGGTGACCGTGAACACTGGCTGGCTAAAACACCACGTGGACTGCAGCGGAGCACGGGCAGCGAGGACAGCCGAACCAGATTACTCATCCGCGAGTTCCTTTTCTATGGCTCAGCATTTCTTGAAGCGCGATGGCGGACATGCTTGGAGAGCTTGTGCACTGTGGATGTTGTGCGCGGGAAGTAACATGAACAGCTGTTCGAGCAGGAGGGCGGCGAGATGGAGGGATGAGCACATACGCGTAGTCTGTAATTACAGGCTCCTTGTCTGGAACACGCAGAAGCGTATAACGCAGCCTTAGCTAAGCGGGTTACACAACTAGAGGCAACGCTAATTACCAAACCGGACGGCCGCAGGCACGTTGAGTGAAAATTAGAAGTATCTGTATAGAAGCTACACCGGTTCGTTGCTTCCACCAATAATAAACGCTTTGGCATAGAAAACAAGGCTGAGCCAAGCTCCGAGGCGCCACAAGGGGCGCCACAAGGGGGAAAGGCAACAGATTGCCGCGGGTCTTGGCGTTGTTGTCACGGGAAAGGAGGGAGAGCTTGGCCAGGAGATACAGAAGGGGGTAAAGGATGTGCGCGCGACGGCCAGAAAGGTGTTGAAGGCAGTATGCAACATGCTGGTGGTGCTGAAGCAGGACGTACACACATTAAGTGAGGAGTACACCAAGTGAGCAGTACTTGCTCCTAACAGTGAGATTGTGAAGCGGAAGAAGGAACTTGTGTTGGAAGTGATAAGTCAAGCCCGGCTATAACGAACCCGGATAGAGCGAATTATGCTATATATCGAACAAAAATATTTCAGTTACGGAAATACATGGGAAACATATTCCCTATAACGAAGTTCACATCCGATATATCGAACTCTGTGGGCCTAGAATGGCCGCCGAAATGCATGGTCTGGGAGCGGCGATTGAGATGTGGATTGGCCGTGACCACGGAGCAAGAGCTGCGACTTAGACATTGCGCCTCGCACGGAGAGACATGACGCCCGACACTTTCCGTAACTGCTTCCGACGCGCGGGACTCACGAAGGAACCCGCGCAGTCAGCGAGTCCGGACCAAGACAGCAGCATCGGTGAACTGTGGGAAGAGCTCCCCCACATTCCCGGTGATTTGGCGAGTGAAAGCCCTCCGACGCTTATATTGAAGCGCTTTCGGCAGTCAATGTGCTCCGCCAATGCTTCTTTGATTTTGGAGGACGCGGACTCGTACTGGTGCAAATAATGCTTCGTGTAGAGAATGCTTTGCTAGTTGAAGCCGCAAAAACAAAACTGAAAACAAAAGTCACCGCGTTTTTCTTTGCAAAGTAGGTAGCCCAGGCGGAAAGTAGCTTTAATACTTGAAATAAATGGATTATTTTAGGTATGGTAATGGCTACTTTACTGTGTTCATTTTTGCATGCGGGGATGGTGGAGTTGACGAGGGGCGGAGGAGCTCCCGCGGATTGCGAACTTGTAACGATACGTTCGTTATAGGCAGGTTCGACTATACCGAACTATTCGATATTTCGAACTAATCGAGCTGCATATTTCAATTTGCTATAAAGAGGTTTGACTGTACACGTAAACATCATGGTAATGAACAGCATTGGATACAGGCAAACTTATCAGCCAGATGGGATTTTTTCCGGCACAGAACTAGATAGAAACGTAGGGTAGCGCTTAAGGAGAGAGCGGTAGCATTTTAGGTGGCATTTCGAAGCTTCGAAAGGGGAACGATGCAGCAAATGTATAGCCAAAAAAGTTGTGCACACTAAACGCTGGCAGCGCCTGGACATTGGCAGCTAAGCCAATAACCACTGAGAATAAGTACACAAAAAAGCCAGTTTAGGCCGAAACAGCACGGGCAAGAAAAATAGCAAGCGACCAAATACGCAGAAAAAACAGACCACGTGATAAGAAAGCAAAACAAAAAAAACACACAATTACTATTTTATAACTACACAAATATGAAAAGCCAGAACGTTCGATGAGTAGGTGGAAATTCCGGAAAATTTTGAGTAGATGGGAGTACACGTCTCTGCCATTGCCAGCACTCACCTCGAGGTTAAAGAACGTTTTCTGAGTCCTCCACTCCAATGGGTGATGCCACAATAAATTTACGTGCGAGAATCGCTTTCAAAGATCTCCTTAACTGGAGGCATGAATGGAGGAGAAATACAGAATACCAGGGTTGGAAGCTCCACTTGCCATACATAATTATCTGTAGTAATGATGTAAAAAGACAGCAGGGAAGAACAGTAGGGACTGACTTGGTGCGATTATCTAACATGGAACAAACTGGCATAGAGTGCATGAAAGCTCTAGCGGGCTTATAGTGTTTACCTTCGGAAAACACGTGATTCGGATTTTCCTATCCGTGAAGCGGCCGCTGAGCGAAGAAAAAAGAGAAAATGGTATTCCTCTTGCTGGAGATATTACCGTCCGCAAAGAAGATCTGGATAGGTAAACTCATCACAACAGATTACTTGTGCTAGATTTGTATCAGGAAAATTGGATCGCTATAGTAACCACAGAAAGCCAGAGTGACGGATAAACATTGTGGAAAAGATGGGTGAAACTATTGTGAAGCGTCAAGAAAGCCCAATCCGGTTTGTGCTTGATATGGTCTGAGGAGAAATGAAACAAGGAGAAGGTCAGTTACGGCTCAGTTACCTTTATATTCCCCGCAGCTGTACAGCGTGCGGGCTTAGTAGCAGAGGCAACCCGCGGTGATGACTCCCGCCCCCCCTCCCCCCCCCACGCGATAACCCACACTGGTCGGCTCACCCAAGATGCCGTCCACGGGTCATGCGTAATAAGTAACGGCCGGAGCAACAGGACTCTCGACAGTAGTTGCAACGGTAACCTGAATTTAAGTAGGCCGTCTCCTTCTGCTGCCATTTGGCTCCTGGTGCGGGGGTAGAATCAGTGGAGGTGGGGATTGCCCCAAGCGCCAACCTGACCCCCGAATTCCACCTGCCGAATCGCAGGGAGAGAGAAGGTCCCGTTGTCGCCCAATGGGGAAACGCAATGTGTCACGAAATCTCTGTACGGCTGCGAAGGGATGACCTGCCCTTAAGTACTAGCCTCCAACGTACGAGATCAGCATTGCTACGGCGGCTCGGCGATTAGTAGAGGTAGGGTGACAGCGAACGGTTGAAACGGGCTGGGCGACGGCTGGTTTCAGATAGATATTCGTCGATCTCACGTCGTCATTGGCCAGGAAGAGGGCGAGGTGCGTCGATGGAGAAATCACGCACCGAGTTTCTTGTATGGGCAGCGAAGATAGTTGTGGTCGGCTTCTTTCGGAGGGTAGCACGGAGGACGCTGATCGGGGTTCGCGATACGTCCGCCTTCCTCGGCTTCCGGTTTGGACGAAGGGGCTCGAACAGGTGACAGTGCGTAGCAGTACGGCGGGGCTTCTTGAAGAAGGGTTGCAGCAGGGCAGGGTCGACGATCACCTGCGGTGTAGGCCATAGGTTGTGCGTCACGGGGTGCTTTCGACGGCGTAGAAGTTCCCAGTGCGGGTTCCCATCCGTCTGATCATTTCTGTCGGGAAGCGACTTGGGGTTGCGGGGTTGTTGGAAAACGTTCCTCAGCTCTACGGGAAAAACGGCGTGGATTGTTTCCCGTAGGTCATCCGTCGTGAATCCAGGGGCGTTGACAGGGTTCGCCAAAAAACGCGTTGAGTGGTCGTTCGTACTGCCACGAACGCATATCTAGGGTCTTCTCGATCACGGAAAGCCTCGGTCACGAATTGAGCGACGGTTTTTGGGGGTTTGCGAATGAGTCCCCGAAGATCTCTTGTTTAACGCCCCGCAGGAGAAAGCCCAGCTTCTCCTCTTGTGCCATTTCAGGGTCAGCTCGTAATAAACAGCATCCTCATTTCGTCAACGAACACTGCAACACCTTCGTTGGTGTGTTGGATTCGCGTCTAAAATAATGGCTCAGCTCGTTCTTTACCCACGACAGTTGTGAACGTTTAAAAAAATTCCGGTTGAAAGATGTTTCATGATGTTTGCGAGCTGTCGTGGTTGTCAAAGCAGACTCGAGCCGAGTCTCCGAGGTAGGAAAACACTTGACTAATCATTTCTTCGTCATCCCATTGGTTGAAACTTCGGACGCTCTCCAGCTTCTCCAGCCACTCCTCCGGGTCTTCACAAGGGCATCATCGGAATAATAATGTCTCCCGAGGTTGGTGGAGAACGCGGGCGGATTGGCTTGGTTGATCATGTTGCTGGTCGCGACGTCTACCTTCTTCACTTTCTCTGGTAGTAGACCGAACTCAGATAGGAGGCCTTGCTGTCAGCTGCTGGTATGAGTGAGGCTTGCGTAGAGACTTGTAGATAATTTAGGGTGCATTTACCCGCACGTTTACCAGATATCGTGAAGCCAAAGATGACGCAATTGTCTTGAAGAAAGAACACGTCCATTGGAGTGAATTAGTGCTCCTCTAACAAATCAAAGTATACCCAGGCGGCGACGCAGCAGTCAACAAAGTGACGTGCGCAGACGAGTGTCGGCGAATCCTATTCCGAGGCTTCTGCAACTCCCACAATACTTTTTATTACCGTTCCGTAACGCATTGATTTAAAGATAGAGCGGTAAGTTATGAATGTGTAAAGAAACATGCAAGCATTTTTAAATATTGCACTCCGAACGAAACGAAAGGAAATTTTGCTTAAAATATTCAGCTCGTAATCACTTAGAATCCTACCGATAATTTTGCGAAGTTTTGGAATTTGGAATACTAGACTTTTTTACCGATTACTTTGTGTTTACAATTTTCGCTTCGAAACAATAATAAAACGAATGCCTCATCACAAAGTCTTGAGTACACAAAATTTACCTTGTGAGATGAGGTTAAATAGCAGCCAAACTAACTTGTGTTCTCAAAATATTCTCAACCACTTTCGAACGAGAAGTTGATAGAATCAGTTTTGCTGCCATAAAATAACTCTACCGTGCACGCTCGAACTTTTCGAATTGGTTCAAAATGCATGTAAGCAAGGAAAAACGCAAAACTGGTAACAAATCCGGGAATTTATCCTAAAATTGTAAATTTACCATTGATTTTTCTTCTATTGAGTACTTCTGATATTGCCTAAAACAATGTTTTTTTTTTGTTTGTCGTACTGTCTTGAATGTGGTAAAATAAAAACACCTATTTTCGTGGAATCCCCGCACTACCCAAAAAGCAACGGTGCTAGAATTCAAATTGATTGAACGTATTCGGCCAGTGGCGCATGAAACGCGGAAGCCCCGCTTGCGGCACGGAGGTAATAAAAGAAAGTGCTTTATATTTTCTTAATGTTTTAAAATTCTTGAGGTTCCGAAGGTGGCGTACAAAAGATTTCCTGGGAACAAGTGGCACTACCTAAAATAATGTTGAGGTTTATTCAGAATTCTTCAGTAAATAGGCCTAATGACAATGCGCTGCTGGGCTGTTACCCACTATGCGTTTCCAGCTAAAAAATGAGCTTCTGCGAGAGGTATGTGATTCAAATTGAAGCGGAATAAAAACGTGCCAATAAAACAGTTCATAATAAAACAAATCTTAAGAGTTCGCCGGTTCGTTGCTTGCATAGACGTCTCTCGTAATTCGCTTTTTTCCTGATGGTGTAGAAGCATGGAAGACATTGCCGCGAGATATCGTTGAAAGCTCTCATGTGGAGAAATTTAAATGTGCTCATGATGTTTAATTCGCAATGCAATAAATATGGGATTTTGTTTTTGTTTTAGGTTGCTGAAAGTGTAAATGCCTGCATTTGCTTTCTGTGTCGTTTGCTTCTCTCTGTAATGACCTTCAAGTGAGGGTTGGCATTATAAAGAAATAAATGAATGAATGAATGAAACTTTATTAACATAAGGATGGCGACTCGGCTTATGTGCGGGCCGAGTCACAATAAGTAAATAAATAAATAAATAAATAAATAAATAAATAAATAAATAAATAAATAAATAAATAAATAAATAAATAAATAATGTTACGCTATTGAATGGCAAGATTGCGTAAATTTCCTACATTGGTTTCAGCTCCATTCGTTTGGCTTCTATAACGTAGACACTTTTTGGTTCCAGCTTGAGGGGGGCCTTCAAAAAATGACAAGGAGGACAAAAAGGAGGGAAACAAAACCGAACAAAGTAAACTAAATCAACAGACAATACAGGCATTTCCGCAAATACAAAATCGTGTCTGTGTCTTACTTTCATTCATTACTAATGGTTTTGTTCCTTTTTTTCCTCGTCCGGTTGAGAACTAGCATCGATGACGGGCATGGCTGGTGCGCAATGTGCGATGCAAAATAACGTAAAGGTATTCAATGTTTGATGGTAATCCCGATTACCCCACAAACCGTTTTTAATACACCTGTGCTTTTGCACTCACAAAAGGGAGTTTAAAAACATTGAAGCACACGTATTCGCTTTAGCTAGTTTGGAATTTCACAAGAGACACCTGCGTAAGCTCAGCTTCCGTCACCGTTTCGAAAAAGGGACAAAGAAATATACCCGCTCAGGGGTCATCCTGTGAACTCGTCTGGCAGGGTGATGGAAAGTGCGGATTTATAAGTGCTGTGCAATGTTTCACCTCATATATGCGCTCTTTATCGTTAGTAAATTCAGTTGATAGTCGGCAACGTGCACGTGTTTTGTTTTCTGCCATCCTCGGTTTGTTACACTAAAAGTAAACTTTCCTAATAGAGCGAGTGCTCTCAGGTACTTACGCGTTACTGAATTATGCATTACTGAAATATCCATTGCATTGTAACAAACTCGCCCCAACCCAAGCAATTCCCACAGGCTATAGCTGTAGTCCACACTATTATAGGGCCTAGGTTACGCAAAAAAAATCAGAAACAAGCCAGCAAACAACTTTAACACTTACAAAAGACACAACGAGCGCCATGTGGCTTAGAAAGGTTATCGTTGGCAGTTAAGAACATCTAGACTTGACCGCCGGGGTAGGTAACGTGATTTTGGCATTCATAAACTTAAGATGGAATGTTAATTTATATTGCTTCCGTTTTATTGCTGCGATCGCATGGTACACCCTGCAACATATCATATTTTTCTCTCCCGCGTGTGGCTTGGCTTGGAGTTTAAAAAGGCATTGGTATTCCTTTTCCCTCTGTTTTGCGCAAAAAAGGCATTGATACAAAGTTCAGCTTGGGGAACTGGGGAAAAAAGTATTCTCGATTTTTGTTGCGGTTGCCCTAGCTGAATTTCCCGTTAAAACACAACGTCACGATTGGGTAATTACGAAAAAAAAGATAGCGGAAGAATCACTACACGTCGAGAGCGAGAACTTTGGTAATGATAGCTATTTTTGTCATTTTTTATAGCAATGTTGCGCTCCCAATTTATTCAACACAGTGCCCGAGGTGAGTAGTCGCCGTCGTTAGAAGTCGATCAATGGGCGGCCACTCACATATTGTCTCCAGCCTGGAATGCTCTCCGCGTGCCTGCTTGCAGGGTGGCCGATACTCAGGGTGACCCGTGTAGTGCGTGAATATGAAACGAGTGCAATCACGGCAGCTGTAATCAAAGGGAAAGAGTTGCATGCTTTGTGTGCTGTGCTTCTTTTGTGTCTATTCTCGTGTTCCTTTCTGGTTATGGCTATAATGTGGGCAATTCGGTCTCCACAGCCCCGTAATAAAAGTCTCTCAAAGGCTATTCATTTTGTGTTGTTCTTCCTGTTCGGCACAAGCGAGGTTAAAGAAATTCTTATGCTTTTATCTTTGTTCAAGCGGTTTATTAAGAAGGTTGCAAGAGGGGTTTTCGAGTATCTTTGGTGTTTTTTTACTGTCAAGGTCAACACAAATGAACAGCAGAGAACTGAGTACTTTACTGAAGGCGGAGTATGAGCAATGGATAAGCTGTGGTTGCAGGCGCCTGTGATGTCGGCTGAGGGAGCAGCGACCTATCCTACGTATTTTAATATGATAGGCAGTGTAATATGTACGCTGAATGTAGAAACTTTCTTTTGAATAATCTGATGTTACAACCCATGTTACCGCATGTTACAACACATTTGAAATTTTCCTTGGTTGATCTACTGATGACGGCGGACAACAAAACGCTGGGAATACAGATTACGAGCAGTAAAACTAAGTTTGCGCGCAGCGTCAATGTGTACTAACGTACTCACTAGCGCACAAAGCGATTGGGGAAAGGCTAGGAAGCCGCTGCACCTCCCCATCTTGATTTTTTATGCAGCGGAGGCCGGGAAATATTGGAGACCCTGAGCTCAGCCCATTGCCGATTAGTGATTACCAATAATTCTTGTTGTGGAAACTATACGCGCCAGCCATTGAGACCTGAAATAGGCTCCACCACCACGACCAGCTATATGAAATGTCAATAGAGAATACAAAACAAAACAATCCGAAAGTTGCTCAGAGTACAGCACCATAGCTTTGTATAAATTCAATTTGTATAAATTCCAACCTGAGGTGTTTTTTCTGTTGTCCTATTTAAGCCCTTTACTGTTTCCCTTCGTTCTTGCGCATTCTCGCGAGGGCCGCCTTCTCTACCCCCTTCCCCGCACCCCTGCATATGAAGCGTGGCAGGAATTATTGAGGCGCTGAAGAAATAAGGACCCATGCAAAGTGACAGTAGAGCTTGACTTTCGTGTCTTCGCCTTTTTAACGCTCAGATTATGTCTTCAGGTATTGACCACCTCGCTCAGAAATCAGTGCCTATGCAGTGTTACGCATGCCATAGAGCGCCAGACCAATTAGGACTTCCTGATGTTGTTCATGCATTTTCAGTGTTGAGACATTTTTATGCTCTTCTTCATTTTTGATTATTCCTTTATGGTGTTAGATGAGTGAGTCTTCTGCAAGTTGGTTACTTCATTTCCAATTTTTATGGTGGCTTTTTGCTTTTTTAGTTTCTAGCTACGAACTGTGGTTGAGAGAATTGCCTTTTTTTTTTCAATCGCGCATCTTTTTTTAGAAGCATTGACTTTATCGTATAATTTTATTTATTTATTTTATACATACTGCCAATCCCAATTAGGGATTATTGCAGGAAGGGCACATACATTGTGGAAGTGCAAGATTTATACAAAGAATACTCACTGAAATATTGCAATAGGAGTGAAACAAAACCGACTGCAATACATTTTATGACTACATCACTACAATTATAACTACATCAATACCATAGGACATCAATACCAACTAGTACTGAGAAAAAAAAAATAGTGAGCACTTCAAACAGTGTACAAAAAAAAACTCAGTTTGTCATTCCAAAGACAATAAGTAACATTCAAGCAGGGATGAAAAAGTTTCCAATGATTGACTGTTTGTTATACTGATTGGCAAATTATTCCACTCACTAATTGCTAGTGGAAAAAAAGAATATTTCAGACAGTCAGTACGGCACTGATATTCATTCAGTGTCTGTGAATGCTTTTGTCCTGTTGGTCTTGTTTCTGCGTATGACATGTACTTTGAACTGTCTATGTTTAGCTGTGCGTGAATTAATTGATACAGGAATTTCTGACGTGCCAGTTTAGCGCGGTTTTTTATTGTTAAGAGACCTGCTTTTTTTTAAAAGTTCGGTGGGTGAGTCTGTTATTCTGTACTTGTTATAAACAAATCTTATCGCTTTTCGTTGTACTCGTTCTAAGGCATTTATGAGATTGTTTGTAAAGGGAAACCACGCGACGTTTGCATATTTAAAACGGGTCTGACGAATGCTTTGTAGGCGAGAAGTTTCGTTTCATGTGGTGCCGAACCGAGACTTCTACGACGGAAAAACAGTCGTTGTAATGCAGCTGATGTGACATGGCTAATGTGGATATCCCATCTAAAATCTTGTGTTAAAGTTAAACCTAGATATTTGTGTTCAGTCACTACCGGAAGGGGAGAGTTATTTATAACGTAAACGAATTCAGATACATGCTTTTTTCTGGTTATCGTCAAGAGAGCAGATTTTTTAACATTCAGGGTCATTTGCCAGAGAGCACACCAGCTAGATATGTACTGCAAGGCATTGTTCAATTTTACATGATCTTCTGGGGCGTTAATTTCTTGGTAAAGTATACAGTCATCGGCGAAAAGCCTCACATTAACACCAATGCCAGCAGGTAAATCATTAATGAAGATCAGGAATAAAATGGGTGCCAAAACACTGCCCTGTGGTACACCTGACGTAACATTGGCTATGGTAGAACTTTCGCGATTGACTTGCACGTACTGCGTTCGGTTACTCAGATAATTGTCTATCCAGTCAGTAAGTGGACCTGTGCCTATTGTTGCTTCTAATTTTCTTACAAGTTTTTTGTATGGCACCCGATCAAAAGCCTTTGAGAAATCCAATAGAATTAAATCGGTTTGTTTTCTGCAGTCTACATTGAGGGAGATGTCGTGAATTAGTTCAACCAGTTGGGTAACTGTGGATAGTCCTTTGCGAAAACCGTGTTGTAACGGCGATAAGATGTGATTCTGTTCAAGGTACAATGTTAGATGTTTAAGAATTATGTGTTCCAGTAGTTTGCAGGTTGTGCTGGTTAGTGAGATGGGTCTGAAGTTTGATGGGTCAGCTTCGCTACCAGATTTATGAACAGGGGCTACCTTTGCGATTTTCCATTCTTGGGGAAGGGAACAGGTTGATAGGGACTTATTGAAAAGTATACACAAGTATTTGGCTACCCATTCAGCATATCTCCTAAGAAATTCGTTCGGCAAGTTGTCCGGACCGGCACCCTTTTTAGTATCTAATTTTAACAACCAATTAAGCACTCCGGACTCTGTCACAACAAGTGGTTCAATATTTTGGTGGTTACAAATGTCAACATCAGGCACATTTCCGTCATCAACCGTGAAAACAGATTGAAAATAGTTATTTAGAGAGTTTGCTTTATCTTTGCTTTCTTCCGGGGCCGCGGGCCTATTACGGTTTTTGGGATTGAGGTAGTTCCAGAACTTCTGGGGAGACGTTTTCAAAAAGTTGGGTAGCGTTCTCGTAAAATAGTTTACTTTAGACATTTTTATTTGGGATTTCATGTTACTAAGAGCTTGACTCAACTTGTTCCGAATTTGTGGCGTAGGTTTTGCCTTCAAAGTTTTTCTGAGGCGTTTTACTTTACGCTTGGAATGAATAATTTCACGCGTTATCCAGGGGTTATGTTTTCTTGTTTTCTTTGTTTTAGCCGGCACATAGTTAAGAACGCAGTGTGTTACGACCGCTTTGAACCTTGCCCATAGGATTTCTATATTTGTGTCTGAATCATTCGCAAGTAGTTCAAACGAAGCAAGTTCATGGAAAAGATGATCAAGTATGCTGGTGTCATCGGCATGGTTAAAGTCAAGATATGTAGTAAAGGAGTTGAACGGTATTGGGATGTCAAATACAGAAACAGAGCCTTGAATAACTTCATGGTCCGATACGCCTTCAAGAATTACGATCTGTGCTTGATCTGCAGGAAAATGATCGCTTAAAAACACCAAGTCAAGTACATTAGAACAGCATCCTTGAACACGGGTAGGCTGTTTTACAATTTGGGAGAGATTAAATGTCAACATGATATCAAGGAGCACATCTGAGCATGCGCTGTGGTGTTGCATTGTTTGCCAGTTTATATCGGGTAGGTTAAAATCGCCGAGCAAGATTACCCTGGCTCCGAGTACATGCCGATGCATATACGTGTGCAATGCTTGCAAGCTATCCTTGTCTGAAGATGGGCTGCGATAAACGCAGCCAACAAATACTGGGCGAGAAGTGAAGAGAAGCTTGCAAAATATTGCCTCGACTCCGGTAACCTCAGGAAGTATTTCAAAGGAAAGGTCTTTTTTTATTAAGATGGCCACGCCTCCCCCACGTGTCGGCCTATCTTTACGAATGATAACGTAGTTGGGGGGTGTTACCTCAAAATCCTTTATCTCATTTGTCAGCCACGTTTCTGTCAAAGCTACGAAGTCCGGTTCAATTCCAAGAAGTAAGGATTCAAGTGGTACTAATTTTTGAAGCATGCTGTGGGTGTTTATGTTAAGAAATGTTACTTCTTTCGTTGGCTGCGGCGTTGTGGCTCGCCTGGTGCTTCCGCTTCGTCGTTTTTTTCATCGTTGATGCTGTGACGGCCAGCGGTTAGGAGCGCAATAGCATTTGTTTCCTCATCCCATCGGTACAGATCTTCGTTCACTTTTAATTTGTCATAGACCAGAAATACTTTGTCTCCAGCTTCTTTTCTTGCTTTTGCAACTTGCCAAAGCTTTTTTCTGATGTCTCTTACTCTATTTGAGAAGTCCTCTCCAACAGAGAAAGCGGTTCCTTTTAGTTTCGCGCAGTTTCTAAGAATGGTTGCTTTGTCTCGTAAGTCGAGGAGTTTTAGTATGACTGGTCTAGTTTTTTGAGCGTCTTGTTTTCCTATCCTGTGAATTCTTTCTATTGGAACGGGTTTGATCTTC
The DNA here is from genome assembly GCA_013339765.2 of Haemaphysalis longicornis. Classification (NCBI taxonomy): domain Eukaryota; kingdom Metazoa; phylum Arthropoda; class Arachnida; order Ixodida; family Ixodidae; genus Haemaphysalis; species Haemaphysalis longicornis. The sequence goes on along the minus strand of CM023449.1, from coordinate 117,406,820 downwards.
AGTATGTTTTTAAGTATCTGCTCACTTATAGTTTGTTCGAGGGTTTCGGGGTTTTCGTCTGCCTCCTCCGGTACACCGTACACAAGTAAATTTGACCTTCTAGACCGGTTTTCTAAGTCATCTATTTTTAACTCCAAGTAGTGAACGGTTTTTTGAAGATTGGTTAGTTGGGATACACAGGACGTGATCTTGTTTTCCAGTAACGTTACTTGTTCTAGTTTGGCTTCAATAGATTTCAACCGTTCTTCTTTTATTTCTTTTATGTCATCTGCAATTACTTGAAGCTGTTTCATGATCTTGGCCATATCGGGCCCCGGGTTTGTTTCAATGTCACCACTGAGCAATAGTAATTCCTTAATACAGGCACACATGTCACACAATTGCGCATACATCTGCCTAGGGCACGGCAGCACTATTAGGCATAGGTAATTTGAGCGAATACATTTGCCATAACGCTTGCTCACCTGCGGCAGATAAACAAACGGGTTGAGACGTTGCATCCTGGCAGTGCTGCCGTGCCCTGTGGCTTGAGTTGAGGGGTGTCCAGTCTTTATACCACTCCAGTCTGCCAGCAGCGCCGTCTTCACGTTGTGGCGATCTGCGTCAGCGCATGAAGTCACCGAAGCAGGCCTGTTTCCAGGCAAATCGCCGAGCGTAGATTCCAAGTGCGCAATGCGCACATGATGCGCTTGGTGGCTGGGAAGTGGTGCGCCGTCGAATCCAGATAGCAGAGCCGGGTCTTCGCTCCCTGCTTGCGTGAGCAGCAGGACGCCAATTATCTGCGGCAGATAAACAAACGGGTTGAGACGTTGCATCCTGGCAGTGCTGCCGTGCCCTGTCAATTGATTACGTCTTAACTTTTCTAAATCCCAATTTTTGAGGTGGAGGGCATGACACCTCCACTATGGGGTGAACAATGCTTTTTGAATAAATTTTTACTCATTTAAAGAAATGAAACGTGGGTCAAGACGACTGAGCACTTACCCACTGCTGTGTTTTTTGAAGCATGTGCGTTGTGGCACTTCTCGTTAGATAAAAAGTGAATCATCGCCGGATCAGTGGTAGCCATCATCGTCATCATCCCGATTATCATGGTTATCACCATTAACATGTATGTATGTACGTCCCCCCCCAAAAAAAATGCTGCGTTCGGTGGCACTCTTTTGCGCCAGCTCTCTCCTCTCGTCCACTAGGCCTGTGAGAGTTCATCATGTCTGTTCAGTGACAGCGTAACTATAGAAGAGCATTAGGGACGACCCTCGTTACCGTCACCGAAAAACTGTGGGGGGCGGCACCAACAGTTAGTTTCAGTGAACCTTCACTTTCCTTGTATGATTTGAATGTGTCGTTCAAGTAAATCAACATAACTTGATGCTGAAACTAAAGGGCGCACAACTACCGTGTCATCGTCCATCGTAATTTCTCAAATTTCACGCAGAAATTTCCTATTTGTTTTAAAAATGGATCGCGAACAGATTCACTCGAGGCTCGTTTCAACTCCTTAGTTTTCACCATCTGCTTGGGGCTGCTTGCTGCTAAGCTACAAGTGGATGTTCAATGGGTCCACTCTGAAAGACTACAGTAGAAGAATGTGGACACAGACTTGTATAACGAGCAGCAAAGACAAATACTGATGGATATGTGCCTTTCTTTTTCAGGCAAGAAACAGTCGTTGATAAAACGCCAACCGACGGAAAAACGCTGAGGGGCCAACGCCTTTCCTATTCAGCGAAATCTGCGGAAATAAGTAGTAACGTCACAAAAATGTACTCTGTCGTAACTTAGGCAAGCTTCTCGGGTTTTCTTATTTTTTTCTTTTAAATAATAGGGCCACGCAACGTAACCAGTGTCCCCAAATAAAAAAGGGTAAGAAATACTTCACTGCCGCAAAATAACCTGCACCTATAAAGTAACTTTGATTTTAAGACTTGCTGGAGTATGGTTTATGCGACCGAGAAAGCGCACAGTTGCCTATGGTAGAAGAGAACTAAGGGAATAAACGATGCCACGCCACAACAAATTTGTACATCCCAAACAATGAAAACAAATTCATCTGGGGAATAATAAAACTGACTGGCAGTGAACCAACGCTTGGAACGTTGTGTAGCAATTCTTTTGCGACCACGTTGGAAGACCAAGTCCTAAGTGCACGCATACAACGCCCTTCCATGGGTTCCCCAACTGAATCCAGCTACCGATGTCGAACCGTCAAGCCATATAAACCACTCGGCCTGTGTAATTCTGGCGAAGATTGCAGAGGTACGCCATGGGAGGCGATTTATTTGTTTGCTTCACTGTTTATAAATAATACTGCAGGGAAGTTTTTGGTCGTTGCGCTATCTCGATTTAAGCAAACGGCGCAATACAGCAAATGTAACAAAGATGGCTGGAGAAAATATAAACTGCCGCAAAGCTCTGAATGCCGAAAATTTGAGTCCACACTTGCTCGACTCTGCATCTTTACTTACACGCAAATGAAGAGCAATTTTTGCGCGAGATATTACCGCTAAGAACCCAGCAAATTGCGTTTGTGTAGATTGGATTTTCTTCTGGTGGTTCGTATCGCATCGTGCATTCTTCTCCTGCTCTTTTTATTTTAATATGATGTCCTTATATTTATTCTTCCTTTTTATATGCGAGGTTTTCTTCGCTTGTAAGAATACCGCATTCCACACGACACCTTGCTGTTGCTACTCGGTGAGAGCACGTGTGCTGCTTCCATTCTGTTCGCTTTTACCAAATAACATTCTCCATTTCCACCGTTACCTTTCGTCTTGTAAGTTTGGAACGGTTAAGGTTTTGTTTGATTGCGTTCCTACACGGAAGAACGCGGCGCACCTTTTACCGTTTCTCGGAAGAGCTGAAACAGAGCACACCAGTGTTTTGGTGGTCGATGGGCACGTGTGGGTTATTTTGGTTTTTAGTGCGATGCTGCTAGCGTCTCACTGATTGAGATTTCTTGTGGCGCCTGTGCACAAACATAAAGGTCCGCTGAGCATACGTCGTAAGGAGAGTACCTGACTGCCCGTGAGGAGTGGTGCACCAACCACACAGATGACTGATCCCGGGAAGCTGTCTTTCTGAACTAGTCATAAATTATAAATAAATAAATAAATATTGCTTTGAAGTAAATAGAATAAAACAGAATATTGTTGTGTTTTCCTTTATTTCATACCTTCACGGCACATGGATATGAAGCAATTCAATAATTTAAAAGCGAGAAGAGTCAAGATGTCCATCTTTGTTGGTAAATTCCAGTCGATGCGTCGTTTTTACGTTTTTCCAGGAAAAGCTTCCAGCTTTCAGTGTGACTCGTACGATGACCCGAATGCACTCACTTGAGCGGAAAGAAATATAATGTTTCTAATGTTTGCTAAAAATCTGGCGCGGCGTGTGGCTTACTTTATTGCAGTGCACCGCAAACCGTAGGAACATCGTTTTTCCGGTACCTAAAAAATATCAAAGCTGTTGAAACATCCATTGTCAGTTAATTTTATCGTTGGTGCGCTTTCGGTAAGCCAACGGCTTCGCTCGTCATCCACTTCTGTAGGACAGGCAGGCTTCTCAGTTTTTTGTGCTTCATCATATTTGTGTAAATGGTGATGATTTTTCGCTTTACACCTCGTGCCTATAAGGGCACACCACTGCAGCAACAAGCAGAAAATCTTAGTGGTTTTTTGTACTTCTCGTCAACTATATCATGTGAATTAGCTAAATATCAACATACTTAAATCAACCTGGAGGAAATATCTAACCAGATCCGTAACCTTAAGCTATAATCACCATCACGCTGCGACCACATTAACAGAAAGATTTAAAAAAAAACACTGCGTAATATTCCAGCCTGATTCTACATCTAATATTGACCCATTCCTTGCACTCTGGTTGCGTCCCGGATGATTGGAAGGTTGCTCAGATAGTACCATTACTTGAATCCGGTATTCGCTTACTAATAACAAACTACTGCCCAATTTCCCTAACCAGTATATTTTCCAAACTATTCGAACCCATAATCATCTCTAGCCTAATGACCTACCTAGAATCAATTAATTTTTTTTATCTGCACCAACATGGATTTCGTAAACGGTTCTCATGTCAGGCTCTGCTCACCGAATTCATATATGATATACTACAGGAAATGGACATTAACCACCATGTAGACGCAATTTTCTTGGATTTTTCTAAAGCATTCGATCGTGTCAGCCTCAACCACCTTCTAGCTAAGCTATCATCGCTAAACATCTCTTCTAACCTGATATCATGGATCGAACACTTCCTAAAAGGACTCACGCTATTCACCTCAGCTAATGAGAACAAGTCTTGTCTAACCAGCGTATCGTCTGTTGTCCCGCAGGTTGCAAGCCTATCGCCTCTGCACTTTTTGACATATATAAATGACCTGCCCACTAACATTACAGCAAACCTAGGGCTATTAGCAGATGGCTGCGTATTGTACCAAACCATTTACTCCCCGATGATCATTCTACCCTGCCATCAAATATAGACAGCATTTTATTATGGTGCATGAAACGGCACATGCCATTAAACCTGACAAAATGCAACTCACTCTCATTTTCTCGAAAACATGACATATCTCAATACACCTATCACGTCAACAATATACCGGTAAGCTCAGTCCTGTCATACAAATAGCTCCGGGTGGACATGACGTCATCGCTTTCTTGGGCAACGCATATCGACACCATTTGCTCGGAAGCCTCACGTACTCTCGGATAACTACGCCGTAGCCTTAAACTAGCTTCTCAAGAAATAAAAAGAATAGCCTATCTAAGTTCGTTAGGCCGAAACTGGAATATGCATAGGCCATCTGGCATCCATCACAAGCCTACCTAACTGTACAACTTGTATTCATACAAAACCGAGCTGCATGCTTTATCCCCTCGCAATATTTAAATCATGTCAGCGCCACTGCCTTTTAACTATCTCTCTCCCTCCCGACCCATGAATCACGCCACGTCATTGCTCGCCCATGCCACTTTCATAATTTTTTTTATCGGCCAGAATCAAGACACACGTTACTAAGGCCGCCTCATGGAATATCACCCCGCCTAAATCCCACTTGCCCATTAGCCCCGATAACTGGCGGGACGTCAGCATTTGGTTCGTCATTTTTTCCTAACGCTATTATTCTATAGGACGCTTTACCCGACGACATCGCCACATGCACCAATAAGGCTATGTTCAGGTTACCGTCGCAAAAGCCATACCATGGTCTATGGAGGTAAAAAAGCGGTGCGTCAGGCAGTTCAGTTGGCTGAGCCGTGAAATGGCGTCATTATTTAAAGTTATTACGACAGTTGCGGCAACAGACTAAACCCGGCCAAACAAATAATTTAGAGATAAGCTTGAAAAGACATTCACGTGATGTATTAACGATATAATTCTACTGTTCTGGCTTGATAGTCATATTGATGCTTCAACTTCGTTTTTTTTTTATTTTGGATTCTGTTCGCTTGACTTCACGGTTACCTTTGTAAAATTTTTGTGTAATTTTTATTTAGGGTATACTTTGTTTTGTGTTTTCCGGCTTTCACGTTCACCTTCTTGTTTTTTTTTCTGTTTCGTACAATAGTACTCCTGCAAACATTGTTATCCCTCCCCCCACTGTTATGTAATGCCTCCGGGCCCTTAGGGGTATAATAAATGAAATTAAAATGAAACCGTTTCATTATTTAGTCCAATGCGTACAGACCAAATACAACGTTAGAGCTATATTATTGGAAGTAAGAATATCAGATCGTTACGTTACCAGTAAACAGAAGAAACAAAACTCATGGCATAGAGCTTATCGTACATAGAAAATTTACACAATCTGGTCATGAACAACTGTTTTGAATTAGTGATGCCTAAGAAAGCCGCAGCAGCGACGGCAAAAGATTCAACGTACGTGCTGTCTTCACAATGAATCACTGGCCCGATAAATTTACCTACTGGGAGAGTCAGGCCCAAGTTGAAATGAAGTTTGCTACGATATCGTATGTCGGTTGCTGAAAGAAAATGTTAAAGAAAGCTGGGATGTAGTAAAAAAATTGTTGCAAAGGAAAAGTGCGATATTTATGGCAAAAGTAAAGAGGTGGAAATTAAGTTATTCTTATATCTAAGTGACGCTATCATTCCATAAACACGAACGAGAAAGAACGAGTGGAACGATGTCGCCTCACCGTAAGGGTGCAATCAGAAAGCTATTTTAGAGATCCCATTATTATTACGGGCACTGAAATTTCCACTGTAGAACATTTAAAAATGGTTAAACCTGAGGTTAACGGTATGTAAAGAGAACTTTATTGGTAGCAACCCATTTTCCGATCTATATTATTCGTTGCAATGTTACGCAACCTATTAGTTGCTTAGTCTAGGTCAACAGCATAAGACATTTTTTTATTCCTTAACTTTAGTGAAGTTTAGTGTGATTAGGCAGGTGTCATACCATGTTTAAGTGTTATCCAAGTCAGTCTGAAGGACATTCGCAAACGCATTAGCCAAAATTTTGCTGAAAATAAACAAAGGTCAGTAAATAAGCTATGTGTGATTTTATCTCATTCCGCAAGTCATATTGTCCATAAATACAGCAAGGCACCCAGAGCTGGTCCTTGTGGAATACCACACGTAGGGCCTTGTACCTGTTACCGACTTAGAGCGGTTAAATTGAGAATGCTCAATCTCCATTAAAACTTTAGTATCAATGTTTAGCCCGCCACACTTCAGGAGTAGTAACCTGTGGAAGATTGTAGTATCAAAGGGCGTGCTGAAATTGATAAGATGCAATTGGTGCAAATAAGAGGTCAGCGAAGAAGAATAAATAGTGAACTACCAAATCTGATGCTACCCCAAATAAAACTTTCTTCAACAGCATTGCGGTAGACGTAAAAAGGGGTTTATCTAAAAGTATAACGAAAGATGGAAGTTTAAAACACATGCTCACAACGTTTGCAAGAGATACCTTTTAATAATATACGGCGATTATTTACAGAATATTAGGCGTTCAAATATTCAAAAAGTGGAATACCATCCCCAATTTCCAGTGATATACAAACACATTTTTAATTTCCAGCAAATAATGCCCCCCCCCCTCGTATAATTTATATTGAGAAATAACCTTCAGTGCGAATTTTCGGAAACTTACGCTAGGGGAAAAAGAAAACCTTAATTTTGAATAGTCTGGAATACCAAACAAAGCAACATTGACCATGTCAACCTGAACTACTCAAGTTTCTTAAGCATGTAAAGGTTTCGGCGTCCTTTTCTCAAATAACAATGACACGCGAGTGCCTAAGGCGATGCAAATGAGTCAAGTAGAAATCATTTTGTGGGTTTTCGTTGTGGGTTCCTTTTTTTTGCCTGTGTCTCTTAGGATTCCCGAAACGCCGAAATTTCCGCGGGTGGTGTTAAAATATTTATAGATGCGCTTGCTGAAAAAGTTTGTTTTGCAGCGGACAGCGCTGCTTAGTATTCGCATATGTAATATTTTGACACTCCAGTCCTTCAGGACACTAACAAAAATTGAATATTCCTTGCGCTCCATATCATACAGCAAGAGAGTGGACGTTCGAGCGAATTTCAGTGATTGCCTCTCACTCATTTTCGTGTTTCGGCAAGTATTTTTTAAGATCGGGCAACGTCATTCCCAATACCAGCAAAATTAGCGCTTACGAATTTTGGGAAAGCATTTTTGAAAAAAGCGGAAGTAAAATATTTGGAGTTGGAGTTCGTACGGGTCCGTCTGACCCGTACAAACCCGTACCATTTCACTCAGACGGACCCGTACGAGCCTCCGCGCATTGGGGACTCACTGCCCCCCCTTTCTTCAAGGTTGTCCTCGAATGTTCCATTTTCCGATCAGCTTCCTTCAGCCACCTGCGGGCCATGTGGCACTTGTCCCTGTCTAACGACGGTCTCAAACCGACTTTAACAAATTTTTATTTCGTTTTTTTTACCATGATCCACAGTAGGCAGAGGTTGCATGCCTCTCTGCCATCCAGAGCCTTTTTCGTTCAGGCTTTCGAGCTTCGACTCTCCAAATTTATGTATCTTTTTCTCTCTCTACGCGGCACGTCGTTTTTTCTGTAGACGCACATTGTTGAACCTTATATGTCTGTGTTCTGTCTATCAATGCCACAACTGTGCCTCCTTTCCATTTACAACCTTCCTCTCTCCTCTCCTCTTTTCCCACCTTCTGTAGTATACTTACATGCTTTTGTTACTCTCTCGCTCTTTTACTCTTCCCGAGAGTGCTCATTTCGAGGGTGAGGAGAAAGGGAAGCCCCTCGGATCCAAAATATGTATAAGCGCTTTCTGTCTATTCTAAGACAACCCCCGAAGAAGAAAGGTCCTCCTTTCGAAACTGTTAGGTATTAAATAATCTAAGAACTGGACAAACGCTATCGTCTCCCTCACTATGCTATATATATATATATATATATAGATCTATATATATATATATATATATATATATATATATATATAGTAAAAAGGGGCGCAATAAAAAACATAACAAGTTTACTTCGAAAACATAACTTTACATCGACGTTTCGGACGGGGACCGTCCTTTATCAAGCGCTTGATAAAGCGCTATCAAGCGCTTTATCAAGCGCTTGATAAAGGACGGTCCCCGTCCGAAACGTCGATGTAAAGTTATGTTTTCGAAGTAAACTTGTTATGTTTTTTATTGCGCCCCTTTTTACTATTTAACCTTCACTAGCCTAATCGTTACCTAATATATATATATATATAATATATATATATATATATATATATATATATATATATATATTATATATATATATATATATGTATGTGTGTGTGTGTGTGTGTGTTATTTTGTGTTCGGGTTGTGTTTACCTTCGCGGGCCTGAACCATTCACAGAGCTGCCCCATATGACATCATAGCTTCTGTTGCAGGAAATGAGCTATAATGGGTCGCTTGACCGTTCCCTTTTAGTCCACTTATATCGCTTATAAGAACGAAGTTTACGCTAAAAGTGTCTTGCGAATGAATTAAACTTGTGATTTGCCTGCATGGCCTCTTTAAGGAGCTAACGGTCGGCGGTCACAGGTGCCGTGACTCATAACAGCACATAACGCGGACTCATGCCCCGCAGAAACGATATCACACGAAAGCTTGTCTGTTCTACAGAAGACAGAAGAACAGTAGGCGAATGCCGCCAGCTATTTCTCATATCACAGACATCTGGATTCACAAGATTGCCAAGCTTTGTTTGTTTCTTTTTGTTCTGGTTGCATCCTTCTTTTTCGCATGTTGTTGCATCCTTCTTTTTCGCATTTCACATAGTGGCCACAGCCGAGGCGTAGCGCTGCCCTGGTGTCTGTAACGTATTTCTGTCCAAAAGAGTTTGCGTAGAATTCCATGCTTCGTGGCTTTACAGTGATAGCAGACAGACACACGCATTCCGATTGTTTGAAGCCGCAAGACTGCTACAGAGCTAAGGTCAAGAGTGCGAACCTGCAATATTATCGTAAAAAAGCGCCGTAAATGTATTCGCGTGCAGCCAGACACTTAAAAAGAAGCTTCAGGCTGACAAGACTAAGCCTCAACCGAGTTCTTCTATGGTGCAATGGAAGGTGCTTCAGGACACGGGAAGGATTACAGAGAGCGCAACAATGGCAGCAAGTAGACGGTTAGCACCAGGTCTGCATTTCTACCGTAGAACAGTAGGATAGTTACACAGGCAGCTCAATACCAGTAGCCAAAAAGATGAGCAGTCAGCCTATCCACAAACGTCACCACCTCCGCTTCGATCAACGTTCAATTTCCCTAAGTGCTTACAAATGAACAATCAGGTTAGTTTGCGACATTAAATGTCTATAAAGTTCCAACCATACTTCTGCAAGATTACACAGGAAACTGAAAACACTTCACATTTCGGTCTCCAGCGGGAAAATGTATACGTAAGTGGCCTGTGCGAACTGCAAACCTTTCTCACAAGAAATGATCATTGTCTGCGCGTGCCCACAACCCTCCAAAACGCTAGTAAGTTATCTAAGACATTTCTGGGTACACAATGAAAACAACGAGGCATTCGTACTTGAAAAAAATTACCTTACAGTAACCTTACTGAACTCAAAACCAGAAAGAAAACGGCGAAAACGGGGTGCAATATTTAGTGAAAGCGCACAGAACTGAACCAATTTAAGCCCTCCTGCCACCTAGAAGCAGGAATGTACCGTGTCGAGTGTATTAATCTGCGAAGAGAATTAAAACCTATCATTTAAAAGCAGAACGAAAAGGGACTACCAACCTCGTCAAATACCCGCAGCAATAAACGAACTCCCGCCAGTGTATATTCCGAGAGAATCAATTATATTCAATACGATGGCCGTTTCTTCAACACCTAATAAAACTGCTTCAAATAAGGCAGCGGCATGTGTATGTGTGTGAAGGCGCTGGTGCACTGCGAAGCGATCATTGTTTCTTATCCCGCCCTTCAGCTTTTGCGACGCTCTCAATTATCACTAGTGGGGCGATACCAAACTGGTTATCTGGCAGACGTGGTTACCCGATTATTCGATTCACAGGTTATTCAAAATCAAGCTCGGGATACCCAAGTAATCGGAGTGATCGGGTAAGTAACTTCTTGACCGGTTCTGTCAACTGAAAATCGTATATTCGTATATCCAGATTTCTGTTTTACATACAAAACACATATTTGCGAATCCGAGAAGGTTTCTTGGCGTTGATTTCTTGGCGTCACGTTTTTGCCGTCGCTTTTCTAAGCCAATTTTTTTAGGCACTTCATAATGCTTCTCTTCGTGTTCATCAGTTTGCCACCACTACTGCTGTTGTGGGATGTAATGCTCTCCTGTTTAGCAAGTTTCGCCGGACACGGGGCTGGAGCTAATATGATCCACTAATAAAAGAATCTCCATTTATCAGGATGACAACAATGCATTCAAACGCTATGTCATTTTGCCTGTGACGCCAAAACACGTGGAAGGCTCATTCATTAGGTGTAAAACCGCATGAGAGAGGAACCAATTTTACTTTCTGAAAATGCTATTACATGGTCCTTCCTGTCCGAGCTGGTTGGTGTCCTCAGTACAGGCAACTTCTGACTGTGGCTGCCGTCATCGCCCGGTTCACCAGATTGTTTTAGCTCTCCGAATTCTCCTCGACGAGCAGTGTTTCCACATTTTTCACGGCGTCGTGTTTGCCGGATGTATGACTGCCTAATGGATGTTCTGTTGACGTGGAGGCATTATCTTGTAATGCGGCAGTCAGGGTTGTCAAGGAGACTTCAGTATTGTCAAGTGGGTCTGGGTGGCGGTCTCCGCAAGGCACTCCGGATCGTGGATTATGTGTGACAAGGTGTCTGGTATCTGGCAATAGGTGAAGAGGTACGGAAATAGCGTGGGTACATGCGATTCCAGATTATTCGCTGTATGTACGTGTTTGCTTGGAGGCGACAAAATATTAAGTTTTTTTTCTTGGTGAGGTCCGGGTATGTTGGAGCATATCTCCTCCTCTCAAGTCTGTAGGGCTGCAATATGTCCTTATAGGCGATAGGTATGTCCGCTCCGTTCATTGCGACATGGTTGTTGGGTGGTAGGAAAGGCCGGCTGGTGTGTCCCCGGCCTGCAGCGTGTGCTGTATAATGGGGTTTATTGGGAGGTCTTGCAAGAGGCGCCAACGAGGTCTGGCCGTTTCAGAGTACAAACGAGGTCTGGTGTCCGTTAGAAGGTCTCGCGCCGGAGCACTGTCGATGGAGCTGCCGCTGTGTCGCTACGGGGACATATATACCCACTGGGAAATTGACGTCACTCAGAAGGTCAGCCTTCGCTTTAGCCGAACACATACCCGCTCGGGGAGACTGGTGCTCTGACGGTTGCTTACTATCTTTCTTACAGCTGCTTCGTTTCTCACCCTCCCTTTATGCCCCGGGATCCAGTCGACATAGGTGTCAGGAAGACGCGGCCGCGTCTATAAAAATTTAAGAGCCATCGCAGAAGCACGTTTTTTTTAAAGTTCCGACATGCTGCTCGGGAATCGGTGAAAATGACTGCTCTGTTGCAGCAGGTGCGACTTGCCACGGCGATGGCTGCTTCGCCCGCCGTTTCGGGGTTAGGAGCCAGTACTCTTGGCGATGCCCATTCGCCGCCTGGTTGGGTCCGTGACGCTTAGTGCGATGTCATGGTGGCCTGGGTATTGAGCAGCGTCAGCGTATCTGGTGTTGGTACATCCTCCTATTTAGGGGGCCAGCGCCTTCGATCGTTCCTGTATTCTTTCTTTGTGGCACGTGGTCTGCATGCTAGGCAGTATGCGTGCTATAGGGATTGTTTTTAAGAGTTCCAATGGTAATCTGGCTTATTGGTTGGTGTCCGCGTTGTGTTTCACAATAATGTAGATAGCGGAACGGTGCTACGCCTGTAGGAGTTAGTTTCACGCGTTCAAATTCGCTTGCTTTGTGGGCTTCGACCATCTCCTCCTACACGTTAACCACGCATAATTTAAGCAGCTTCTTGGTGGAGCCAAGAAAGGAAGCCCTGGAGCGGTCTTGGTTGCTTTCCTAATCCTTCCTTTCAATCTTTTGATTTTGGCAATATTTAAGGCTAGCTTGGCGATGCCCCACGTGATCATGCCGGCGTATAATGCTTGCATGATACATATGGCGTCTTGTTCTTTGCGCGACCCCTTCGTTGATTCGCAATTCATTGAACAAAGTAGGTGACTTGTGTCACTGTTAATTGTGGCTTCAGAAGATTGGCTGCACACGATTCACCCTTGTGTATGGTAAGGCCGAGTACACAAAGGGAGTTGACAACAGGCGATGTCAGTCTGTAAAGAGTAACGCTGCAATCCTGATAAAAAAGTTCAGGTGTCGTACTCGATTTCAATTTTTCAGCATCAGTTCAGACTTGTCTGGAGGGCACTGGAGACCGCAGAAGTGTCAGGTATTTTACTATCACGTCGATAGAATTTATGCAGAGCGTCAAGTTGTAGATAGCAAGCTGTTGTCGTTCTCGTCCACAGCGTAAGGTAGTCTGCAGAAAGACATGTATACATACATACATACATACATACATACATACATACATACATACATACATACATACATACATACATACATACATACATACATACATACATACATACATACATACATACATACATACATACATACATACATACATACATACATACATACCTCCATACATACATGCATACATACCTCCATACATACATGCATACATACATGATGAATATGATGGTTGGATTTTTATCGCGCAAGGCCGACTAGGGGCAAAGAGCGCCAAGGAATAGTTTTATGAGGGCGAGGTGATGGTAAGTGTAAATCGTTAAACTGAAAATACACGTGAAATGACCAAAGACTGTAGATGCCTGGTGTAAAGGGCCAGGGTTTCAATCTGCATGGTAAGTAATGAGATGTAAAAACTTGACATCGCTAAAAAACTTAACAGTACGCTTGTGGGTGATTATGGGGTCGTCTCCTAAAAAGTACGATGGGTGCAGTAGAATGTGTTCGGTGTATAGTTGTGAGAAGTGTCTGTGTCATGTTGTTTCTAGTGCCTTGCATTGTGTGAGGATGTGGATCACGGTTAGGCCCTCTCCGCACCTGCTGCGCAGAGGTCTTGGCGATACAGCACGAAGGTGCGAGTGCATTGCATGTGTGTGCCCTATCTTTAATCTAGCCAAGGAGACTTGTGTGTATCTATTGCGTGTGTCGGTGTTGTATGGTCCCAAGTGTGGTTTTATTACGTGTAACTTGTTGCCTGTTTGTTCATTCCAGTGTGTTTGCTATGTTTTGTGAAGGTGTTAAATGATGTGTGGCTTCACGCCAGTGTAGGGCAATGTGGTTATGTCTACTGTATTCAAGGGTGTAGCAGCAGCAGCCATTCGATTCGCGGCTTCGTTCCCGGCTATACAACAGTGGCCAGAAACCCATCAAAGGGCCAGTTCAAATTTGTGGACATACACTGACATAATACACTTGACCCTTGACCGACATAATATTGACAACGTGGTTTTTCGAAGACATTGTTCACGACAATGCCCGCACAACACTGCGGGAATCTGTATAGATAATGGATTGTGGGATGTGGCTTTGAAGTGCATGATTAGCAACAAAAAAAACACCATGTGTCTCTGCCATAAAGATACTAGTATTACTATTCAGAGTTCTAGTAACATTGGGGTCGGGTCCATGCGCAGCGCAGGACACAGAGATAGCAGTTTTATAGTCTTGCGTATAAAATTCAGAACACTGATACTTCTGCGGCAAATACAAGAAGTGCTGCAAATTGTACATCTAGGAGCTCGGTTTTCATCTACATGGGTAAAAGATGTGTCGCATGATACAGGGTGGAGATGCCATGGTGCGAGAAAGTGTGAGAGAGAAGTTTAGATTGTATCTAAAAAGAAGACAGCAAGCTCTGACGCTTCCTTTCTAACTCTCTAAACGAAGGGCGCAGAGAACGATGGTCGATTTAGGAGGAGTTCAGTCACGGAGGTATCATAAAAAACTGATTTAAAAGAATGGGGAGGCATAGATGAAATTTTAGAAGAATAAAGGAGATCTGTGTATGCTCGCTGACGATGTAGGTTTCATTTGTTGCACTCTACATGCAGGCTTTCAACTGGACTAGTCCGGAGGGCACCACACGACAAGCGGAGCCCTAGATCAAGCACAGGGTCCAGCATTCAGAGGGTTGTTTTAGTGGCTGACCTATAGACAACACTACCATAGTCCAACTGTGAACCTATTAGGCTAGTGAAAACACCTAAAAGAAGTTAATTGTCAGCACCAAAAGAGATGTGCGAGTTAACCTTCAGGATAGTCATTGTTTTCAAGCATTTGTTTTAGTTGTTTTATGTGTGAAACAAACGTGAGCTTTTCGTCAAAGATAATGGCTAAAAACTTGTGTTCTTTTTTGACAGGAATCGAGACACCGTGGAGTGTAATGAGTGGATCCGGGCGAATGTCACGCGTCTTGGAAAACAAAACACAAGTGCAATTTCCTGGAATAAATTTAAAACCATTACTATCTGCCCAGCCGGCTACTTGTTCACACCAAGGTAGACTTGGCGCTCACAGACAGACAAGTTACAAGTTTTAAAGGAGAGTTGAACATCGTCTACATAAATTGAACAGGAAATTGATGGTGGCAGCGTCTTCCTGAGAATTCATTTTCACAATTAAAAGGGTGCAGCTCCAAACTCCACCTTGTGGCACGCCATTTTCCTGCACATGAACCCTAGAGAGTACAGTTCCAACTCGCACGCGAAACGTTCTTTCAGAGCGGTACCTGGCAAACGTGTTCATCATGTTACCCTACATGCCAAATCACTTCAAATCGCTGAGGATACCATACCGCCAAGCAGTATCATACGCCTTCTAAAGATCAAAGAATACTGTCATACAGTACTGCTTGTGAAGGGAAGCATTTTTGATATACGCAATTAGTTGATCGTTGGTAGATCGCCCCGCCCTGAAACCTGCGTGCCAGCTCTCGAGAAGACCATTGTACTCCAGAAACTACACGAGCCTCCTGTTTATCATCTTCTCGATGAGCTTGCACAGGCAGCTTGTCAAAGCAATGGGCCACTAACTGGCCGGAGAGGAAGGGTCCTTCCCTTCTTTCAGGAAAGCCACTAATATGGCCTCCCTCCAGGATTTTGGAATTTTCCCCGAAGGTCATATGTTGTTGTATAGGTGTAGGAGTACGTGTTTCAAGAGTATCTGGGTGTAGGTGTTGTATCATGGTATATGTAATCTTATCTGCGCATGGAGCTGAACGTTTACATGTGCTCAGCGCTGCCTTCAGCTCATAAAACGAAAAACGAGAATTGCAAGAAGTTTGCGACTTGTTGTAATCGCGCAAGGACTTCTTTTCCGCAGATGTTTTGTGTTTAATGAAAGTGTTTGTGTAGTGTGCTGAACTGGACACGTGTTCGAAGTCTTCTGCGAGCGTGTTACCCTGGTCTTCCATTGTACCCCCTGTTGTACTTATCAGGGGTAGGCTGTGTGTCTGCTGTCCTTTTATTTTGCGTATTCGTGTCCAGACTTTGTGAGTGTCGGTGTATGAGCTTATGGATGTCAAGGTTTGCCAACTATCTCGCTTTGCCTTACGGCGCACACGTTTTACTAACGCCTAGGCCCGTTTGAACAAAAGGAGGTTACCCGACGTGGGCTACCGACGGAGGATACCCCACGCGTTGTTCTAGTCCTCTCGCGCTCGCCTACAGTCCTCATTCCACCACGGCTTCCTCTGGTTGCGCGGGGCACCAGAGGCGTGTGGAATGTACTTTTCAGCGGCGTCGACGATGTGCGCCGTGAGGAGTTGGGCGGCTTCAGCTACATGTAGGTGTGTTATGAATACGCGGTGTAGTTTATATGTCTCTCAAAGTGTATTCAAAGAAGCACTTGCTTCTTTGAACGTGTTCTGGGAAGATGGACTGCGGGGGCCTTTACCTATATATGTCAGTGTGGTGGGAAAGTGGTCACTGCCATATGGGTCGGTGCCCACACCCCACTCGAGACATGGAAACAGAATTGCCGAACCAATAGCCAAGTCAAGATTTGAGTATGTATTGTGTCCTAAGTTATGGTATTAGGCTGTTTTTTGTTGAACAGGCATGCTCCCGAAGATGTTAGGAATTTCTCTATCAGGCGACCTCGGTTATCCGCACGAGAAGAGTCCCAAAGACAATTGTGTGCGTTAAGGTCGCCTATTCGAATGAAAGATTCAGATAACTGAGCTACAAGACCCTCGAAATCTTATCTAGAGAGCTGGCAGTCAGGAGGTATTTGAAGAGAGCACAGTGTTATAAGCCTGTTAAAGATTATGGTTCGAATGGCCACAGCCTCTAGGATGGTCTGTAGTTGGACAGTGCGGCACGCCAAAGATTTTTGGGCAATGATGGCCACACCACCTTAGGATGTGCCAACACCATCTCTGTCCTTCCTAAATACCATGTAACTAGTCAAGAAATTTGTGTGCCTGGAGTTTAAGTAGGTTTCTTGGAGACACATCACATTTGGCTCATTGGAATGCAATAGCTCATTGACATCATTAAGATTTTGAAGATGGCCTCTGCAGTTACATTGCGTGATATATTCTCTTCCCGTTATTGAAGTTTACACCTACAGGAATATGTGCGTATTTATGTGTCGACTTTCGGGGCTTGCACTCTTGGAAGGGGTTTTTTGACCTTCTCTACTGAACTGGACGCCGGAGCCCGTGCCTTCCGCTGTGGTGCACGCCGGAACGGCTCGACGTCCATTTCGTCATGTGAAGGAAAGGGGGTGCCCAGCGGACTAGGCCCGCAGACTTGGTACCCTTTCGTGTATCCTTTCCCTGTGCTGCCAGTGCGGATGGCTTGGGGACCACCACAGATGGCACAAGCAGTGATGAAGGAGCAGGAGGTTGCTGTGGCTGCCTCCGTCTGCATCTCCTCCGTACCCTCGCGTATGCTTTGGGCCGGTGCATAGGAGGCCCTGGATGCAGCGGCATTCCGAACCGACGTGCTTGCCACCATAGCCACTGCAGCCTTAGCGAGCGGTGTGGAGGCGGCTTCGGCAGCCCGAGGCAGCCCGGTGGGGGCGGGGACGGGACCAAGTCCGACTCGCGGTCTGGGTTCGCGCCGAAACCAGACGCCGCTCCGCCCCCCGCCGAGCTGTGTCGGCGTACCTCCACAGAGGGAAAGAGGCGAACCTCTTCCGCGCCTCTGGAAGTTGATGTTCTCTATTACTTTCACATTGATTATTTTCTTTTCTTGTTGGAATTTCTCACATTTGCGAGAGTACGCCACGTGTGGTCCCCTGCAGTTAACACAAGTGAAAGTTGTGGAGTTGCAATTGTCTGTCGGGTGGTACTGTTCGGCGCATTTGGCACAGGTCGTTGTGCCGCCGCAAGAGGTGGTACCGTGCCCGAACCGCTGGCATTTGAAGCAGCGGCGCGGGTTTGTTATGTACGGTCGGACAGGACATCGTATGAAGCCTGCATTGACTGATTCGTGGAGCGTTGAGCAGTCAAATGTCAAGATCAAGTGTTTTTTACGGATCTCGCTGTCATTTCGACGCATGGTTATCCTTAGCACTGCCGTCACACCCTAAACTCGAAGGCCCTTGAGCAGATCTGTCTCTGTTCCGCCCATCAGGTCAGGATCGGAGATGACGCACTGCGAGCTGTTCAGCGTGCGGTGGGGCGTGATCTTTATGTCAGTATCTACCATGCGGGTTTGTTTGAGGAAGTTGATAGATTGCTGCGTGTTGCTAAGTTCGATCAGGATTTCCCCTGTTCGGAGTTTCTTGGCTTTGTACGATTTCCCGACAATGCCCTAAGGGAACTTGGAGATGCGAAAAACAGACTGTGCAGTAACGGGCGTTGACGGGTCAAGAGATTTTATTATTAGAAAGCGGGAGAAATTGCCAGGTTTCGGAAATGTCAATTCTGGCAAGGGAGGAAAGGAGACCTCGGTGCGGTTTCTTTTCGGGGGCCGATCACGTTTTAGGAGATTTTTGAATTATCTTTATGGAATAGGAAAAAGCAGCGAGACGGGGCACATTCTCCGCCAGCCTTACCATCATAGCTGAAGAGGTCCAGCAGCTCTCTGCCTGGTAAGTAGACAGGGAGCCCATCCACCGGAGCTTGACCTCGGCTCCGACGGCCACCGTTCGTGGTTGCTAACCCTCCACAATACAGCACATCACCACGGTTGGCTCCAGCTTAGGTTTGGGGGCTCGGGATCCGCGGTATCGCTAGTACCGTCACCAAGATTACTCAAGGTGCCCCGTGTACGGGATACATACATACCTACATACGTACATACATACATACCTACATACATACATGCATACATACGTACCCACATACATACATACATACATACGTACATACATACGTACATACGTACATACATACATACATACATACATACATACATACATACATACATACATACATGCATGCATGCATGCATCCATACATACATACATACATACATACATACATACATACATACATACATACATACATACATACATACATACATACATACATACATACATACATACATACATACATACATACATACATACATACATACATACACATACATACATACATACATACATACATACACTACATACATACATACATACATACATACATACATACATACAGACATACATACATACATACATACAACATACATACATACAGACATACAGACAGACATACAGACATACAGACATACATACATACATACATACATACATACATACATACATACATACAGACATACATACATACCTACATACATACATACATACATACATACATACATACATACATACATACATACATACATACATACATACATACATACATACATACATACATACATACATACATACATACAGACATACATACATACATACATACATACATACATACATACATACATACACATACATACATACATACATACATACATACATACATACATACATACATACATACATACATACATACATACATACATACATACATACATACATACATACATACATACATACATACATACATACATACATACATACATACATACATACATACATACATACATACATACATACATACATACATACATACATACATACATACATGCATGCATGCATGCATGCATGCATGCATCATGCATGCATGCATGCATGCATATATACAGGGGGATCAAAAGAAATGTGAATGGAGCGCACAGCCTCCGGCTCACGCTTTACCATCTGGCTACAGAGTCAGCAAAATGTGCGTATGCTCACTTCGAGGGCGTGTCAGAGTGTGGCCTAAATTCATGGCAGATGCTTGATCACGATCGACGTCGGCTGTTTCTTTCGAGGCGCCTTTCACGCTGCCTCGTCACTGAGCAGGATGATTTTTGAAGCACACCATGCTAGCTGCAATCAATCTGCTGCCCACTTCGTTCCCGATTTTATTTGATAACAGGATGCTCAGTGGCGACACAGCGTAAAAAGATGCCGCAATATAAATGACCGGCGTCGCTTGTTTATCAAGCATTCTCCTAACAGTAGGCTACGCTCTAAAAGGCTCTGACAGAACTGCGCATGCGCGCAGTTTGCTGACATGCAGCCAGACAGTGCGTCAGGCGTCGGAGGCTGTGTGCTCCGTTGTTTGTATTTCTATTGATCCCCCCTGAACACACCTTCATGCACACATACATACATACGTACATACATACATACATGCATGCATGCATACATACATACATACACATACATACATACATACATACATACATACATACATACATACATACATACATACATACATACATACATACATACATACATACATACATACATGCATAAATACAGACAGACAGACAGACAGACCAAATTTTACGGTTTAAGTGGCCCCCGAAAAAGTGTCGTCTTTAAAAATTTTTTGATAGGACCGCATTTGTTCCTTTAGAAAGCAGCACGGTCAGGTCTTTTAAAGTCGGCTTCCGGGCAATAGAAGCCCCGTGATATGAGAGTATAATGGCTCTAGGGCCTCTTCCTGAAAACCTACATAAAACCCATGGAGTCTTCAAAAGTGGTGTACTATTATGCACAAACGCATTGCTAGGGAAATTATGTTCCACAGCCAATATAGGCTGTCGCATATAAAAATACTGAGGTCCTAGAGAATAGTATTAGCAATATCCTGCAGTCGTAGAGAGTGAAACGTCCCGCGTTACCGCAGAAAAGGCCATCCTTGAGTCCACATGTAAATTCTCAAACATTTAAAGTACCTTCACAAAATTCAAAAAGAAACTTACATGACACCCACCAAACTAAATTCTCCAACTTCCGTGCATTGGCCGCACGTAGAATGGGTTAGAAGCACTAAACGAAACATTTATACATCAATGCATTCAGGGCGATTGAAGCGCTGTGATATGAGAGTATAATGACTCTAGGGCCTCTTCCAAAATACCTACAAAAACCCCATAGGCTCTTAAGAGGTGCACTATTATGCACAAACGTATTGCTAAGACAATTATCTTCCACAGCCATTATAAGCAGTCGCATATGAAAATATTGAGGTCCTAGAGAATAGTATTAGCAATATCCTGCACTCGTAGACAGTGAAACTTCCCGCGTTACCAGAGAAAAGGCCATCCTTGAGTCCACATATGTATTCTCAAGCATTTAAAGTACCTTAACAAAATTCAAAAAGAAACTTACAAGACCCCCCACAAACTGAAATTCTCCAACTTCCGTGCGTTGGCCGAATCTGGCGTGGGTTAGAAACACTCAACGAAGGCCGCTTGAGTTGCGAAGTCTTCTCTCACGGAGCCTCAGTTCTTGTATCCCGTGGGGGGGTAGCACTTAAAGTGTACGACGCTGTCACTTAGGAAGAAAGGAAGCATCGATCAACTGAGGTACTTGCACCGTGAGCCCATCACTCACTTTTGTTCAGATAGAAAAGAACGTGGATTGGCGACACTGACCTGCTAAAAAACGGGTGATAGGGGACTATTACGGATGAATGATGACCGGAGTGACGTTTCAAAGCGCACTCTACTGCACGGAGCGTGAAACGTGATATTAAAAGGTGGGTTCACTCACAAGCTTATCATTGGCGGCAGCTCCGCTTAAAGCGGGGGCTTTTTATCAGGCCATTAGCCTTTAAACGGTAATGATATCGCGTTGCATAGAGCATAGCTTTTAAAGCCCGCTGATTGACTGAAAAGCAGGCTAGCTTTCTGGGAAGGCTCGGTGGTAGAAAAGAATTTGCGCCTTCGAGACATATTCGCAGATTAATAAAGGTGATGCATGCGAGCACTCAGTTATGTCTTCTATTTATAAATTAAGAGGGACACCCTAAAGACAGGACGTAAGTTATAATCGCCCTGTAACAAATGAGCTCTCCCTTTCAAAGACAACGTCGTACCGTGGCGTTTGCAAAAGAGAAGAAAATATACACAAAAGGAACAATTGAAGGCTCAGCAAAGAATTCAAAAAGCGCAATGACTGCATCGCATCAGCAATAAGCCACTCTATAATATCGTTTTACTTAAAATTTATCCTCTTGGGAGCAGTATTTTACGGTTGCACCACTGTATTGTACAACCAAAATGTGGCGGTGTTATCCTAAAAGAAAAATTACGTTTTCAAACTCCAAATAATATTTCTAACCTAGTGAGCCTGCTTAGGAGGTTAACTTTAAAACCGAAAAATTACAGTAGCGTGCCCTAGAGTATGATTCTTAGGAGCTACGAATGAAGGTTAGTAATTTCCGTAATCACCAACTGTAATTCCCTTGGCTTACATTTTTTTGAGGAACAGCCATGAAATACAACGCAGCATCGTTTAGTCATCCGGATATTGATTTTGTCGGGTTGGACCATGTTTGCAACAGCCACGATTTATATCTGCTCCTCTTCATTACATATTTTCTCAGTGTAAAACAAGTGGGTGTAAAGTATTCAACTGGCGTAAGCGAACTATTCACAAAGCCATGAGGTGAACGCTTGCCTTAAGGCATCAAAAAAGGGTGTGTTTGATTGACACGCTTTAAACGCCGTGGGTACAAAGAATGTTTTGTAGATAAACTTTTGTGAAACGTAAAGCTGTTGCATTGTGTAATACATTTTTACAAACTCCTGTTCTATTATGAATTATGAACACAAATTTCCACCTAGTTCAGGTTCCTAATGCACTGAGAATATTTCAGTGAAAATAATGCGATGAAAGCACACCCACAAGACAGCCGCCGACCCGCAAACCATGCTCCGCTGCAGATTTCGCTGTACATATCCCTTTCGCGTTTTCCCAATTCTATGACAGAGGAATCAACCACAGTTTTATTTACCTCTCTCGCTATTTCTCTCTCTCATCTCTCTCTCTCTCTCTCTCTCTCTCTCTCTCTCTCTCTATTTCTATATCTATTTATTTATATATTTATTTAGTCAGCGCAGTTTTGGGCTATTACAGCATTGTAAGTTTTGATTGTAGGGTTTCACGCGCCGACGCAATGCAGGCGTTGAAGCTCGCCGTAGTGGAGGGCTCCGGAATAATTTTGACCACCTTTAGATCTTTAAAATGCGCCGAAATCTTGTACATATGGGCGGTTTGCCTTTCCCCTCCATCAGAAAAGCGGCCGCCACTGCCGGGAATCGAACCTGCGTCCTCGTGCTCAGCAGCGCAACGCCTTAGCCACTGAGCCATCAGGGCGGGTTAGAGCATTGTAAGGTAACGTCACATTATGGTTACGGGATGGTTACAGGATGTGTGCGAGCACATTTTAGAAATCGAGCAAGCTAGTCGTGTTTACGGCATACTCTTTTAGCGTGTCAATGAAGCCCGTGTGGAGCATCGGCTCGTGGCTGCCATGTATAAAATACCGAGTAGAGCCGTACTAGATCTCCGCATGGCGGTTTTAGGTTTTGTATCTGGCGTATTATTTGAAGTGTTATCGTTTCATGCCTGTTATAACAAAGCACCGCAGTGCTCGGGCCGATGTGACGTCAGTGGGGAAAGTGTATTAAGTATACTGTATACTGTGCAGTAAACACAGGGGGCGGGTGCAGGTTACATCAAAAGGGCTTCACTATTTCGCTTCATCACTGCTTCTCAAGCAGCGGACATGACAATAGGTCAATTGTTCCGATAGTTTTGAAAAATAAAGAGTTACAGCTGCGTTGTGTAGTCAATCTGTGCCGACAGGTATCTTGACAAAAATACTGAAACTGAATTGGATTTATTTCTTAATTTTTCATAAAATATCCATAATTTTACGGTGGATTTGCTCTAAAAAAAAGCCGCTCTAGGCAGCTTGACAAGCCCCAAAATCCGTTGAGAGAAGCAGTTTCAGGGGTGGAGTGAGAAAGCAACGACAAACAAAGAAAGAAACATTTTAGTTAATAAAAGAAAAAAAAATAACAGAGAAATAGCACAGGGACTCCTCCCCTCAAATTTACCGCTAAAACGACACTTTCATTACTTCGTTTCATTTGCTCAATTAATACTGCTTACGGAGGGACTATGGCCACAGAAAAGGGTTGTACCTCTGGTTTTATCAAAACTGCCCCACTTCTGACACCATGTCGTGTCCACTCCTTAAAGAGTGGTAATGCGAGCGAAAGGCAGACGCTACTTCTATGTAGCCCGTATCCAACAAAACCCCCCGTGTTTATTAAACAGTCGATTTTACGTACTGTCGCCAATGACGTACTGGCCGGTGCACTCCTATTCTTTGCAGGAACAAAGATAAACAATAACACTGCATTAGTATATTTAAATAAATTTTAAATTCGTCATTATTGACGTAATCAGTGCATAATCAAACTAAACACTGTCACTTTCTAGGAGCTGTCAATTTCTCCCAGAAAACCTTACAAAATATCAGCAGTATTTGCTCGAATTCTAGCACGGCATCAACCACCTCCTGTCCACATTCATCGCGGTGGAATGAAAGCCACAGTAAGTTTATGGACTTTCCCACTGTAATGATGCCATCGCTGATTGTCACCAAGTGCTCTGGGTCTGTCAATAACAGACTGTGGTAACCAAGGACAAGTATTTTTCCCCGACACAATATAATCCGATGGCCTTTTGGCCAGTACATAAACGTATGCAGTCTGATGCAGTAGGCGACGTGACCGGCGCCGCCTGTGATAAACACGTGATTACGTTAGATGATGACAATGGCTTTGGTGCGGTCGAACCGCTTCAGTCTTGTGCGTGTCCAGGGAAAGCAGCACGCGGCTAGTATGGAACCTCGTGGTGTACCTTACATGAGCGGGGTCGCCTGACCGGTGTTCTCCCTCAACAAGCTGTTATTACTCTTTGTAGAAAGTCGGCGCGATGTGAAATGAAGTAAGTTGTTATTTTTTGAGCTCCTCTCTTATGGCATCGTGCTGTGTGTTGTCTAAAGTGCTCTTCAGAACAATCGTTAACGTGACTTTGGGCCGAAAATAGCTGTAGTCCTTTTGCGTCTTTAGACTGTCAAAGTAGGGCGACGTATTGGCTGAGTACCCTATAATGCCGGAATGGTGGGTCCCCTGTCCTTTGGAGACAAATTGAGAGGCGTTTCTGGCTCACGCTTTCCATGAATTTCCCAACGCTACATTCGAACGTTATCGGTCAATGTTTGGGGGGGGGGGGGGGGGGGGGGACGGGTCGTATAGGCCTCCTGCGCTGCCCAGGCGGCGCTGCGCGAGCGCCTTCCGGGCAGTACATCCGGGTAGTACAAAGCTGCGCGGGTCTCATAGGATCGCGTGTTGACGGCAGAGAAATGAGCTCTATATTTCCGATTGTTTTGAGACATGGTCAACAGCTCATTCCCGAGGAGTCCGGTCTCTTCCGGCAATCACATTGGCATTAGGGGAAAAAGCTTTGCAGCGCCTAATACGTTTACAACGCCGACGAATGTGCCCGGACGGTGATGAAGTGAAACCATTTGAAGTGAAACTTCTAGTTTGAACTAATACTCTAGGTGACAAGGATTTTTCAACAGCCGATCAAAAAAGAAGAGTGACGCAATCCCCGATGATCGCGCTTTAAATAGCCAGCGAGTCCGGCGGACCGCTGGCACGCCTGCTGCGGTGCGCCGCTCTTTTGCGTACCTCCGCACTATGCGTGCACTTTCATTAAAGAGTGCTCGTTTGCGTCGCCGTTAAAAATACATGGTGCAGCGTTAGCTTCCCGTTTTGTTGCGTGTCTCAGTGACAAAATGAGCGAGCGTCAGAAGTATGAAATCTGTTTTGCGATTCCGAAATTAGTGGCGGTAAAACTTCGTGGTCGGCCGAAGTTACAGGCCGCCCGCTTTCCTTGTTTGCTCTCACTTTTTTTAATTACGCTCTTGCATTATATATTCCCAGCTCGCAATTAAAAGGCTAGAATGAGGGTCAGCAACTTTTTGTACCGTAGGGCCGAGTTGCATGCAGGAGAAACGGCGGAAGACTGGACGGCAAATAGGGTGGGAGCGAGACGGGGGTTTTGAACGAAAAAATATAGCGATTTGCCACTAATATTTGACAATAATCAGGCGAGGTGTGAAGATGGGGGACAAATGAACTGGAAGCGACCACTTCTCTGTTTTTGTCTCGCTGTCCAACTCCATTTGAAGACAAAAGTGGCGTGTCGGCGTTCAGATTCTTAGCGACGACCCTTACACTAGAAGATAACCAACAGACGCAGTGATGATCGTATGTAAATATTCGGGGCCACGCGCCGTGTATGCGGCTGTGTTATGTTACGCAAATATAAAAGTACACACTTTTACAGGCAGCGGATCTGCGATTTGGTGCTTGTATTGCGTCATTTATTAGCGCTTAATTTGCTTATTTGACGCTATTGCCTCACCTACTCGCTACTATATATGTACCCTGCCGTTCGTAAATCGTGCGTCGTACAACGTTACGCAAGAATCATTTAGTTTCGAAAATACAAAACAAAATTTCCACTCGTTTTCAAGACGGTGCCAGGCCAGCATTGTCTGCTGAGGCGGCCGCACAATTCAAATGAACGTGAAACACGCGAATATGCCAACCCCGCTCTCTACAATTCTCCTCATTATGCCCCGCAGGTGGCATCTGGTAAACCAGGTGTTTGCGTGTACTGTGCGACACCACGGATCCTGAGCTCCCACGTTTAGCCGTGTGTGGCAGCGCCCTTGACCGGGGAAAAGAGGGTCCTGGTGGTTGAGCCGACGCCGAGTGCTTGGACCTTTAAGACCCTTTGGTGAAGGCAACACACCACTTTGGCCTCCGCTTCTCGTAGATGGCACCTCCGGTCTGACCCACCCGGGGGGAATCGGCAGTCGCATTTTCCTGTCCTCCTTTTCACCTTTCTCTTTCATGTCTTCTTTCTAACAACTTTCCTGTCATCTCATTGCTTCTCCGCTTCTGTTTTCCTTGGTGGCTATGGTTAACCTTCTGTGGCGAACGACCCTGAGTTCAGCCATATTTGCTTATAGTCTTGGTGTACAGATGGTGTGGGCAAGACTTGCTTTCGAGTTCCTGTCCCGACCCTTGTTGGGCTACATGGTGGGTGGCTGGTACCATGGCCGAACTGATTTCTCATTTTATGGCTTCCTTTTTTCTATCACCTGATTCCTCTCGTAAAAGAGGGGGCACCGATGTAACGGCGAAATTTTTCACGAGAAATGTCAACTTTCCACGCTTCCATGTGGTGCACAGTAACGACCCCGACAAAACTGCCCGACTTGTCTCACCATTAGTGTTTGCAAAAACGGTAACAGCCACCATTGGCGAAGGCTACAACATAAATAAGCTATCCAACGGAGACCTGCTCCTTGAACTACATTACAAACATCAGTGTGATAAACTTCCAGAGCTAACGTCTTTTGGAGAGATCTCTGTAACTGTCAGCGAGCACCGATCACTAAACACAGTCCGCGGTGTCATCTCAGATGACGACCTAAATTACTTTTCCGAGGAGGAGCTTCTAGAAGGCCTGAAAGAGCAAAATTTCACAAATGTCTGCAGAATCAAAATCAAACGGGAGAACAAAGAAATTAAGACTAATCATATCGTCCTTACCTTCGCATCAAGAATCCTACCAGAATCTTAAGAGGTGGGGTACACAAAGATGAAACTCAGACCCTACATACCAAACCCACGCCGATGCTACAAGTGCCAACGCTGCGGCAACAGCTCGCTGAGCTGCCGGGGCCAAGACTTATACGCTAAAGTTGCCTCCAACAAACACCTTGCCGAGAACTGCGAATCTGAACAACAACTCTGTGTGAACTGCAAGCGCAACCACGCAGCGTACTCCCGTTCTTGCACGGCATAGAAAAAAGAAAAAGAAATATTCACACTCAAAGTGACGGAGAACTTAACATTTCCTGAGGCGAGGAGGAGACTCTCACCGGCGCATACGCGATCCTACTCCGTTGTGGTGCAACAGGGCGGAGCATCACAGAGGTCTTCGGCGCCTGCTGAAGCCACACAGAGTGAGGTTCCAGCAAGGCCCCCCGCGCCCCCGGTGGAAGCAGCTAGCGCTGCACCACCACCTCCAAAGCGGGCTCCACGGACCACTGGTTGAGCAGTCTCCACGGCCTCACCCCACACGGTGAGGTCAAACAGGTCGACACACGTGCGTTCTGCACGAACCTCCCGCGTCTTTGAAGAGACGATGGATACAACTGAAGGAGGATCTGCGCCCTCTACGTCGGATGTGCGGCGGAACTCCCTAGACAACACAAAGAGAAACGAGCTCGGAATCACAGGACCGAAGACCTCATTTCAGTCCATCACAAAACCAACAAGGCATTGATTGTCCACTGGAATTGCAGAGGACTTTTATATAGTTTACGTGGCATCAAAGATATTTTCTTAACAAACTCTCCTGTGGCCATTTGTGTACAGGAACCGAACTTAGGTCCTAAACACAAGCATATGGTGAAAGGTGACCAGGTCGTTCGCTGCGACCGAGAGCCGGGGAGTAGGCTGTCGGGTGGTGTGGCAGTAATTGTCTAAAATGGCGTAGCAACTCGAGAAGACAAAATTAAAACTAGGCTAGAAGCAGTGTCTGGCACACTGCTTGCATTTAAAACAATAACAGTGTGATGTGTGTACATTGAACCACACCTCACAGTAACACTGCAAGATTTTGAAGACTTGGTAAATGAACTATCGGAGCCGTTTTTGATAGTTGGCGGTTTTAATGCCCACTCTTCGTTTTGGGGGAGCGGACAAACTGACACAAGGGATCAGATTTCAGAGGATTTTATTCTATGCAGTAATGTCTGTCTTTTAAACACCGGCAAACCTACATACTGCTCTCCCAGCTCAGAAAAAATGAGCTGCATAGATTTTTCCTTTATTTCACGGAATCGTTTTAGCGATTTTAAGTGGGATGTCATTGACAACCCATATTAGAGCGATCATCTACCTGTAATCATTAGCGTAACATCATCACCAACCATTATCCCGACGAAACCACTCAGGTGGAAACATCAGTTTGCCGATTGGGGTCTTTTTGCTTGTGAAGCTAATTTAGACCAAGTTTTTTGGGACGCTCTGAGCATCGATAAATTGAATGAAAGGTTTACATCTTGCATTCTTAAGGCTGCACGCTTAGCTATTCCACAGTCCTCGGGAGTGGGGTGACAAAACAACGAAGTATGGGGGACACAGAGTTGTAAGGAAAAAAGCAGCAAAACAAAGCATGGGGAGTCTGGCGAAGGTATCCAACGCAAGAAAAGTTATAAGAGTTTAAAAGGAAAAGTGCTAAAGCCCCATACATTCGGCGGAGTGCCGATAAAGATTCATGGCAAAATTACGTCTTGTCTATAAACAGCTCGGTCACATCAAGAAAAATGTGGAAGCAAGTTCAGAAACTCAATGGCACGTACTGCCCCTTTAGAGTTCCTCTTCTAACAGCACCTGGTGTACAAATTAACCTAGAAGAGCAGGCGGATATACTGGGTGAACATTACTCAAGCGTTTCCAGTTCTGTGCATTACACAGAAGCATTTTTAAAATACAAACACACTGCAGAGAAACAAAAACTTCCAACACACGGTGGCATCAACGAACCTTATAATAGTTTAATAACGCTCCAAGAATTAAAGAGAGCCCAATCGGCCGGTAGGCAGACTGCACCCACCCCCGATTATATACATTATAAAATGCTCGCACATCTTCTGGGTTCTCCGGTAGAAGCACTTCTGAAGTTTTTTTAATAAAGTTTTGGTATCGGGAAGGATGCCGGTAGCCTGGAAAAAAACATTCATTGTAGCCTTACTAAAACCCGGAAAGCGGCCAACCTCCCCAAGTAGTTATATACCAAGAGCCCTTATGAGCTGTCTGGCCAAAACTTTTGAACTTGTCGTGAATACCAGGGTACGTTTTGTCCTACAATCAAATGAACTTCTAGACATTCACCAGGGCGTTTTTAAAAAAGCTTGCTGAACAACTGACCATCCTGTCCGCCTCGAAAATGCCATAGGATAAGCAATCTAACACTAACAACACTGTCTTGTGGTCTTTCTTGATCTAGAGAAGGCTTATGACACTACATGGAGGTTTGGAATAATGCGGGATTTGGTAGAGTTAGGCATCCGTGGAAGAATGCTGAATTGCCTAAATGTCTTCATGGAAAACCGTTCATTTCAAGTACGCCTGGGCCCAACCGTCTCGAGAACCTTCGTACAGGAGAACGGGGTCCCTAAGGGCTGTATTCTAAGCACAACACTGTTTGTTGTTAAAATGAACTCCATATGCATAATTATTCCAAACTCGATTATGTACTCTATGTTGATGATCTTCAAATAGCTTGCTCATCTTCTAATGTAGTGACATGCGAGAAACAGGTACTGACAACATGAGTAGACAGAGATGGTTTCCAGTTTTCAGCACACAAAACAGTGGCTATTCTCTTCTCTCTCAAACGAGGCTTACAGACCAATCCTACCCTACGCCTAAGGAAATCGACTTACCCATACAAAACACACACATTTCTAGGCATAATGTTTGACAAAAACTCACTTTCCTGCCCCACATCAATATGCTTAAAAAGAAAGCTTCGCGTGCTTTAAATATACTTAAGGTCCTGTCACGCAAACACTGGGGTTCCGACAGGGCCTGCCTTTTAAAAATTTACCGTTCTGTTGTACGCCCCTACTTAGACTATGGTAGCATTGTGTATGGCTCCGCGAGACAGTCCTACTTGAAACGATTGGACCCAGTTCACAATTTAGGTTTACGTCTCTCCTCGGCGGAGTATAGAAAAACACCCATAAATGAACCACCACTCACACATAGAAGAACAATGCTGACAGGCTCATACATACTAAAGATCTGTTCTCTGCCGAAACATTTGACAGCGCATTCTCATTACTGCACAAAGTGTGACCCACGTTTTTCCGACACCGAGATACTGGGAAAAAGCCGAAATCTGAAGGGCGAAAAATGCTTTAGGGGCATCGCATAAGATTGAAGGGACGCGATTGTATTACTGATTCTTCGGTTGTACTGTTCAAGGCTGAGGTTTGCTTTTTAGACCATTTGCTTCAGTGACGCTGTGGGCCCTTCTATTGAGCATCTCGGGATATATTGATAAATGTAATTTGTGCCCTCACTATGACATACACCGCTCATTAGTATTCAGAGGATTATATCGTAAAAACAATGACTGTGGGCTTATATTTTAGTAGAAGGGTTGATTCATTACAAAGTTGTGCTCCTAATGCTTACTTGGTCTGTAACCCCGGGTACCAGACAATGGTTGTAGAAAGCGGTGAGTACAAATGAATGGTGTAGGTCATAGTGACCGCGGTCGTATTTTGCTGTCGCCCCTATTAAACAGCTGGAAGTGTAGCGCATTTCCGTGTTTTCTATTGTGTGTTGCTTATAAGCGCTTCTCGGCATGCGCCTAAGTAGGTTTGAGCTCTTGATAACGGCTTTGCCTGGTCCTTCTGGCCGAAATGGCGGCGTAGTTGCACCTTGTTGTAGCACCTAAATTGGGGTACCTTGATTTCCTGTTGAATTAGGATGACGCCCACAATTTGGCGTTTATTATGGCAGCTATCCTGTGGGGGATTATCTGTGAACTTCAGTGCAGGCTGCGGTAGCTAAACTGCACTATGGTAATATTTCTATACTGGTGTGTTATCATGATAGCTGAGAAGGCGAAAGTTGCTGCGGTGTGTCCTTTAGCTTCCCCGCTGTAACGACAGAATTAAAGCCCCGCGAAGGCGAGCCTGCAATCTATGCATATCTTGCTAAGTAATCACTTCGCTTTGCATACGGTAGAGACTACCGTTTGTTACAGTCGTGAAATGCACCTCGTAAGCGGCAGTTTTTTTTTTGTAGCCTTTTATTAAGTAGTTGCTTCATGTTTTTGTTTCTAAGATGCTCTGTCTCCTTCTGCAGTAAACTGCTCTACTGGATAGCGTTATTGGGGTTTTGATCTCTTTGATTCGGAAAGGGGTGACTGCGTAATGAAGGTAGCTAGCCGATTCGCGAGCTGACAGTGTTTTGGCCTGTTCTTTAATGATTGCGACTGACGGCATTTTGTCACGACACTTCACGCTATATATCCAACAGGACGCATGCATCCCCTTTTTCAGTGCAAGGTTCGCACTTTGTTACGGGTAAGAAATCTGTCACTGTTCAGAACGTCTCTTATTGGCGGCACACAGTTCCGGTTGGACACGTTGGGCTAGCGAAAGAGCGTCTCATTATTTAGAGGGAAGAGCTCCCGAGGTAGTACTGCAGTGGCAACTCATGTATTTTTCGGGTAGTTTCTGTAAGTTGCTAGTTGGATCAAATATTGAGGATTTCATGTCATGGTTTGATCAATAGGTTGCACCATAAGCTTCCCTCAATCATCATATGTATTTGGTTGTCGTGAGCTCTTAAGAAAGGGGTGAAAATCCTCTTACCATTAGTTGTTCACACCGTCGAAAAGCCTTTTACAAAATTCACGGCATAATTGTTGGTGAGTGCCTTGACTTTCCTTCACTGAGTTTGGAAGATTTCGGTCAGAACGAGGGAATACAGCTGGTATATTCACTACTGTATTTTACGCTTGTGTTTTCGCACAATTGTAATTCTCTAAAGTGTTTCAGCTGTGTTTAGGCGCGGAAATACTTCGGAACCGTTTCTCAACAACTTTAACGCGCGAAAGTTTGCGTTGTATTGATCCAACGCTAAAAAAAACTGCTGAAGAGCGCTGATTTAGTACTTAAAGAAAAAAAAAAAGAGGCGAGACAACTCCCAACATGGCTGCGCACTTTGCCAAACTCTGCAGCGCGTATACAGTGGCATGGTTTATGAACAAAACACTTCCCCTCCTCTCAGTGCTGCCTAAGCTGACAGCTCCGAAAGGAAAAAACGCTCGCCGCCGAGTCTGTACACAAAGCAGCCGCGTCGGCGGATTGCCTCGAAAGCGCGTCATCTCTATTCATATTTGCCGCGCTTTCGAGGCGCTTTTTCAAAGAAAGTGCTACGAGTTGTGCCGCGCCTCCGCCAGATGGCACCACGGGTCCCACGACCGAGAGAAGACGCAGTGAAACATCCCCCTCGCGAGGGGCACGATCAAATGCAGAGCATTTCCGGGGGCGCACGACGTTAAGTAGTTTGCGTTACGTTAATGTTGTTGCACTTGTGGCAAGTGCTGACGAGAGAGCGCTCGTCAGCAGTAATTTGAATGAGTCCACGATATAAGGCGCGTTCGTAGTGTCCCATTCTGTGTAGGCTTTGTGGCGCAGTGGGTATAGAGCACCATGTACATTGCGTTCCGCCCGCAGGTTCGAGGGATCGAAACCGGGCGCCGGATAGTATTTTTTTTATATAGTAGGGAGGGTGCGGACTACGGACGTCAACGTGGGTGAAATCGTGAGTTACTGAATTCTCTGCATTTAAAAAAGGTCGCCATCGCACCCTGCGGAAGTGAATGCCCAGTGAAGCTGTTTTAAACCACTAGAAGTGCTGATGGGGGAGGGTATGAAATGTGTCTCCTCGTCCTGGCGGGCTCGTCGCTTGCAGGCGGCTTCTGCGGTGGCAAATGCAAGGTCCTGCCTAGCCTGACGCATGCGCCTGGGGTGTTGGGTGAGAACTGCTCTATTTAATGGCACCGGTCCTTCATAGCCTGGCACATGCGCTCACCGTGTAATGACGTCCACCCCCATTTTTCAAGAGGAACTGCAAACCGAATCTTTACAAGGAACACATCGGGAGGGAGTGTTCCCATCGTTCACAAGCCCCTTATCATCCATAATGCAGTTTCGATGATGGTTTTGTGGTTTTTACACAATAACTGCGCTCTAGGCTGTATTACTGATTTCAAAGAAACATTGTGCTCGGCTTTTCTGACGGCGAGTGCTCGGTCCTGACTAGCCCGACGCATGCTCTTCCATAAAATGACGTCAACCGACTTTGTGAGAGGAGATGCAAACATAATATTTACCAAGAACACATGGTGGGTTGGTCCCAGTGTTCAAAAGCGCCTTATCATCGACAATATGATTCTATGCTTTTTTGTTTCCTTTTAAAGTGAATACTGAGCTCTATGCTATCTCACTGATTAGCCTGACGCTTGCCCTATGAGTCTTAGGAGACAACTGCTGGGTCCTCCCTGGCTTTGTTTTGAAATTTTCCGACCAATTAGATACCAACAACTTCTCTATAAAACACGAAAAGAATAACACACAGACAGGAAGGTGACAAAACTGATGCGGGAACTGATTTATTTCTTCAAGACGCACAGTAATCAGTTGTTAGTTCGCGCATCGTCCGGTAGGTTGGTTGCTCCTTTCGTGCTTGTTGTTTAAGTTCGACATCTGTGTGACTCAGCAGTATGCACAACTAACTAGCCCAAGCCTTAGCCTTGCTCTAAAAAAGCGACCACGTATCTGCTCCTTTAGTTGCAAATGACGACTAAAGACCACCGAATTTGTCGAGCCCTCCTATACATCTCAAAACACTTCTTTAACCTGTATTCGAGAATTCTTCGCAGCATACTGCAGTCGCGGCGATGGCGGTGATAGCATACACA
This sequence comes from Haemaphysalis longicornis, assembly GCA_013339765.2. NCBI lineage: Eukaryota > Metazoa > Arthropoda > Arachnida > Ixodida > Ixodidae > Haemaphysalis > Haemaphysalis longicornis. The sequence continues at coordinate 117,372,288 of CM023449.1, read as the reverse complement.
CTTGACCATATTTCAAGGAAAAAAATTGGCCGCGTATCTGCCCCTTTCGTTGCAAATGTCGACAAAAGACGATAGTCTTTGCCGACATTTGCCAAGTAAATGCCTCGCTTCGCTTTCCCGCTCACCTGTCATGTTCCCCTTCCGTTGCGCTCCTCCCAAGGTAAACACGCTAAAGGTTTGCTTAAGTAAATTTAAATTTACCGCGTTCCACTGCTCCAGGCCGGGTGCCTCGATGCCAGCGCTGCCGTACGGTGGAGACGTGCGTGAATCACCTCGATGCCAGCGCTGCCGTACGATGGAGACGTGGGTGAATCGAGGCACCCTACATCAACGTCTCGTCTATAGAACCGCGTTGCCCTAGTCCACATGCATTCCATGCAGTACGGGGAACCTTTCTAGTGGAACCTTTCGTAGCTGTTGCCGCTTCATTCCTTAAAATTCACCCAGAAGGAATAGTGGCGCGGGCGACAGCAGGCGACAGTGTGAATTTTTTTACTGCTGTGAATGTAGCACTTTATTTCGGAAAAATCAAGCACCTATGAATTTTTTGGAAAAACGGACACTGCTAATTTTCCTTGTTTATTAATCTTCTCCCTTATATTTTCGTAAGTCTTGTTCAGAAATTTTGGCAAGTATGAACATGTAAACCGGACTTAGATGTTTAGATTTGGCTGTGAGTCTATACGCCTCGAGCGCGGCCTGTAGGGGCGCCACTGAAATCCCCCTAGCGGCCCGTTTCGAAAGCAGGCGCGGGAGTCGGCGTCCCGCTCCCCAGTGCCGCCGCTGCTTTTTGCGGCACGTCCACGACTGAGATTTACCGTGTGCGGGCGTTTGAAATCCATGGTTATGTGTAGCAGTCACTCTGTTCGCAAAGGAGGTGTGTTTTCGAGAGTGTAAATGTTTCTGACGCGATCTTAGTGTGGTATATTCGGTCTGTATAAGCGCCATGTGTGTGTCACAGGCCAGCGTCGCGGAACCCGCGTGTGATGGAGGCGACTGTAGTTACACTGACCTGAATTTACTAGCAGTGTCTCTGTAACCACCGGTTCCTCAGATGTTCATGCTACGGCTATACACTACGATTTAAATTGGTTTTGTGCGCTTACATAATCAGCGGGGCACTCATACCTGACAGCACGCCAGTTACGTTTGCCAATATTATACTTCAGATATTGATCACCACCATTTACAAGCCAGTATGTGTTAATTTCTGGAATTTTCACCAAAAGTGCGATGGGCAATGCATAATTATATTCGGGGATCAGCACACGACAGAGTCGTCTTGTAGTGAGGTGAGCGCCCGCAAACATTCATCTGCTACATATATACTCTGCGAGCAGCGCGGAGACGGGCTTAGAATGTAATCCGCGTTCGCGACTAAAAGGGAGCTTGCAGAATAAAGCAGAAACTGAAATCAGAGGGCCTTATCACATACCACTCTCTTCCAACACACCTTTCATCGCTTGTTGAACAGCCTAGCCTGTATACTTCCAAAAATGCGGCCGCCGTATGATCAGCTGTTCGTCGAAGTAGAAAAACAAAAGGAAAGTAAACGCGAGATGTGTGTGTGTGTGTGTGTGTGTGTGCGTGTGTGTGTGTGTGTGTGTGTGCGTGTGCGTGTGCGTGTGCGTGCGTGTGCGTGTGCGTGTGCGTGTGCGTGCGCGTGCGCGTGTGTGTGTGTGTTGTGTGTGTGTGTGTGTGTGTGTGTGTGTGTGTGTGTGGGTGTGTGTGTGTGTGTGTGTGTGTGTGATTACTAAAACGTTCATTGCTTGATTCCGCTCCGCATTTGTACACAGCGTCCCCCTCCTCACCCCCCCCCCCCGCCCCCCAACGATGTCTCGCGAAATAGCAGTGCATTTCGCGTATAATTGGTCTGGTGAACCCTACCTGGCTTAAGCTTCGACTAACGTCTTGAGCATGTCAGAAGCTGCACTGTTTTTTTTTCGTTAGAGAATTATGTTTCTTAATTCCGCACTTGCACAGCATTTATTTTTCCATGGTTTCATTAACTTGCCTTGGTGTGTGGGCACATATTTAGCGACGCTCAGCTAGGCTTGGAATATCTTAACATTTTCGCATTGTTTATATGCTTATAAAAGGCATAAGTTATTGTCCGGGATTGGGTAATCGCATCCCCGAAACATATTTTTCTGCGACGTATATATTACAATCGAAGCCGCATTCGTTGTCGACGCTGCAAAATGAAGCCAACCTTTCATTGTGCCAGTATCGGGTCTAAACGAGGCGACAGTAGAATTCATTTGTGCCTGATGTTTTGGAGGTGACAGGGGTGATATGTTGCTACCGTCGCCGACGCCCGGAAGAGCGCCGACGAAGCGCGCAGCACCGCGGCCACCGCGTCTCCGGGTAGATGTTGCAGGCGATCGCGTACTCTACGACGACACAGCTGCTTTTTAAGTGACTTAAACATACTCTTTGCCTATAGACGTCACCATAACAAGTTTTTTTCAGGGCGCGGAAAGGCGAAAAGAAGCGAAACAGGACCTAAACACTGCACGCGGCCCTATCAGCCACGCAGCGCAAATCCCGTCAACGCCGCGGAGAAGCGGCGGCAGGCGGCGCAGCGATCGCGAAGCTCGAGGCGTATAAGACTATTGCGCAGATTTCGTTAAAATTTGGCCGGGCAGCTGAATCGAGGCACAGACAGACAGACAGACAGACAGACCAAAATTTCTATGTTTAAGTAGCCTAAGAGAGACTATCGTCTTCAAAATCCAAAGTAAAATAATACCACGCTCGCTTTCACACCGAAAATACGACGACAGTGTTTCATACGCTTGCTCTTGGGTATTCGGGAGGAATGAATAGTGCACGGAAATTAAATGTGTAGGAAAGAGGACAACCCCAATAGTCCTTTAAGCGTGGGTTGTCTACCCTTGTCTCCTCTAATCATTATGGTTCGATTTAAAATATGCGGCTGGACCCAGCTTTGAATCGTTTCCTTATAGAAAGCGAAATAATGCTTGTACGCTCTTTAGAAAATAACTAAATGGGAGCTGAGAGTTCGGATTTCCAGGCAATATGGGGAACGTTATGGGCGACGTGTAGGAAAGGCACAGATTGCGGGGGAGGGTGGAATTGGATGGTCTGGGATACATCAAGAATGCCGTCACTACAATGCCTTTCGCTGCGCCTATTTTCAAGGATGGACAATTCTTCAGAGTGCTGCATTACAAGAAATAGAGCACATTTGAGGGCCGATATACATGGGAAACTTTTAAAGTTGGTGCTTGTAGGGTGGGCCACCCGTGAGCTATAATCTGATTATGCAAACGCAGCCTAGTTCATCCACAGCTACGCTTTGCTGGCTTCTATTTAATTGGAATAATTTTTTCGGTTGTCTTAGTCACATTTGAAAGCGATCGCCGACAATTTCTGCTAAATCTGCGGGCTTCTATTTCCAGCGCTGATGAAATAACCCTGCCTCTAGCAAAGTTGCAGGCATAAAAATGTAAGGAGAACACCGTGACCCGACACGGATTGTCGATTTAGAAGCCAGTCTTTGCTGCAGTTACGAAACAGTTAATTCTCAACAAAGGCAGAAATAAAAGGAGAGAAATGCTTCAATAAAAGCCAGGTTTTCAAGGAGGGAAGTTCCATCATTACCTATTAATAAAGATATGGTCCACATTAGCAATCAAACGAGATTGCAAACAGTGACGCAGGCAACAGACACCGGGTGTGACAGCCTACCAGAGACCAAATTGTTGCGAAATGACGAGAGGGCAAAAAACACTGACAAAGGCTTTCTTTTTGCAATCCTCCGGTACCCTAGAAACACCCACATTTCGGCTGGCTTAGGTGAAACAAATACTTCAAGCAGGCATCCCATCATTACTTTCCTAACGATGCTGCTGCTAAAAAAGCTATCTTGTTAGGGTCATAATAAAGGAAATTTTCGCAACGATGAAATGCGGGGCATCATTGAGAGATCCCTGGGAGATACAGTGCACCGAAGAAAAGAATCATAGAGTGAATTTGCCCGCCAAGCACTTAGGCAGTCGGCTGACTACTGGTAACAGAAATACCTCCCCAATCCACGACAACAGAGTCTTGCCCCAGGGAATCCGCTGCAGGACTCCTATCTCAGGCTTCGTTCTCTTCTTTCAGGGACCTCTTTACTATGATTGGTTCATTCGCTTCACTGTTTTTCCGTGCTTAGACTGATCGATATGTGTCTGCTCTTCCTCTTATTGTTCGATTAATCCACCGGGCAGTGTGCTCAATGGCAGTTGCCCGCTGAGGCGTTCTGGGCATATACAATTTAAGTAGATCACGGTGATTAAGCGATAACTGCGTTTTCTCAGCAGTTGAGGCGTTTGTCACCTGGTAGCAGCTGGCAAGCTTTCTTGCAGACCGCGTTAGGCTTGCTTGGGATGGAGATACCAAAGCAAATTCTGCAGATAGTAACATTGGGCTTCTTCAAGGTAACGGAAGTTTTTAAATGCCACCGGGCGAACATAACTTCAGAGTAGACCGGAAATTGGAGGTATTCTTTTAGTAGCCAAAATGACTGGTGGGGGCAGCCGACTTTTAAGGACGCATCACGTAATTTCTGTGTGTTGCTTAGGTGTCTAGATTATATATAAAAGAAAGACACCAGTGCGAACAATTCCACATTTCAAGAACTGGCCTACTGATTGGAAAATTTTTCATATGAAGCAAGTATATACATTTCCCTTCCCTGCCTCTTTAAAATAATTCGTCTATGTCCACTGTGTCCAATCATGTTGTAACCTATGTGAACTCAACCATATGTATTTAAAGGGAAAGCCAACTGATTTTGATGGAGTGTATTCGCAGGCAAAGGCACTGTGCATTATCTTCCGACTTCTTCATCTCTGTGTTTCGGTCGTTTGGCGCTGTTTGTTGTAGGATGAATCTATGCCAATTCCCGCAGTTTTCTGTTCTTCTGTAGGGTATGTGCTTTATCTCCTATGAAAGCAAGTATTTTCAGGTAACCACAAAATCTTTCTAAATAAATTGGCGGCAATAACCTTTATTTCGCCCTAAACCTTCTAAAATATAAAATATTGCGGTGCTGGTGTGAAAATGTGACACCACTGTCTGTATGGATTCACGTTACATGAAAACATTAAGCAATCTAAAAATATTTATTCAGGTCCGTGCTTTGTTTTGCAACATTGTCAGCGTTTTGGTTCCGTCTCGGATATGTTTTGCTTAAAATAAATTTGGAATAGTGGCGGAAAACTTCAATAGCGTACAACTAACAGCGCCGTTTCGGTTTCGGAAAATTGGTTTGGCTATTGGTGTCGCGGTGTCCCCATCACGTGGAAAAAAGGACTTGGAACGCGTGGTTCAATACAGCAAAAACGGTTAAGAAACCCTGCACTTTATTAATGTATTTTTTTCGGGTGGAAGGACGAGTTTTTTACACCTCTACATCTCACGTAGAATAAATGTTGCCGCGCTGCTCAGTGCCATGGCTGCCAGCATTCGCTTTGGTAACACAGGTAAGGCTTGCGTATCTGAAAATTCCGCTTCCAAAAGTTGTAGTTTTTTATTAAAAAAACGGGTTAGATTTAACGTCTTGAGTGATGCCCTTTCATTTGCGATAGAGGACATATACTCCATCAAATCGGTATAGTGTTTCTTTAAAATGACGTTTTTGAAAGTAGTGTTGAATTGGCCTCACCGTAGGAGATGTATTTATTTCTGTGAACCTCATCGCAAGTGATCTCCATCCACTGTACTGAAGCACTAGTAGGCACGGAGGTAAGCAATCCAGTAAGGAAGGCACAAAACAAAACCAAAAGTCAAGGCACGTAGCCGTCACGGCGAAAAAGGCAAGGGAAGTATACCGATGAGGCGTCCTGACGCATGAAGGGGGCGAAGTGGCCCACGCGGAATGGCGCTACAGTAATTTGTAATGGTTCGGTCACGACGTAATAGTAACCACAGGCGGGCAGCGCTTTGCCATTTGATATGGTTTCCTAAATTTACCTTTGTCATAAAAATCCTGCAAGCCTACGTCTAACGACGACGACGGTTAGATGTTAAACTTTCTCGTTATGCATTCCTTGGTTGGCCAAACTCACACTGCGAGTATGTGATACTCTGAAGGTATGCACCACTTTTCTAGAATAACCGCAGCAAGTCTCGAGTGTGCAGTCCGTGCGCGTAACGTTTGGGTTTGGGGTCTACGGCATGAATCGGTACTTGCTGCTTGGCTTATACAGTGAGTACTCTTTTATAGTGGGTGCCGGTGCAAGGTGTTAAGCCTCAAAATGCGACCTTAGGCCTAACGCTCGGCGGCTAACAGCCCTCGGGCATGCAGAGCAACGTCAGTCTCGTACGTCGAGCGGTGAGTAACGGCTGTCGACGTTCACTTAAGAACATGACGTTACACCGATATACGTCCCGCCTTCGCACGTCTACGTCAACTCCTTCCTCTCCTGCTCACCAGCTCTTTATCGTTGGGGGCATAAAGGAGCTGTCGCCAAGCTTCGCCATTTTTTCTGCTTTTTTTCTGCCCTTTACCCACGATCATCATCATTATCCTCAGATAAAGTAGGCTTTCCTGCAGCGCGTTATCGCGTAGGGACATCATCACTGAGAAGCTGAAGCTTCGCTTTAAAACACATCTGGACCAGTTTGTTGCAACTGCATAGCCTTCATAAGATTAAAGGGGCCTCTCGAATACACGACGTAAAATAGGCACTGAGAAATTGGCTAGCAAATATCACTGTCAATGTTACTATGAAAAATGTTACCATGAAAGATAGGCGTCGCTTAAGAAAGCACAAAATATTAATAAACGGTAACCTCGAATAGTGGTTACTTATTAGCTATCATGGGTGATATTTTGCTTGACGCAGAAATATGTGATTCAATCTTACAACGACATCTGTTCTGAAAACAAAGAAGGGAAGTATTTAGCAGTAACGCCTACGCTCTGGAGGTTCGCGCACGAAGCCTTTCTTTACATTTCTTATCAATTGTTATACAAAGTAAAAGAACCTGTTAGGTTGCGTTTTTGAAAAAGTAAAATCACGCGAATTCACGATGTCAACCAAACGCCCAGTCTCCTGGGTCTGTATGGAAGCAAGCTATATGCAGGTTTCTCTCCTGAAGAAATTTTTATGGTTAGGTTAGGGGTGGAAGCTGAGCACAAGTAAAATGACAAATAGTAAAAGATTCACAGAAAGGCATGTCGTCAGACCCCTTGCCACCAATCTAAATAGATACGTGGCATCAAGGTATTCGTCGTAAATATCAACACCGGGTATAAACAGATCTGAAAAGAAGCCCCACGTTCATATCATAAACACTTTTCAAACTAAAGCAATTTGTCGTGAACATGTCGTTGCCCTGCTTTCCTCGGAGACTCTGAATGCAAGCATGGACAGTGGTACATGCTTAAAGGCGTCCGCGAACCGGGCTACATCGCCTCCGTAATGTGAGGTAGCGTAGCGGTGAGCGGCCAGCAAAGGTTGCTGAATTGGACTTGACGACAAAAAGACAAAGGCAAGCTTAACTGGTTTACTACATGGCGACAGGTGATTCGAAACAATACAGGAATTATACCCCTTCGGGCGATGTTAGAGTACAGGGATTGAGTATAGTGACAGCATAGATTCGCTGCTCCAAAATGAATGGGAACTGTCCGCCGAGAGGAGTTTTATACACAATAGACATAACAGCCGAGTGCCTTTCTCCGTGCATTTTTCTGCACAGCGGCACGCAAATAGTACAGACACGCAAATCTCTTTCCAGAGTTCGTGAGGGGCTGGAAGTAGCGGCACCCGTTGAGTGTAAGAAAGGGGGAGAGGGGGCTGCGGTGTCTTCCTGCCGAGACAAGTCGCCACACGAAGTGTCTGCCGCTGCGAAATTTGAATCACCGGCAGCGATACGCCCTCGCCCCGGCCGTTATGCGGCATGTTGTGATCTGTCCGAAGCAAGCTTGCAGTGGCAACTTGCAGGATGCACGAGCATGGTAGCGGCACGCAGAATCGTAACAGCAGCACTGCGGCAAGCATCACATAAAGTGATAGAAGAAAACTGCAAGGTATGGAAGAAAAACTGTACCGGAATCAAGTCAATTCTTCGCGCACGCTCGCTTAACTTTGCCTGTAGGTTCAATAAAAGCCGAAACGGCCTTTACTGGCTGAAATCTATCAGGGGAGGAGGCTCATCATACCAGCGTGAAAATTTTACAAAGTAGAACGGCTAATGCTGCACAATTTCTGGCCCTGCGCATAGCTCGGCACATATTAGGCCATGACGTGTCAGCGCTCAATCATAGCGGCTGAGAAGTGTCAGGATGCTATCTGGCTTCTATTAAGCAGGTCGTAGCCTGAGGGAAGGACACCAATCCGTCTAAACATCTTGCACCAAGCTTTCGTGCATAAGGGAATCATCGGTCTGAGAAAATAACAAACAGGAATAGGACATTTTACAACTTGGCACTATATTCAGTAAGTCCAGATATGACTTAATATGAAAGCCTGAAGCGTAACGACATTTGCACGATTGCTTTTAAAGGGCAACCTTCTCATGTAACCCACCCAGCAGTTCCATGTTGGCACATACGTACGCATAATTCGTTGCAGATGCTTGACAGCATAAAAAACACATTTTAAGTGCGAATGCACTTATAAGCGACCTGAATTCCGGTGACCGCCGTCCGTCCACATAGCAACAGCTGCGGGTGCGCGCGCTCCTCGTCTTCCTGGCAACGGGGGGAGATGGGCGAATGGCACATACCCACGTGGGGATTGGCCAGGAATCGGCGTGAGACGGGCTAATGCACCCGCTTTTAAAGCAGTACTGACACGAAATTACCGGCTTAAAGGAGTACTGACACGAAATTTCAAAGCTGAGATCCGCTCTAGCAATCAAGTACAACAACAACACAAATAGGTGTCTGTGCATGGCACATACCCACGTAGGGGATTGGCCAGGAACGGGCGTGAGAAGGGCTAATGCACCCGCTTAAAGGAGTACTGACACGAAATTCAAAGCTGAGATCCGCTCTAGCAATCAAGTACAACGACAACCACAAATAGGGTCTGTGAATAAATGCATCTTTCTTCTTTGTAGTTGTGTGTGTGTGTGTGACCCTCTCTTTCGCGAACATTACCGAACCGCGCAAATTCAACTCCTGCATTCGCACTTTCACATTCTTCCCCTCGGGGAAATGCGGGGGGAAATTTTCTCATCTGGCTTCTTTCAATTCACGGATCCCCTTTGTCGTTAATCCGTTGCGCTATTTGCAGTTACACACACGTGGCCTTTCACGTGACGGCCGTTCTTCCAGCGCTGCATTCCCGCAGTGGTTGATAGGGCCGAACGCACGCGGCCAACGCGACCCTAACGTGACACTGCTGTAGACGCCCTGGTTATAAGGTGATGCTTGTGCATCGCGAGTTGCCCTAGAACGGCAGTTGCTATCTTGCGCTGGCATGCTCCCGGGGAACTTGAAATTTGCCCGAATTGAATTCAGGTATATTCTGAAGCCAGCACGTGTCCACCCTAGGTCGATTTCAACTATCCCGTTAGCTAGCTGAGCAAAGGCTAGCTGCGGTAAGCGCATGTGCATGGTTTTTTTTTATTTGGGGTTGTTCCCCCTGTTTCGGGGTTATTTTGTCTGCTATTATCTCATTTAAAATGCTTTTCACGTGCTTTGCATAGGTTTCGGCTGTCAAACTCGCCCCAAGCAGGTGAGCATTGATTGATTGTGGGGTTTAACGCGCCGACGCAACGCAGGCGATAAGGCGCGCCGTAGTGGAGGGCTCCGGATTAATTTTGACCACCTGGGGATCTTTAACGTGCGCCGAAATCTCGTACACACGGGCGTTTTTGCTTTTTGCGTCCATCAGAAAAGCAGCCGCCGCGTCGAAGCAGGTGAGGAGGCGCGGTCCCCTACAGGATATGGTTTGTGAATACGCCCACAACAAAAGGTTTAACCGTCGTAAATGGAATGAAGTCACCGCATGTTTTATTTGTAATACATAAATCTGCATACATGGATACCACGCATAAACAAATGAGAATTTCCTCTTACGTTGGAAATGTGCAAATGTAATAAAAGAAAAATGGTCAGAAATGACTTTTGCAAGCGAATTGTCACAAGCTCTGGCATAAAGGTTGAAAAAAACGCAGGAGGAATCCACAGGTAACCATAAACTGTGGGAACTAGACGTTCCCATCCCGAAGGGCCAGGATCGCTTACACCACATGCGTAATGCCGATTGGTCTGTTCCGGTTAATTTACGTAGGCTAAATTGGCAGCAACTAACCCAGTATATTTTTAGTGATTGGAAAATGAGGAAAAAGTGCTAAAGGCATCCAACTCCACGGCTAATTTAATGCATGATACTCAGAATTTCCACTAACGGTAAACTGATACAGACGGCTCCCGTTAATATAAAGGCCCCAGGAACCGCAAAACACTTCGAATTTACTGAGCTTCCAATTAAACAAACAACACAGTAACAGCATCTCTACTAGTCCGCAACACGTCCCTCTGCTTATTTCGTTCAGTATTTCGACGTGCGTCCCGAGGTCGAGCATACGGGGCGGGTTGCTATGGTAATTGAGACATCGCTATAATCTAAGCCTGAAGCGTCAACCTCACATATTATTAACATGGCTCTCTGGGAGACAAAAGTTGGAAGCCTCAAAAGACAGAGATGCGTGCGCTACCCCAGCTCTCAACCAGCCTCCCGGTTTATCAAATGTGCGCTGCCTGCAGTTGCGATGGCGCCGATATTACTAGAAAACACGGTGCTGTTTTGCTACTTGAAAAGTTGCAAATTTTTTGAGAAAGGACGGCCACCCCAGTCGAAAATGACGACAAAAACATTTCTGCAGTTTGTTGTTTTTTTGGGTGTCGTACTGCCCTTTTGTCGTATGCCTTGCTGTGTCGTGATTCTGATGTTCTGTCGTGTGTCCTATTCCTGTCCTGATTTTGATGTTCCGTCATGCCGAACTCTTGTCTTGTCGTGTCCTGATGTTCCATCAGTAGTTTCGCATGGTTTGGATGTGAAGAGTAGCGTAAATTGTAGTTCTGTGGTGACTACAGGAACGTTTGCATTGAGAAAATTGACTTTGTCGTTGCGACAAAATTGTGTGTCGTACCAACAGATGGCGTTGTCGTAACAACAGGACTTTTGTTGTCACAACAAAGTTTTTTGTCCTACGATAGGAATTCATTTACATTTTCGCTGTATTCATCTTGTGATTTTAAACTGGGCATTAAAAATGTTTTCTTGACCAATGCATGGAACAATTAGTTTAAAAGCCTCAGAAAGATGATCAGAGCAAACTAAGATCCAAAAGGTGATGATAAAGCAGAGAAACTCTATGTAGCTGGTAACGCTGGGTGTTGAGGGCAAGAACGCTTGCCTGAACAGTCATCCATTTGAAACCCAGCGGTAATGGTGATCTACAACTTTGGTAATGCCCATTTGTGTTTTTGAATATGGATCCCTAGCGCGCACTGGCCTTCATTTTGTTATGCAGATCCAGCGCACACACTTCTCAGCATAGCGTCGAAAAAATGTGTCTACCTCTGGTATCGAAACAGACTGCAGTTAGCATACTAAAGATACTCGCAAAATTAGACGCAATTATCGCAGGAAACAAAATTGCCCGAAAAACAAAACAAAAAATAAATGACGATCTGTAGGCGGCTTCTAATAAGTACGGCAGCACGGATAGGCCGTGCATCCAGGAAAGGAAGAACAACGCTAACCACTACACACGGACCCCCCGCGCCCACTCATACACGCACTCACGCACTCACGCACACATCAGACAGATATAGTTATGGGGCGTAACCCGTTTTCAGTAGTTACGGTCTAGGTGGCATCGGCGGATTGTAGTCCTAGCTCCGGCGAGCGCGTGCCACTTTGCTCGTCATGCGGTATTTTTGCGCTCCCTTACCTCTTCAGAGGCATACGTGGGTGGGTGGCCACGTCTCGCTGCTACCGCTGAAGTACACGGTTCAGAGTCAATTGAGACAGGACAGGACAGGCACGTTTCTGCCCACAGAAACGTTCCCAGTGGAGCGATTGTGTCCTCACAATTCCATCGCCCCGATCGCTCAAATAAAGTTCAACCGATCGTGTCCCATTGAGTTGAGTTCTCCTTCTTCCTCTCGCCATGACGGAGAGTCTTGGACAAGCTTCCTTTTTAGCCCTACACGGATACGCCATTTGCGTCAACATGCGCTGGTACTTCATATTTCCCATAGGAAAATTTATTGATTGTAGGGTTTTACGCGCCGACGCAACGCAGGCGATGAGGCGCGCTGTAGTGAGTGGAGGAAGACAACTAGCTGAGGTGGATGAAGGTCGATTTTTCGCTTCCTAAGCAGAGAAGCGATCACCCGAGCATACAGGGAAATTGTTAACTGTCCGTTAGGTGACCACCTGAAGTTTTAAGTTGAATAGTTTATAAGCGCACACACCATGCCTTCTTCCGCTTCTATTCCCTTATACTCAACATTCGTTACTGTCGTCATTACCACTCATGTGAAACAATGGCTGACGTTTATTCTGGATCACTCTCCTGGATATTCGTTTTGCTTGGCAACTGTATTCGCCGACCACTTTATTTTCAATCAGATAGAAATTGCCAGGGGCATTTTCAACTCAGAAAATCTTCCTAGCAAGACCCATTTAGAAATTTTACGCGACGTTCTTTCGCCGGCAAGGTATTGCCAATGATGCCATAGAAATAAATTACACCATCTTCCCGTAGGGGAACCCTGAGTAGTATGCGAAGCAGCCATGGGGTCGACAGAAGTTCCCATTAGTTTTCAGTTCGTCGTTTCTGTCGACGCTCAGCTTCGCGTGCCTTCGTTGTGCCAGTCGCTTCTTGGCGTAGTTTGATTGAGTGAAGGACTTAAGGCGCGTTCGTAGCACATTCTCCCGTCTCGATTTGTAGAGCAGTGGGAAGAGCGCCACGTACCTCCCGTTGCGGCCAGAGAGTCGCGGGATCGGGACCGCGCCGCCTAACTGTTTCTTTTTATAGTGGACTGCGCTGACTGTCAGTGCAAACGCTGACAGGGCTGAAGAGACGCGCATGCGAAGTAGAGTGCGGACGGTGGATAACGACAACGATGGAGGGAGGGACACAGCCCCGAGCATGAGATGCTTCGCGTCTAAAATATAACCAGTGGAAATTTGTTTCAGCTAGCCTGCATAAAAAGATTATGGAGAAGAATTCAGAGGAATGTATACTACGCTTCTTTTTTGTAGAGCTACCAATTAATTTTTTTCGGGAGCGTTCGAGCAGATGTCCTATATCTCCTTGAAATGGAAACTCAGTTAAGCCTATTTTACTAAGCAGTTAAGTATACCTCCTTGTTAGTATAATGAGCTTCTTCATTTTTTCGGACGACTCAGCAAGAAGCTTATACGTATAATGAGCTCACTAACTTTGGAAAACTCCCATAATCTGATTTGGCAATTTCCAAGGTACTTCGGTGCTGCCTAGGAACGCACAGATGCCCTTACGTAACGAAAATATTGCATACCAGCAATACGCAGGGTTTTATAACTAAGAGAGACTGGAAGTGCGCCAAATCTTTCAGCACCGTGAGTGAAAGAGAGAACCATGTGTACCGCCGTCGATTTGTTCATGCGTCTTGCGGTTAATAAAACGAAGCTTATCGATCAATTTAAAACTATACAGAAATAAGCCTTCTCAAAGATATTTATTCCTCTTGTGTGCAATGCACTAGAAATTCGTTTAATTAACACTGATCTTTTATACTGGAGAGAAACATTCAATTTTTAGGTTCAGAAATGCTCTACGTATATTATTTTTTGCCGCAGATTTCTTAAGAATTTCCCCAAAATTTTCCTGCATTCTCTTTTTGCAGCTGACAGATTTTTACGGGGATTCCTGTTCGGTTTTCGGCGTTCGCCAGAGCAACCTATGTGTATTTTTCGCAGCCTTCAGTACGCGTACGCCGTTCAGCGGATCAGAGTTTCAGCGTGAAAGAAACGGCACTACATCTTCCGCTAAGGAGCATTTCAGTATACATTTCACGTTTTGCACCAAACTGCATGCTTACGTTTCATGCTATACTTCTAAGGTAAACGTGTACGCATAAAAAGAACGAAACATTCTCAGGCAGTTGACATAATTGTAGCTTAGCGCCTATAGAGGGCTGACGCCATCTCTTGTTGACAGTAGGTGGACTAAGGCCCACCCGAAATACGTTCTTGTAAAGAATACATGCGAACAGGCTGCAGCTCTTCAGCCGCCACCACTGCACGCATTACTAGGTCTTTCTTATGGAGTACTATTTCCTATATGCTTCCTCCTGTTTTATGAACTGGACGGCAAGCTGTCTTGGATGATCGTTGCTTGCGGGAAAATGATTGCGGATATTTTAAGATAAATCTGAAGAAGTGTTACGGTAAATTCTTAAAAGGGAAACAAAGTAATAAATGGTGCGATGTCCGGAGTACTGGCATTGTTTTTTATTTTTCCTCCACGACTCCAAAATTCTCTGTATCTATTACAGACTACCTTTTCTTCACTATCCCCGCTTTCTGATCATTCAATCCATTGAAAAAGAAAATCCTGTTGCCTCTTGGTCCGTCTTCTTGGTCACAAATTCATAGAAGCTATAATAGGAAAATCCTACAAAGCAAACAAACAGAGAATGGGAGAACTGCTGGTCGAAGTCAATAACCAGCAGCAGGCAACAAATCTCCTGAGCCAGACACGCATTGCCGATCTTGACGTCACGGTCATGCCCCACCGAAGCCTTAACAGCTCACAGGGCGTGATCTCAGATCCTGACTTCATGACTCAAAGCCAAACCGATCTGCTGGAGCGCCTGAAAAGTCAGGGCGTAACAGCTGTGAGGCACATAAAGATACGCAGAGAAGACAAATAAATTCCTACTAAACATCTGATCTTAACCTTTGATCGATCAACACTACCAGAATTCATTATGGCAGGATACATTCGATGTTCGGTTCGGCCATACATCCCTAACCCCCGCCACTGCTTTAAAGGCCAGCGGTTCGGGCATGGAACCAAATCTTGCCGTGGCCGTCTGACCTGCGCAAAGTGCGCCCAGCATGATCACTCATCTGACAATTGCCCATCTTCAACCCTCACCTGCGCCAACTGCCCGTGACCCCATGCCGCCTACTCTAGAAACTGTGAGTTCAAGCAGGAGCAGGAGAATATCAAATGTAATGTCACTGAGAACATCACCTTCCCAGAGGCGTGAAAGAGGTTCGCCTCGTTCCCCCTGGGGAGGTACGCCGACGCAGCTCGCCGGGGGGCAGAGCCACGTGTGGTTTCGGTGGGAACCCAGTACCGCGAGTTGGACCTGGTCCAGCCGGTGCCCCCCCCCCCCCCCCCTTCCCCACTGGGTTGCCTCGGGCAGCCCAACCCGCCACTGCACCGCCGGCTGTAGTGGCATCCACGTCCGTCGGAGATGCTGCTGCACCCTCTTTTTCCTCCTCTCAACCGGCCCAAATCACATGCGAGGTCCCGGAGGAGATGGAGACGGAGGAAACCACACCAGTCCCTACCTCGGCCGCACCGCCTGTGCCACCTGGAGCGCTCCTGACGCCCTCGGCAGCCGCGGCCAAAACGAAGGGCACCGCAAAGGGTGCCAAGTTCGGGGGGTCAGGTACGCTGGGTACCCCTTGCAAATCTTATGATGAGGTGGATGTGGGACCTCTCATGCCTGCTTTGCCGGGGAAGGAGCGGGTCCCTCCATCTAAACCTCCAGAGAAGGTAAAGGAACCCCAAGAGTGCAAGCCCCGAAAGACCTTGCGTAAATAGTCACACTCCAGTAGCTCTAACACATCATAATGGGAAGTGAAAATATTGTTCAATGGAACTGCAGAGGCCTTCCGAATAATCCTGATGACGTATATGAGATTCTGCATGCTCATCTGCTAAGTTTAATGCATGCCCAAGAAACACATTTAAATTCCAATCAATCAAATTTCTTAAATAGCTATATCGTGTTCAGAAAGGATAGGGTTGGCTGCACACACACTTCGGACGGTGTAGCCTTATAGCCCGGAAATCCCTAGCATGCCACCCTATCACTCCCAACACTGTCCTTCAGGCTGTATCAATACGCACAATAATATTTAATAGGTTGATAATGGTATGCTCCGTTTACATTGGTCCTGGTTTTGCACTTTCGAGCTCTGACTTCGAGGCGCTGGTCGACCAGCCGCCCGAACCATACATCTTAACAGGCGACCTTAATGCTTACAACTTTTTTTGGGGCTCTCCTCACACAGATGCTCGAGATGGCCTGACAGAGAAATCATTATATCTTCAAGAGCATGCCTCTTCAACAAAAATAAGCCACATACGTTTATATAGGACCCAACGCACACTCATATCTTGACCTGGCTATTGTCTCCACAGTTCTCTTTCCATGTCTTGAATGGGGTGTGGGCACGGACCCATATGGTAGTGACCACTTCCCCACCTCACTAACATATATAGGTAAAGGCCCATGCTGCCCATCTTCCCAAAACAGGTTCAATGAAGCAAGAGCTAACTGTATTACATTTACAGAGACATCCAAGCTACACCACACATCCATAGGACACCTACACGTTGAAGAAGCTACCCAACTCCTCACGTCGCACATCCTCGACGCAGCCGAAAAGCCCATTCCCCACGCCTCTCTTGCCCCGCGCAACCAGAGGAGGCCGTGGTGGAATGAGGACCGTAGGCGGGCGCGAGAGGCCCAGAACAAGCAATGGGGTATCCTTCATCGGTACCCCCGTCGGGTAGCCTTATTTTGTTCAAACGGGCCAAGGCGTTGGGAAAAAATGTGCGCCGTGAGGCAACACGAGAGAGTTGGCACACCTTCTTGACATCCATAAACTCTTACACAGACACACACAAAGTCTGGACACGAATACGAAAACTAAAAGGACAACAGACACACAGCCTGCCCCTGGTTAGTAGAACAGGGGACACACTGGAAGACCAGGCTAACACACTTGCGAAACACTTCGAACACGTGTCTTGTTCAGCACACTACACAAACACTTTCATGAAACACAAAACAACTGTAGAAAAAAAGTCCCTGCGTGGTAACAAGTCGCAGACTTCTTACAATTCTCCTTTTTCAATTCATGAGCTGAAGGTTGCTCTGAACGCATGTAAGCCTTCAGGTCCAGGTGCAGACAAAATCACATACACTATGATACAACACCTACACCCAGACACTCTTGAAACACTCCTACATCTATAAAACAACATATGGCTTTCGGGGCACATACCTCGCTCTTGGAGGGAGGCCATAGTAGTGGCTTTCCTGAAGGAAGGAAAGGACCCTTCCTCTCCCGCCAGTTACCGGCCCATCACCCATACAAGCTGTCTGTGCAAGCTCCTCGAGAAGATGATAAACACGAGGCTGGTGTATTTTCTTGAGTACAATGGCCGTCTCGAGAGCTGCCAGGCAGGCTTCAGGGCAGGGCGGTCCACTTATGATCCACTCGTCGGTCTCGAGCTTCATATAAAGGATGCTTTCCAACAGAAACAATATTGTATGACTGTATTCTTTGATATGGAAAAAGCGTATGATACCACGTGGCGGTAAGGCATCCTAAGCGAACTGAAGTCCTTCGTCATGTCGGGTAACATGATGAACACACTTGCCATCTACTTGTTTCAAAGAACCTTTCGTGTGCGAGTTGGAACTGCACTCTCTAGGGTTCGTGTGCAGGAAAATGGAGTGCCACATGGTGGAGTTTGAAGTTGCACCCTTTTTATTGCGAAACTAAATTCCCTTGGGAAGGCGCTGCCACCGTCAATTTCCTGTTCAATTTATGTAGACGACGTTCAACTCTCCTTTATATCCTGTAACTTCTCGGTCTGTGAGCGCCAAGTCTAGCTTCGTGTTAACAAGCTAGTCGCCTGGGCAGATAGCAATGATTTTAAATTTAATCCAGGGAACTGCACTTGTGTTTTGTTTCCCAAGAGGCGTGGCATCCGGCCAGATCAAGACATTTAACTCAATGGTGTCTCGATTCCTGCCAAAAAGGAACACATGTTTTTATGTATAATCTTCCATGAAAAGCTCACATTCATCCCACACATAAAACAACTAAAACATAAATGCTTAAAAACAATGACTATCCTGAAGATTCTCTCGCACATTTCTTTTGGCGCTGACAAACAACTTGTTTTACGTGTTTATATTAGCTTGATAGGTTCACGATTGGACTATGGTAGCATTGTTTATGGGTCAGCAAGTAAAACATCCCTTACAATGCTGGACCCAGTACTCCATCTGGGACTCCGCCTGGCGTGTGGCGCCTTCTGCACTATCCCGGTCGAAAGCCTCTATGTGGAGAGCAGCAAATAGAACGTACAACACCACGGGGCATACGCAGTCCTCCTTTATGCTTTTAGAATTTCATCCATGCCTCAAAATCCTTTTAAATCAGTTTTTCATGATACATCTATGACTGAACTGCTTTTAAATCGACCATTTTTCTCTGCACCCTTCCCTTACAGAGTTAGAGAGGAAGCGTCAGAGCTTTCTGTCTCCTTTTTAGACACCATCCAAACTTCTGTAACAGATTTTATGACACCATGGCATCTCAGCCCTCTATCATGCGACACATCTTTTACACATATAAATAAAAATCGAGCTCCCACATGTGCAATTCTGCAGCACTTCTTGTATTTGCAGCAGAAGTATCAATGTTCTGAATTTTATACGGACTCCTCTAAGACTGCCACCTCTCTTTCCTGCGCGGCACATGGGTCCGGACTTAATGTCACTCGAACTTTCAATTGTAATACTAGTATCTTTATGGCAGAGCCTTACGGTGTACTTCTTGTTGTTAATCATATACTTCAATGCCACATCCCAAAATCCATTATACATACAGATTCCCTCAGTGTTGTGCGGGCATTGTCGTCAAAAAAGTCTTCCAAAAACCATGTAGTCAATATGATAGTCAAGGGTATTTATTATATCTGTGTATGTCACTAATTTGAACTGGTCCTTGGCTGGGTCCCTGGCCACTGTGGTATAGCAGGGAACGAAGCAGCGGATCGAATGGCTGCTGCTGCTACACTCTTGAATACATTAAACATAACCACATTACCCTACACCGACGCGAAGCCACACAGCAGACAACAACTTCGCAAAACATGGCAAATACACTGAAGTGAACAAACAGACAACACGTTACACGTAATAAAACCTCACTTGGGACTTTACACCACCGACACACGCAATAGATACACTGAAGTCGCCTTGGCTAGATTACAGATAGGGCACACACATGCAACGCACTCGCACCTTCGCACTGTATTGCCAAGACATCTGTGCAGCAGGTGCGGAGAGGACGTAACCGTGATCCACATCCTCATACAATGTAAGGAACTCGACATTACATGACGCAAACAATTCTCACAACTACACACACGACGCACAACAACTGGGGACGAATAATATTTGACAAAGTAAACGCACTTAGATAAGGAACTAAAGAAACTAGCAATAAAAATACCCAACCTATTTGACTACTCATAGCCGAATCTGGTAGTAAAAAACTCCCAGTGTAGACAAGCTCATTTAAAATGCTGCGCATTAGTAGACAATTCTTAGAATTTCTGGTGTTTCTTTGTGCTAACGTGGGCATTTTTTGGGCTTTTGATATGTTTCTAACTACAGGGCGTAGCCTTTGGACGGGGACGGGGTCCCTCGGAGAGATCCAAGACGCGCTCCAACAGGCCACGGATGTACGTCAATATATGCTAGAGCCTGTGGCCTCCAGTGTTCACCTCAAAATTCAGAGCTCCTTGTCGTCCACCCTAACGCCAAACGACACACCTAGAAAGAAATTCAAATACTCCTTGATGGCCAGGCCATTACACCAAGCCCCAGCATCAAGATCCTGGGCCTAAAGCTCCAGGCCATTACCAAGACTGACGTTTCCTTGCAGCGCCTCAAAAACGCATCAATCAAATCATACGCATGATCACGCGAGTTACCACCAAGAAGCGATTCCTCAAAGAAGCCGACAGCCTTCAATTATTTAGGCCTTTTGTCTTCTCGAGAATCACTTTCGTCACCCCCTATCTTCTTCTCGGCACAAAGGGCATAAACATGCTTGCTTTGTGATCAGAAATTTTGTTAAGGAGGCCATTTGTTTTCCCATGAGTGCGTCCACAGAGGCTGCTTAGCACGGGGCTCCCCAACACGGTGGAAGAGCTGATAGAGGGCCATCTTTCTAACCAGAAGCTCCTATTGAACACAACTGTAATGGGTCGCCGCATCGTTCACCAGATTGGCTAAGCAGCACAGAATGTCACTCCGCGTGATGTACTCCCGGATTGTTTTGCGACAACAACTAAAGATGCTCCCTTTACCTAGAAATATAAACCCCTAACACCACGAGGGTCGCTGACGTTATGTCCCTGACGAGGGTCGCTGACGCTTGTCACGTTCAGGGACATAACCCGGCATTATCGCCTTCAAAGAGAGACTTTACCTTCGCCTTGCCCTGACCTTTCCAGAGAACAACAAACTACAATACGGCTCATAGAAACGGGCTCCTCTCACTTCCGACGCGTCTTCCCTTAATGCACCCGAATAGCTACGACGCTGAATGTAAATTTTGCTCAGACCTAGGAACACTCCGCCACATAATCTGTGTGTGCGAATTCAGCCCTGAGCACCCTCCTCTCTTTCCGTCAACTACCCAACAAGAGTAATGGGAGACATTGCTGTCCAGCTCCTGTCTGCCTACCCAGCTTCCGCTGGTGGACCGAGCACACGTGGTGCGGACTGCATATGGGCTACAGTGAAGAAGGAACCACTCCCGTGGGCAGCCCTCTGGAGCGTTTAAACATTTGAGTAAAATTAATTCCTCCTCTTTGTCTCTAAGCACCGCTAGTGTTAGAAGTGTCCCTAAAATGGCCTGCGTATCTGTTTTCTTCGCAGGAAATGTCTAGTCAAAAGAGGACAAATTTCTGCCTTCGCTGCGATGCGGTGCGAAGAGATTTTTAGGGGGGTAAGGGTAGAAGAAGGGGAAAAGGGCTCGAAACGGCCTGGCGTGCTGGCGGCTGCTGCCACACAACACGATCTGATCTTTACTGCTGTTCCCCCGCTAATGATCTTCCCCGTACCGCTCCTCACGTGTTGAATGTAAAGTTGGCTCAGTCAATTGTCTCCCGTTAACCCTGCTCCGAGTCATCTATTAGGACCTATTTCTTCTGTTGTTCTCCTAACAACGCAAGGCCACATCTTTTGAGCTCGTGCTTGCTTTTATCTCGCTTCCCTCCGACACCATTTCAACGCGTCCTTTTTTTATTTGATATCATGTAAACAATTCTAAACTATATTTTTATCTTTAAAAAACACGGTATTCTCATTTATGGGACAATATTTTGTCTGCAATAAACATGACCCTTGTGTTTTAATATTTTTAAGTACTGTTTAAACGGTTGGAATTGGCCTCTGAAAGATTGCGCTTTCTACCCTTACTTCTTCTTTGCACTTGATAATGTTTACTTCTTACAATGAATTTTTAGCCTTTGTGGTATAATTATCCTCTGAATGCTTGCCCTTGGTACCCTTTGCTGGGTTCTTTATTATACCTTCTACGCCGGCCCCCCTTATCTAATGCCTTCGGGCTTTTAAGGTGGAATAAATGAAATTAAATGAAATAATGGGCATGTATCAGCCATTCCGGTTGTACTTGTTTGGGATGGTCTTGCTTCTACGTACAGTCTTTGTGAAAATTTTGTAGGCTACTGTGACCGTGGCCGGAGTAAGCGCGTGGCCGAGCAGGGGCACTGCGCTTGCCGTTGTCGGCTGGTTTCGCGGCTAAAGAGAGCGAGGAGAACTATTGCTCTTGCTTTTTTAGTGTGTCTTGCGCGACAAAAGCTCCGCAAAGTACCTGCGGTGAAGCTAAGTGCGCCTGCTCTGAGAAACCGGCCTCGCTGCACTTATCGCGGTACGCGAAAGGAAGCGAGAAAGTTCCCCTCACTCTTTTTAGCCACGTAACCAGACGGCAGTGGCAAGCGCAGCGCCCCTGCTCGGCTGCGCGCCTGCTCCGGCCACGGTCGCCGTGGTCCACAAAATTTCGACAAAAACTGAACTTCGCGTTCAAGCATTATTTCCGCTTTTCGGTGGCCGGGAGCTTATCTTTATATTACCTTTAGGTGGGTATATATAAAATATTATCTTTAAATAAATATGTTAAATATTATATTTAGCTTGTTTCCGGCGCTTCACTCCGGGAACAAAGATTTCGCAAAAAAAAAAACCTAAATACCTACCTTGCCCTTTTTGCACGTCATATTTTTCTTCATGCCCAGCTTTTGCTCAGTTGTGCGCCCGAACGTCGGCGTACGAGATCGGGAGCTGCCTGTCCACGTGCGTACGGCGGGGTCTTTCTTCTTCAGTCTTCACCGAAGATTCTTCTGAAAAGATAGGGAAAAGAGAGCAGCTGTCACTTTTCTGTTTTATATCTGCGGTGCGTCCGCATTGACCTTAAGCGCCACGTGTAGCTGTTTTCTCCCCATTGACCCCCCTCGCGATACCTTCTGCCTTTTCCCCAGAGCTCGCTTTCCTCTCGGAAGTCGGCGTGTTGCGATCTAATCTCCCTTGCAGGTGTGAACCTGAGCTTTCGCTTAAGGGAGACAAACCTGATCACGTGCCTATGGGACTTACTAATCCATGACCCATGGGCTTAAAAAGCATCCTGCGCCAATACGAAATGCTTTAAAAATCCACCCAAACGTTCCTAACGGCCGAGTTTGTTTCTTGTAAAACTATAGCCCATTTTACTGAGATGAAAATAAACAAGAAAGGCATTTTAGTTTATCCAGTTTTCATTAGATGGCGCAAGCGGTCTTGAAGGCGAGAATATTATTTTAGATGCGGAGCATCTCTTGCTCGGGGGTATGTCCCGCGGCGTCGGCGTCTGCACTCACACTACGCATGCGCAACTCTCCTCTTTCCGCTCTCCAACAGCTGCGCGTTACTCTCTCCACTTGTCTCCTACCACCTGCTTGCGCTTTTCCTGCGTTCTCGCTTCTGCTCTCGGAGCGCATGCGCTACTCCCCTCCTCCAGTCTCCTCTTCTTCAAGTGTGAATATAAAGCGGGTAGAGCGCTGCGCACGTTCAGTGCAGCGCTTGCTTCGGTTGACTCCGTTGATGCTTCCGCTGAAGTGTGATGGAAGCAACAGTCCCGTCAGTGAGTGGGCTGACGCAAGCATGCGTCAGCATCAGCCCAAACACTAATAGCAACGTTACGTCCACTCAAGACAAAGCTGCGAAGCGAAGGGCACGCGACTCTGAACGCAAACGCTTGGAGCGAGCGGCGGACCCTGAACTTCGTCAGCGCGAAGCAGCATCGAAGCGTCAACGTCGAGCAGCAGATCCTGAGCTTCAGCAACGTCAAGCAGCGTCGGTTCAAGAACGTCGAGCGGCGGTACCGGAACTTCGACAACGTGAAGTGGAACGCAAACGTACGAAGCTAGCGGCGGAACCGAACCTTCGAGAACGGGAAGCCGTTTGTAAACGTCAACAACGAGAGGCTGCGCCGGATGCTGCACGCGAACGTGAGCGCGCCGCGGAAGCGGCGGCGCGAGCAAAGCAGCACGGGTAGCCCGACGCTCGCTTCAAACATGACTTCGTGGACCGGAGCTTCGGACACAGTTGCAAGGTGTGTGACAGACTTTGGTTCGACAAAAACCTTACGCGGATCGGAAACATCCAAAACGAAACTCATCGGACCAAAGCGCTGTCAATTCTTTGCAACGAGTTCGATGCCAGCAACGACGGCAAGAGCAACCCCCCGATGCTCCGCATCCTACTCAGGGTTCCGATCAGAAAGATGGGGTAATTTTTTTCTTGTTTCAATACAGAAGTGACATATGTCTAAAAAAAATTGGCCGCGTATCTGCTCCTTTCGTTGCAAATGCCGTCAAAATACGATAGTCTTTATCGGCTTTTGCGAAGTAAATGCCTCCCTTCACTTTCCCGCTGACCTCTCATATTCCTCTTGCGTCGCGCTCCTCCCAAGGTAAAGACGCCAAAGGTATGCTTAAATGATTTTAAATTTCCCGCGTCCCACTGCCTCCAAACCGGGTCGTCTGGATGCGAACGCTACCGTACGCCGAAGACGCGCGTTAATCGAGGGCGCCCCCTACTTCAACGTTTATAGAACCGCGTTTCCCTACTCCACGTGCGTTGCAAGCAGAACGTGGAACCTATCTAGTGGAACCTTGCGTAACTGTTGCAGGTTGATTTCTTAAAATGGCGCCAGAAGCTATAGTGGCGCGGGCGACAGCAGGCGACGGCGGAGTGAATTCTTTTTCTGCAATTGGTGAAGTATTTAATTTCGCAAAAGTCAAGCATGTTTGGTTTTTTTATAAAGAAACACTGCAAATATCACTTCTGTATTGATTTGTGGTCTCATATTGGTGTAATGTCTTGTTCTTCTTTCAACAATGTTGACAATTATGAACATTACACCGGAATAGACGGGTAGATTTAGCTGTGACTATATAAGACTATTCCGCAAGCATTGTTTTGCTTTGGCCGGCTGGCTGAATCGAGTCACAGACAGACAGACGGACAGACAGACAGACATACAGACAGACATACAGACAGACCAAAATTTCTGGGTTTAAGTAGCCCAAGAAAGACTATCGTCTTTAATAAATACACTAGGACGGTGTGCACATGTATATGTACTTTTGAAACTTTTCACATTAGTGCACGATGGTTTTAAGACCACGGTTCATGAAGCAGTAAGTCCCATAGGAATGTAAACAGGTGAGGCCCCTAAAAAGGCGTTGACTATTGAGAACTGTGCACCCAAATCCAAGTTCCCGCCATCAAGGAAACTGAGCGTCCTAGACTCCCTCTCCCCTCTGTACACGCGGCAAATGGAACGCAGACGTCGTTCTTCGACTTTATGCACACACACGCACGCACGCTCGCACGCATGCTCGCATACACGCAAAACAATGAAACGTGGAACACAGTGGGAGAACAACCGACAAAACTTTACTTCGGTGCCAACGTTTCGACAAGACGTGCCTTCACCGGCAGGAAAGTCTCCTTGTCGAAACGTAGGCGCTGGACTGAGGTATTTCGTTATCTCGCCCAAAGCTTTCTTTATGTATATCTACTCGCTAGAAACAAAGACAATTCGCAAAGAGAGTGTAAAGATAGGATGAGGGAAAACTCTGACAGACGCAAAAAACAGAACGAAGTTTCTTGTCCACGTTTCGGAAAGGGGGCTTGCCCTCTTCATACGTGGTAGCACTATAACTACGCACTTGTATACGGCGGACAGACCAAGGTACAAAGATGTTCAAGTTGTTGGGATTATTCAATGGAACCCTAAACCATGGAGAGAGGAGTCCATACACTCGGGCAGCAAGAAAACGACAGAGGTAAAATGCGTGCGGAAGAGCTGATGATGACTGTGGCGTTTAATGCGTCGTAGATACACCTATGCTGAAGCCTGCCGTAGTGGAAGGCTCTGGATTAAGTTCCTTCACCTCGGGTCTTTAACGGGCGCAGGAATCTTGACACAGGGACATTTCCGCTTTTAGTCTCGACCAGAAAAGCAGCCACCGTAGCCCAAATCGAATACGCGCCCTTGGCCTCAGCAGTAGGACGCCATAGCAACTACGCTAACGCGGCGGTTACACAGAAGAGCGTCTTTGAAGTACAGGTGTTTGACTGCTTACCACATCGAAGCTAAAATATAGGTGAATGTGCGGAAGTGGTCGCTTATCTCTAGCAAAGAAACATGACCAGCAAAGAAACAAATGCACCATAGTAGCTAACAAGCAGATTTAACAGGCCGGTGATGGAGGCGCCAATGTATTCCTCAACAACGCCTACAGCATAAACAATCCCCATGAGCAACGACCTGGATCGACGTACTACAGGGCTTTTCCTGCCAATCGTACTAGTGATTAAGCTCATAGCTTAAAGTAAGTTCAGTGAGCTTATAGAAATAATGCAATAGATTAAACACTGTTAGTTCATTTATCCATTAAGGTCAGGAGCGGGTTGATTCGAACTTTTCCCTACTGTACACAAAAAACTGGCCAGGTCGCACCATTTCCTACTTAACACCTACTGCGTCAGACGTTTCTTCGGGGTCGTAAGATTCAGCGTTGACAAGCCCAAGAAGGGTGATTGGCCAAGGCCTCCATTCAGAGAAATGAAGGGAAGAACCGAAATACCCAAACGGAAACTATGGCGGTAGCGAGGGGAGACACTCTGCAGTGAAATATCACTGCTTTCACACCAACTTTGTCAACAGAAGTGCATGGGCGTCTGCAAGGTCCACTTATGAGATTAGCAGCCGGGCGCCCGGGCTGCGCGTGAGAACCCGCCGCTCTGTCTAGCGACGTAGCACTGCCGACACTGCGCTACACCTGCCGCTAATTCGTCATGGCGTGCACGGGAGAAGGATCGTCTGGCCCACCGCTTACCTCAAGGATAATCCCCCCATTGAGAAAGCAAACAGCGGCGCCGGATTCCCGGTACGTCTGCTCGACTGGTGGGATTACCGGCGTCTCCATTGTTGTCGCGCCCTGGTCAGCATGACGCACTGTCGCCGTCTTTCGCT
Source organism: Haemaphysalis longicornis (assembly GCA_013339765.2). Lineage (NCBI taxonomy): Eukaryota > Metazoa > Arthropoda > Arachnida > Ixodida > Ixodidae > Haemaphysalis > Haemaphysalis longicornis. Next base: position 117,345,658 of record CM023449.1, on the reverse strand, counting down.
TTCACCGGCGGGGTCGCCCGAACTTGCTCGTCCGCGGGCGTGCCGTTGACCTGAAGATAGCGGCGCCTCATTGAATTCTCCGTGGCGAGCTGAGTGACAGCTGTCTACGTGAATTTAGGCACTCCCTTGCGCGTTTACGAACGCTACAGGGGAGTCCCGAGAGAGGGTGAGCTCGAGATTTTATAAGGCCGAACTTGGCCGTTGAAAATCGTTCTTGTCTGAGTGCTGAGCTGGCAGTTCCCGGCGAGACAAGGAGTCTCGACCTTTAACGCTAGGCGCGGAAAGGGGAAATTACTTTAAAGCTAGGTTGGGACTTGTGAGCCCCCTAGTCGAGGTTAAGATCGCGTCGGAGGTTTAGGGTGCAGCGCCGCACCGGGCAACTAGACGGATCTTGCGGCGAGACAGGGTCTCGGCCGTTGTTTCTCGAGCGGTTTGTGTACGCTCAGAGATTGGGAGAGTTAGACGAAGTTGAGGAGCTCGAGTGATTTGTGCGCACTCAGAGCTAGCGTCTAGCTGAAGTTCGAAGTTTTTCTTTTTATTTCTCATGTACCCAGTTATCCTACTGTAAATAGCTGTACATAAACTTCCGTTTCACTTAATCAACATCAACGCCTCGAGTTCGTCAATTCGACCGCCGCCTCCAAGAACTTCAACATCATCGCCCAGCCAGCCGCCTGCCAAATCAACCGGAGCCCGGGCGATTGGGTTCCTGATCGACACCGGACTTCGGGGAAACGGAACTTTACTGGCGCAGCCGGCAGGATTTGGCAGAAGAAATCGCCAGGCCACAACCAGGGGCAGCAAGCAGACGCAAGCCCGCCTTCATCGGCGGCGGCCGAGCTCCGCCCGGAGTGGAGCCGCAGAGCCAACCAGCGCACGGGGCCAACGACGCGGCAGCCGACCACCGAAGGTGAGGGTGAGTGGGATTTCTTGCGCTTCGTTGTGGCGGTGTAGGCTGAGTCTGGGGTTGCATGGTAGTCATGGGGAGCATGCTGGTGAACATGGCGGAAGGAGACGGAAATGGTCAGACTCATGAGGTGCCACTTCTAGGAGGAACGTTGGCAAGATGGGTGGTGCAAGCGGAGGGAATCACCTTTAGACAACTGCAGTTGTTGTTTCAAGAGCGAAGGGAGAAAAGAGAGCGAGAATTGGAGGAGCGCAAGCAAAAACTGAAGCTCGAATCTCAAGAGCGGTTGCGAAGGCATGAGTTGGAGCTGGAGCGGAGAAGGCAGACGCCCTTGCGCTCGGACACCCGCGAGCAGAAACAATGGGGCACAGACCCAGTTAGCTGTATAGCGACAGCGAAGTTCAATGGTTCTCGCCAGTGTTTGGAAGTTGAACATTGCGATGACAAAGCAAGCAGCTATGACTCGCTACACGAGGCTAGCATTTCCGCCGATGTCGAACGCGTGGAGATGGACATTGGGATGAGGAGTGACGAGGAAAGCGCGTCCGATGATACCGTAGAGCGGTGTAATGAAGTGATGCTCGAACATGACGAGCAGCCTCGCAGGCAAAGTTTGGCGACGGAGCTGCAGCGCATAAGGCAGAACCCGTCGAGCGGGCCCGGTTATGCACTGACAGCAAAGTTGAATGGGGGCAGCCCGTTTTTCAACTTGAAGCCGCGCGAGAACGAGATGAGCGGCCGTGGCTGCGCACAGGAAGCGAGCGACTCAGCGGGGAACAGCGGTTCGGAAAAGGAAGCGACCACGCGGAGCATCCCAGCGAGCGCGTCCGTTATGGGAGCAGAGTGAAGGGGTAGCCCCGTTGTTGCGGGTGTAGAGCCGCCAGCTGCTTTTGCACCGGGCACTGCGTTAATGCATGCGGAACTTCCTGCCACGGGCAGTGCCCAAATTCTAATCGGTAGAGCGGAGGAGACTGGAGTCCAAAGTCTTGGAGCCCGCCGCGCTCCCAATTACTCTCGTAAGTTGCACGAGAAAGCGAAGTCCAGGTCGCGCGTTAAGGAGCTCGCCCAGAAGAGAAAGGAGATAGAAGACGAGAAAGCATGTGACGAGTCGGAGCGAAAAGGAGACGGAGTTAACGATTAGGCTGAGGAAAAGCAGGAGTTAAAGGCGGATAAGGGAGCTGAGAAGGTAGACTGGGTTGAACATGTAGAAAATGGAAGAGGAAGTGAGAAAGAACGCGAGAAGACGGAGCATGAGGAGCTCAGAACGTTTGAAGAGGGTAGGAACGATACGGAGATGTCGCGTGGGTTTGGTAGTCTTGATGGTGAGAGTGTAACCGAGGAGGCCGATGGAGAACACGAAAACGCAGGCTTGGAGACTGCGAAACCAAGAATGAGAGCTCCCGAGGAGGTTATGAAGGAGAGGGAAAAACTGTGTGAGGAGGCAGCTACAGTTGAAACGAGGAACGAGACGCAATCGGCGATCTCGCGAAACCGGTGGCTGAGATAGAGTTTCGTAGCTTTAGTGTTGGTTGCGGCCATTACCGAGATTTAGTCGGGAGCCGCGCTGGATGGGTCGACGCACTAAGTTCTGCGACCTGGCAGTGTGTCACAGGCCCTAGTTCTGAGTTGTGCCAGGATGCGTGCGTGCTGGGACAGCCGAAAAACTATCTTTGTCAGGCCGCTGCTCAGAATGCACCTAGCGTGCACGAGCGGTTTTTGGTAGTGACAGGTGCTTGTTAGGTTGTTGCTGTGGGGCAGTCTGTGCGTAAGGGAAAGAATGATCCCGAGAAGGTCGTCGCGTTCGCGGGCCGCCAGTACGCTCTAGCATCAACCCTGCGCTCACGCGGCCAGCACGCAGCATTGCCTTACGTTGGGGCATTGGAGAGGCATGGCCACTTGGCCTATGGGACAGGAAGCGAAGTCGCATTTTGCGATACCACTCCGTCTTCCCCGAAGTTGTGTTCGCCTCACGGGGCTAAATTGTCAAGACTTGCGTTGACATTGCAACGCTACGCGGTCTCGATCATCTGCAGAGGGGGCTGGAAGTACGCGAATGCACTCCCCTGCTTTTAGATTGTTGCTTGAGGAGGCTAGTATTGAATTGCCTCCGAGCCTTAACACTGCCACGACGGACGTTAACGTTCCCTTTCACCCGTCCTTTTTCGTTGGTGGTGTGTGTGCATGGGGTGTAGGCCCGTTCGTCACATGGCGTTTCGTCATAGGCCGGTTCGTAATAGGTTGTTTGGTCACATAGGATCATTCGTCATAGGCCGGTTCGTACAGGCCGTTTAGTCACATAGGATCATTCGTCATAGGCCAGTTTGTCACTTAGGAAAGTTCGTCACCGGAACGCAAAAGCAAAATTACTGGCATTTTTTAGAGTAACTGGTGATGAGGCATGACAATAACTACTTACCCACCTTTTCGCCGTACCGGTCCTCTTAGCGGCCGCCCACGGCGATCCTAAACTGGCAGTAAGGCACGCCCCAAAAATGTTTGGCTTTCAGGGAACCTGTGCACGAACTTATCCTGGTCCTGCAGTCCATACCGCTCCCACCCATCCCCTTGCCTTCACATGAGTGTCAACGGTAGCAGGCGCACGCTCGCGTGGACTAATTTGCAGTGGCCGTAGCAACTCCTTTTTCTTCTTTTTTTTTTCATTTTCGTTGCTCCCTCACTGGTTAGCCCAGTGCTCACAGCGTGGTCATTTTGCCCCCTTTCCTTGGAAAGCCTTTTTGTGTGCACATAAGAACTCAGTTGAACTGTCCGAAAGGAGGATATAAAAACGTGCATATCCGCTCCCCAAGCAGCTAGCTGAGGGGCGCTCTTTTGTTTATTTGCCCGAGAGCTACAACCCGGAATGGCGGACCGGCGCCCCGCGCATGCGCAGATGGCTACGGGGGGAAGGTACATCAAATAATTAGTTGCATCACTTGTGTTGAAACCACTAATAAGTGACACGAAATGTCCCATGTGAAATTTCCAAGAACGAGGAGGTCGGTGCTACCACTTTCCCTATTACGGGACCACTTAGAACCAGACGCCTGGCCCGTCTTCCAAAAACTTTGTTGGGCTTCGTCCCTGTCTCACTTTTCTGTCTTCGGTTGTTCAACTCGTATCTATAATCTTGTCCGAACACGTCACCCTACTTTCCCACTCTGGCTTGCATTCTTTGTTGAGCTTTGCTAGATGTACCGCCCAAAGTAAAAAAAAAAAATCTAACTAAACCTGTGCCTCGCTTCTCTCTTTCGAGTCGAAAACAAAAACACAAGGACATTCATTTTGTGCACCTGTGGCGAACTTTCCTAAGTGACAAACTGGCCTATGACGAATGATCCTATGTGACCAAACGGCCTATTACGAACCGGCCTATGACGAATCATCCTATGTAACCAAACGGCCTATTACGAACCGGCCTATGACGAAACGCCATGTGACGAACGGGCCGTATCCCGTGTGCATGTGTGTGCCGCGGTTGTGCGCGACGAGAGGCCTTGAGTGCTCGATCCGTGCACCGAATTGATCGATCCGCGCACCGAACTGAACTTTCTGTGCACCGCAAGTGACCGAAAAGCACAGCCGAACATTCTTGAAGGGACGTTATCCGGGTACGCCGTCAAGGAGGACATTTGCGCGTGTGCGCATAGTGGCAATGCAAACTTTCTTAACGTTTTATTTTCGTTGACTGCAAAATTGCCCGTGTTGTTTGCCAGTCCGTATTCATTATGTTCTTGTTGTTGAGTGCCGGAATGTTTGCGCGCGTTTGCAGTTATAGCGCGCGTCAGTGTTTTGGGTTGAGTCGTCTGGTTATTCGTGGCGTTTACGCGCTCCGGAGACACGACCCAATTTCCTTTTACTGGCACTTAGTGTTTTTAGCATTTTTTTTGTGTGTTCCCTGTTTGCTAGAGTATTCCGTCCCTGTTGAACGGCTAGTGAATAGGTTGTGTTTGTACTTTAGGCGAGAGAGAGTTCGGATCAGCTGCAGAAATAGAAGGGGGCTCATTTGCGGTTATACCTAGCTCCTTCCACGTGTTTTTTTTTTGTTTGTTTGTTTGTTTGTTCCGCTGTTATTGCGGAAGGAGAGATGAAACGAGTGGCCCTTTTAAATTCTTTTCGGATTGACTGAACCAAGAGGTCCAGTAACCCTCTTAAAGGGGGGAGTTGTAAGGTCCACTTATGAGATTAGCAGCTGGGCGCCCGGGCTGCGCGTGAGAACCCGCCGCTCTGTCTAGCGACGTAGCACTGCCAACACTGCGCTGCAACTGCCGCTAATTCGTCACGGCGTGCACGGGAGACGGGTCGTCTGGCCCCACCGCATACCTCAAGGATAATCCCCCCATTGAGAAAGCAAACAGCGGCGCCGGATTCCCGGTACGTCTGCTCGACTGGTGGGATTACCGGCGTCTCCATTGTTGTCGCGCCCTGGTCAGCATGACGCACTGTCGCCGTCTTTCGCTTTCATCCCGCGGGGTCGCCCGAACTTGCTCGTCCGCGGGCGTGCCGTTGACCTGAAGATAGCGGCGCCTCATTGAATACTCCATGGCGTGCTGAGTGACAGCTGTCTACGTGAATTTAGGCACTCCCTTGCGCGTGTACGAACGTTACAGGGGCGTCCCGAGAGAGGGTGATTTCGAGATTTTATAAGGCCGAACTTGGCCGTTGAAAATCGTTCTTGTCTGAGCGCTGAGCTGGCAGTTCCCGGCGAGACAAGGAGTCTCGACCGTTAACGCTAGGTTGGGAGTTGTGAGCCCCCTAGTCGAGGTTAAGATCGCGTCGGAGGTTTAGGGTGCAGCGCCGCACCGGGCAACTAGACGGATCTTGTGGCGAGACAGGGTCTCGGCCGTTGTTTCTCGAGCGGTTTGTGTACGCTCCGAGAATGGGAGAGTTAGACGAAGTTGAGGAGCTCGAGTGATTTGTGCGCACTCGGAGCTAGCGTCTAGCTGAAGTTCGAAGTTTTTCTTTTTATTTCTCATGTACCCAGTTATCCTACTGTAAATAGCTGTACATAAACTTCCGTTTCACTTAACTTCAACGCCTCGACTTCGTCAATTCGACCGCCGCCTCCAAGTACTTCAACATCATCGCCTAGCCAGCTGCCTGCCAAATCAACCGGAGCCCGGGCGATTGGGTTCCTGATCGACACCGGACTTCGGAGAAACGGAATTTTACTGCGTTCTCGAAAATCTTATACTACACTCCACTTATGCGCCTATCATTTCTTTAATTGTGCTCTGAGCATAATCTATATTAGCGAGTCCTTTTGCTTTACCCGTCCTCCGCAAGACACGTTGCTCATGTTGCGATAACGTAATAACAGGGAACCAACCGCAACAGGAGTTAAAGCTGGGTCAACTTTATAAGACTCAAGAGAGGGCAGCTTTGCCTGCAGAAAAATACATGTTTCTTCGAATGGTGTTTATATATGCCCTCTTCCCCAGGCCGTGATCAGCTTGCCATTTAAAACGACCGCATTTTGTTGCTATCATGCTGAGGATACTATATAAAACCCGACATTCCAGAAACAAACAATGCATCCTTATTTACACATTTGCATTGCTTGTTTCTATCACCATAAAAAGCCCGGAAAATACATTGCAACTTTTTTTTAAATTTTTTTTTGTAGCCACAAGAAGAAGCATCGTGCACCTGTTCATTGAATACATTGAAAGGGGATGGTGGATTTTTTTTCCTTCTCAAAGACCAAATAGAAAGCAGTCCAGATGGTGGTGGGAAGTTAAAAATTAGAGCTCTATCGTAGTAGTAGTAAATTTTGGATTCGGCGCTTTCGCACAGTGCAATTCTTTATCGTGGAAATACTGCTTATTGCGTCGATACATAAGCACGACGCGTATGTTTGTGCTCAGCCTTCCATTATGCTGGGCATTACAAAAACCCAGAAAGGTCCTAAAAATCACGCAATCATTCCGTATAGCACGGTAGAATGCTTTGTGAAAACGAAGCCCTGTCCTCTAGGATTTAAAGCCACCTGTCCTAGAACTGCAACTGGAATGACGACACGAGTGGTTGCGAATGCGCGTTTCATAAAGCAAAAGCTTTGTATGTCTCACTGATACGTATGTCGCGTTGCAAACGCATTGCAGGAAATCCAGCTTTACCTCGGTATCGCGATGATCGTGGGTGAGGTGAAAAAAAAAACCATCAAGTGGTCGGAATCGCACCTGGGCCCTCGCGGGACGAAGCCGACGTCTACGCCATTGCGCCATTGCGGCAGGGTTTAAGCAGTTTTGGATTTGGAGAGCCATGCACGGACGTGCATAATTAGACAGAAAAATCGTGCACCCGAACGTCTAACCAGTATGATAGATAACGCGAAGCTTACGTTATGACAAATCATTTGATTTTTCACAAAGTAACCTTGCTTTCACCCTTCGCCATTTGGGGAAGGGCCAAAGCTAAATCCGCGACGATCATAGGTCTGAACTGCGTGCGAGTCAACCTCAAACGACCACCGAGGAATTCCTCACGAGAATTGTTCGCGATTGCCCATTGTCTCCGTTAGACGGAGGGATGCGTGACTTTCAAGCAAAGGCTTCACTATTCTCGTCGAACTGTTCTGCCGTCACCGTAAATTTGTTCTTCATTTAACCGCAGCGGCTGCGTAGCATTGGGAACGCGTCACGTGACTTGCCGGGCCGAGCTCCGCCGAGGGCCGCGTTCACTGCTGCTGCCGCCGCTTCCGTCTTGGCGCATTCTCTTTCTCCAGCTCGTTCGCGCCTGAACACATGACTCGCGGCGTTCATGCCAGCTTCGTCATGAATGAGAGCGAGGCAGCGCCATCTTCTCTGAGAATTGCGTGGGAGCTTGATGCGTCGAGCCGTCTCTGGACACCTGCATCTGACCAAACCGCCGATTTTGCCCGGCAAGCCGTTCGGCTCGGAAAACGCCGGAAGCGGGACACAACCGCGGACAATGCAGGATTTGGAAAATTAGTAAAATAATTACAGCTACATCAAAGGTTAATCAGGTGAAACCGAGACTGAACCAGGCGAAGCTAAACTTCCTCCTTGGATGATAAGAGTTATCTGGGCTAAACTTCAGACATTTTTGGGTTTCAATATTGATATGCAGCTCCTACGCTATGTTGAAGCGAAGCTTTGTTTGCGTTTCGCGCGGCTTTTTAAAATGCTGCTGCTGTTCCTACGAAGAATGCACCGCTGGGTGTGCACCGGCTCCTCATCGCCCGCCGTTCCAATGGTGACAATGAGCATTCTGCGTTTCTCACAAAGCCAACAGATGGCGCAGCGGCCCCTGAGCTGGGATTAGAGTTTAGCACAGCAATGTCGGGAGTTCTAGTTTTTATTGACAACGCCCGTAACGAGTCGGTATTCCTTCAAAAAGCAGCAATACCGTGGGTAACGGAATACGCATATCTGGGCATATGGCTAAACGAAGGTCAGGCGTATCTAAAAACTCATGAGGAGCATTTAAGAATGAAAGGCAGAAGAAAACGCCTCTATCATGAAGCACAGAGCAACTGTGGGGATATAACAGATAGGAAAGTAGTGAGAGGCAATCTGGAAGGGAGTAATGGTACCAGCCCTCACCTTTTCAAACGCGGTATTGTGTGTCAAATCAGAGATTCAATCAGGGCTAGAAGTAAATCAGAGGGCCGTAGGTCGATTGGCATTAGGAGCACACAGCAAAACAACAAATGAGGCAGTGCAGGGAGACATGGGATGGGCACCTTCAAAGTGAGAGAAGCACAGGGCAAACGACATAGAAATATGAATGAGCAGAGATGGGCGGCCAAACTGTTACGGTATCTTTACATGAAATGCGGGAACACACAATAGAGGAAAAGAACCAGAAGGCTCAGGACAAAGTATATGAAACCTGGAAGTGCAGGGGAAACGACCAAGGCAATAAAAAATGAAGTGAAAGAAGCAGAGAAAATGACCTGGAAAAAGAGGATGGATGCGAAGATGTCCTTAGATATCTACATGATCGGGAAGCAGGAGATCACAAGGGAAAAATTATTCGACAATACCAAAGGGAGTGCAGTGCTTCTTGAAGCCCGGGCGGGTTGCTTGCGAATCAAAACGCTTATCCGCGAGCCGGTACAGGAAGAACTATGGACAGGCTGCGGATATGAGCCAGAAACCATGCGACATATTGTAACGGAGTGCAAAAGTATTCGTCCAGTCCTCAGTGATGGAGCCATCCAGCTTCCGGAAGCCCTTGGCTTTAAGGTTAGCGGAAAAGTGAGTTGGACAGCAGTAGAGGTTAGTAAAAGAAGGTTAGAAAGTTAGTGGAAAAAGAGCAGAGAACAATCTGGGAAAACATGCGAACAAAGAAGTCAGACTACCACAAAAATTTCGTAAATGTATTTTCTTTTTATTTTGACATAATTGTTATTATTTTGTTTGTATTTTTTTGGCGAGGTGATTGTACAGTGGCGTTGCGACTAACGCCGCTGTGCAACGCCACCCCGTTACAAAGGGGAAGCCACTAAGCATCATCATGTTGTTAGCGGTAGAACAAATATTTCGAATAAATTAGGCAAGTCTGTTGTGGATAAACATCACCCCCATACAAGGAGGGAGCCTCTAACCATCATCACCCTCTTCATAGCCGACGCCCCGTCCCGGTAGTTCACCGAAGATGAAAGGCGGAAGAGCCTTGAACAGGTTCGTTTGCCTTGCTCCTGGAGTGAGGAGCCTGAAGAGCGTGGTGGCAATGCATGCAAAAAGCGCATGGGAGCATCCGGTAGTAAAAGTGCTCAAAATCATTCATCTAGCGTCCACGACATTTAGGCATGAAAGAAGTGTCACACAGAGCAGTAAAGTATTTGCTCACAACGAAATATCGCCCTGACCACGATGTATGCTGGGTACGCTGGCTCAAAGACGTGAGTCGCGGCTACAATCCATGGCGGCAATGGACAAAGATAAGCGTCGTGAGACCTAGAATAGAATGGAATAAATTAGAATAGAATAGAACTTTAGAATAGGGTACATCAATGGAACGTAGTTAATATGAAAAGGGGCCTCAGAGTATTATACTGTAGGGGGAACACGTGAGGATGCGACTAGCCAGACAAACCTGCTTAGACCCACTTCGGTCTCAACCCACTTATGTCCCTCCGCACATGCAATCAGTTAAGCGGTGCTACTTAAACTTCATTTTGCAGTTTAGTGCATGGCCATAACAACGATGTAAACATAATCGAACGCTTCGCTTCACTTCCATTCCCTCATATGCCTGTAATCCAAAAATTTTTCCCATTGCCTGAATAACAAAAGCAACCAACTGTGATTCGTTTATTATGTTTTATCCAGGTTTCTCAAACTCACACCACTGAGTCGGCCACAGTCAGGAAATGTAGGCTCGCTAGGGCCGGACGACAAGAAGTTTGAAACAAGGCGGGGGGGGGGGGGGGGGAGGAAGGGGCGAGAGAAGGGGTTTAAGGAAATGTCAACTAACGCTGCCATTAAAAAAACACACGCCTTTCCCACATCTTGGAAATATGCCAGGTGATTCCTGAATAGAAATTGCCGGTCGGGATTCGAGATACAAATCGATATTGATATACCCGACTTAACGATGCCAGAGTCGAGTGGGCGCCAAGCGCAAAGGATTGTAATGGAGTGTAACACTCTGGTAACATGAAGCCGTGAAAACCATATAACGCGTTTTTGAGCAGTCTCTGACGATGTACGTCCTTGGCTACGCTACAAAGGCTCGCACCCCCGCATTCGCTCTAAAAAAACAAATAAGACTGAATAAACAAAGAGGCTCACGAGCGGTCCGGAACGAAGTCGACAAGTGCGCGGGCCGCGTGTTTGAGACCCCTGCTTTTGACAATGGTATTGTCGGCCAAATTTGAGCTTATCAAGATTCTTCTGCAAAGGCGCTGAATACGTGGCCTAACGATACTCATTTTCGTCATTTCTCGTATTTACTTTTTTACTATAGAAACTTTCATGTGCCTTGAGAGGATCCAGACGTGGCTGCCAAATTCCCAAGAAGAACAGTTGTCTCGTACAAATATGCAAAAATCTTTGTCAAGCCATGTTTTGCGCCATGTTTTAGTTTAGCTTTTAAGCATTGCTTTGCGAACTTCCAGGGACACATCATAGATGGACTTTCGGGGCGCGGAAGAGTGGTCCCACTCATGTTAAAGTCCGGAGAGAATTTTTCAATTGATATCTTACCTTTCAATACATTGCTCTGTTTGGAGCTGTACCTACTGCTCGTGTTAACACTGCTAAGCTATGAAATGCTAAGCCTCATTATAGCGCCCATCTCTGGGCAATGGGCATATTGAAATCATCCTCATTTAACGTATATTTAACGAGAATTGGTCAAATTTTCACGGTCCCTTTGAATTCGTCTTCACGGGATTATACTTTATCTCCAAAACGAGAGGGTTCAGCACTGTTCATGATTTGAAGCCCCTCGCCCGGAGGGCTGACCGTTGACTTTCATCGCTCATAAGTGAGAATCGCTGCACCGTTCCTAATACGTTATCCAACGTTCCAATTCCACCAGATATTTTTTTCCGCCCCGATCTCAGAAATAGGTGTTTACCGGATAAATCCCAAATGTATAACAATTTTACTGACTGCCACGTATGCTTGCAATTTCGTCGGAATAATCCTAAAACACGTATCACTGCAAGGCGTGGGGTGTCCTTCGCCGCTACCCCACGTCAGAAAACCTCATTTCTTTTAAACGGGCAAAGGCTTCTGGGAAGCGAGTGCGTCGTGAGGCGAAAAGGGAGAGTTGGGGCACCTTTCTCACTTCCATGAACTCTTACACTGACACACACAAAGTCTGGACACGAATACAAAAATTAAAAGGACAACAGACACACAGCCTGCCCCTGGTTAGTGCAAGAAGGGACACACTGGAAGACCAGGCTAACACACTCGCACAACACTTCCAACATGTTTCCAGTTCAACGCACTATACCAGCACTTTCATAAAATATAAAACATCCTCTGAGAAGAAGTCATTGCGAGATAGTAATCAGTCGACCTCATCTTATATCACCCCCTCTCCACTTCATGAGCTGAACATCGCACTCAGTGCTTGTAAGCCTTCAGCTCCGGGTGCAGACAACATTAAATACACTATGATGCAACACTTACACGCAGACACAATCGAAACCCTTCTTCACCTCTACAACAAAATATTTCTTTCGGGGCACCTTCCAGGGTCTTGGAGGGAGGCCATCGTAGTGGCCTTTCTGAAAGAGGGGAAGGACCCTTCCTCTCCGGCAAGTTATCGTCCCATCGCTCTGACAAGCAGCCTGTGTAAGCTGCTGGAGAAGATCGTTAACAGACGACTGGTGTACTTTTTGGAATACAATGGTCTCCACGACAGCTGCCAGGCAGGCTTCAGGGTGGGGCGATCCACCAACGATCAACTTGTGAGCCTAGAATCTTACATAAAAGATGCGTTTCTACATAAGCAATATGGCATGACTGTATTTTTCGATATCGAAAAAGCATATGATACAGCATGGCGCTATGACATCCTCAGAGATTTGAAATCTTTTGGAATATCAGGGAACATGTTTAATACTCTAGAAAGCTACCTGTCTGACCGAACATTTCGGGTGAAAGTAGGCTCTGGGCTTTCTCGAGTTCACGTACAAGAAAATGGTGTGCCTCAGGAGGGAGTTTTGAGCTGCACGTTGTTTATTGTAAAGATGAACTCACTGGGAAAGGCACTGCCACAAACAATCTCTTATTCTATGTATGTTGATGATGTGCAGATATCCTTCAAATCTTGTAATCTGTTCATCTGTGAGCGCCAAGTGCAGGTTGGCGTTAATAAGCTTTCTCGCTGGGCAGATCAAAATGGCTTTAAACGTAACCCCACGAAAAGTCCTGCATCATATTTGAAAATATGACGCAGGACTTATATATAGGCGTGGGATCCAGCCATACCCTGACATTAAACTTAATGGCGACACAATTCCTGTAAAGAAGTAACAAAAAAGTTCTTAGGCGTAGTGCTGGACGAAAAACTAACTTTCATTCCTCACATTAAGTAACTTAAGCATAAATGTTTAAAAACAATGGACATCCTAAAGGGCCTGTCGCACCAGTCCTATGGTTCGGACAAGCAGCTATTCCTGCGAGTTTTTACAAGCTAGTGGGGTCTCGCATGGATTATGGGAGTGTGGTTTATGGGTCGGCAACAAAAACACCGCTGAAAATGCTGGACCCAGTGCTGCACTTGGGGCTTCGCCTTGCGTCGGGTGCATTTCGCACTAGTCCCGTGCAGAGCCCGTATGTCGAATGTGACAAATGGTCGTTTGATTGCCAGAGAACATACATGGATCTTTTATACGCGTTTAAGGCTTCATCATTGGCAAACCATCCTTTTAAACCTGTCATCTCTGATTCAACTACGTCCCAACTTCTTTTAAATCGCCCATCTATTCCTGCCCCATTCTCACACCGTGGTAGAGATTAAGTGTCTAATCTTGGTGTCACTTTTTCCGACACCTGCAAATCATCTCTTTTTGACCTTTTATTACCATGGAAGCTTCGGGCCGTGTCGTGTAACATGTCATTTGTAGCTGTAGATAGAAAACGACTGCCAACAACTGCAATGCTGCAGTATTTCTTGTTTCTGCGAGAGAAGTACAGGGGTGCAGAATTTTATAGCGACGCATCAAAAACTGCCCTTACTGTGTCTTGTGCGGCGCACGGACCCGATTTTAGAGTCTCTATAACACCCTGAACTCGAAAACCAGCATATTTACGGCGGAAGCTCATGGAGTTTTGTTTGTTTTAAATCACATAGTCCAACATAAAATACCTAAGTCTATCATTTTCACCGATTCACAGAGTATTGTACATGCATTATCATCCAACAAGTCTCCTAAAGACGATGTTCTTAATGTAGTGTATAAAACCATTATGTCAGTGTATGCCGTAAATCTCGAGGTGATCATGTGTTGGGTTCCAGGCCACTCTGGGATTGCGGGAAATGAGACCGCGGATCAGATGGCCGCTGCTGCTGCACATACAAATACACCGGACATAGCAGCAGTACCCTACACTGACCTCCAGCCACACATCAGACAACACCTTCGCGAAACATGGCAGGCACTCTGGAATCAACAGACAGATAACAAACTACACATAATAAAGCCATTCTTGGGACCATACACGACTGACACACACAACAGACACACTGAAGTTGCGCTTGCTAGGTTACGGATAGGCCACACTCATATAACACACTCCCACCTGCTCACAGGATCTCCATGACCCCTGTGTAGCGGGTGTGGAGAGGCCCTATCTGTAATCCACGTACTACTCAAATGCAAAGCACTCGACACAACACGACACAAACACTTCACCCAACTTTACAGACACCACATCCCGTTACATCCAGCGTTTTTTCTCTCTGATGATCCTACGTTTTCTGTCAAGCGCGTTTTTAAATATTGAGCAGAAGTTAAATTCTTAGACTTAAATTCATACCACGCAAGATCACAACCTGGCTTTATACACCAGCCATCCTCACTGTCTTTTATTGATTTCACTTTTGTTCTTGCTTACTGATTTTAGTGTTTGCGTTATCACCTCTCATATTTAACCACTGTTCTGGCGCTCTTTGCCCCAGTTGGGCTTGCGCCATTAACATCCAACAATCATCATCTAACTCGCATGCAGACGCATAGGTAGATGCCGAGAAATCAAGGTTGACACCAAGCGTTATGGTTGTTATAATATTAAACCACTCTCGGAGATGACCTATAGTATGAGCAGGGAACTTTTTTAAAAGCATTAGATCGAGCTGGCTTTGTCTTTGAATATTTTGTAGGTCTTAAACCCGCAAAAGCTATTTTACTTCACTCATAGACGTGTTTGATACATTAACACTCACAGTCGGGAAGCTCCAAAAGGTCTTTTATTTGCGCTAGAGACAAATTATACTTCTATTACTTATCAGTCGCTAAACAAGTACATGTTCCAGGAACATTCACAGCCAGTACACGGAAGAAAACCGAAAAAATAAAGCGTAATTGGCTAATTACACAAGATCTGTTTCTCAAAAATTGTTTTTCTAACTTCATAAAAATGTGCAAGAGTTTATGACCTGCGGCGTTCCACTTATGAAGCAAGGAATAGTCACGTCCAAAAACTCTCATCTTCACGTTAAATCAGCGGCCTTTAGTGAACTCAACACATTATAAATGTCTATCTAACCGCATCAACTATTCACCATATAGGAAACCAAACTAAATGCTCCTGTAAAACCTCTTTCTTATCGGTACACAGTTCCCGTCTAGGTAGCAAAGTTCTGTTACAATTATATTAGGACAGGTTTAACAAAAAATTCTGCTACGTTGTTGTTGTAACGCGAAAGTGTTTTATTCCCGGATTCCCAAAGTTTTAACTTACGCCATATCCGTCACAAAACTGACGCCAGTACAACGAAGCAAGCAGCCTGTAAAGGGTGCTCCCCTGCCCACAGCCTTTTTTTGCGGGGATGCAACCTTTAGTACTAAAGTGTACGTTGTTTTAAGGGTTGTTCGTTTTCGTTTTTTATATTTTAACATGAAAGTGTTTCATTCCGGTATACTCAAAGAATTCCCTGATGTCATATCCGTCACGAAAATGACGCCAGTACCCCTTTTCCGAAGAGACCCGCCGGTAGGACATCGCTCGCCAAGCACACCCACAAGACAGCCGCCGACCCGCAAATTATGCTCAGCTGCAGATTTCGCTGGACACTTCATTTTCGTGTTTTACCGAGTTCTGTGACAGAGAAATCAACCACAGTTTATTATTATTGCGACTAACCACAAAAATTGAAAGTATTGAATTATTAAAGTATTGAAAATTAAAGTACTGAAAAAAGTATTAAAGTATTAAAGTATAAAAGTATTAAAGTATTGAAAATTCGAAAGTATTAAGCTCGAGTTCAGATTAATTGCTTTTTGGCGCAGATCATGACAAAAACCCGCAATTTCAGTCAGAATGTTTCTAATTGGTATAGACTTGCACCATACTTTTTTTCTGCTTAATCAGGCTCACGGAGGCGCCTTTTTCTCGTGAACATATCCGCCCCAGCGCCGAAGAGCTTCTCCAGCTGGTGCGGTAGATTGAGTGGATGCGTTGAACTTTGGAATCACCTGTCTAACTGGGGTGTACTTCTGTGCCAAGTGCGCTGAGCTGTCTGTTTTGTGCAGAAAACGCGAAACTTCGTCTTGTAGAAGGCCCGTTTTTTTCGAGATGGTTTTGAAATGCGAAACTTTGTCGTTGCTGGAGGGCGAGTTTGCTGTTACGAAACTCAGCTTATACAAGAGAAATGAAGCGCGCACAGCATGTGCTGTTAGTGCGGGGTGCAGCGGCTGACGCAGAAGCGCGCATTAGGCAAGCGCGGATGTTTTCTTTCTTTTTGGTTGATGCGGGCGGAGGGGCGAGACGGGCGTTATAAGGTGTCATAGCCTTACAAAATACACAGCACCACCTATTCCATTTGGATTTTTATTTAATGTGTTCGGTAGCGTCAGCCATTGAACTTAGATCTCCCGATTGGTGCCTGTCCAAGTCGAAAAACCAGAAGCGACGAATCAGTGACCCCAGCCCTGGCATCGGAATGGTTGTGCCGGATTTATTCGATTATAAGGGGGTCGCGATTATAACTTTAGAGAGTACAAAGGTCGCCATATATATATACTCAGCTTCGAATATAAGGTGGGGTATGACTTTGAGGCTACGGATTTTGGAAAAAACATCACCTTGTATTCGGATAAATACGGTATCAAACCTCTGTCCTTCAATTCAAATGCAGTTACGTTGTAGGAGTGCAACTGCCAATCACTTCCCGGCATAAAGGTCCCTACGGATTCCTGCAGTAAGCGTGTCCCGTAGATACATTTCGTGGCCGAAAAGGATTTTGCGGTTCTCACACAAAAGTGGAATTGATATTACGCGCCATACGTTAGTTGGAATGAGCTTGTGTGCGGCATTTTTATAGTGTTATTCGGCTTGGCGTAGTTGCTGATTTTTCAATACCTTGGGAAGTTGCGAGTGCTTCGGGTAGCACGAGGTATATAATGATACTCCTAGCGTTTCATTGTGATGAAGACGATAACATGCCCAAGCACCAGAATGTGATGTCCCCAGAAACCGACTTTCCCCGGGCATGTGTCGCCTCGCGCTCACGGTGCACCACCCCGTACGATGACAACAACGGCAGGTCAAATCACCCCGTTCTGTGGAGCCTGCTGGTCTCGTAGTGTTAACACGCAATGCATACCATTATCATTTCAGGGCGACAGCCTCGAGGACGAGGAGAATGGGTTATACCGCTTCGACAACGTGCCCCCGTTCAGCTACTGGGACGATAAACGCAAGCTCCGGTACATTTATCTCTCACTCACCGTACACCGCGCAAATGTTTAGCCCCAACCGGACAAGCACTTCTGCAAGAGGTGCAATCTCGAGAACCCACCATACAATAATGTGTGTGAACTAAAGTATGCAATCTGTGGCAAAGGTCAGACGACTGGTGACAAGAAGTGCCATAAAAGGTTTAAGACTCCTTTTTTCCTCAAACAACGTAAATGGCAGAAACAGCATCGTGGTTCCACGTCCAAGGACCGCTCCATGTACACGGGCAACACCGAAAACAGTGCCGGCCCGGAAGGGCACTGCCGAGAAGCGGGAATTGCGGAGACAAGGAGCCGCTCTGGTTTGTTTCCCCGACTTCCTCCCCCAGCCGCGGAGAAGAAGGGCACAGGAGGCCAGCACAGATCCCGTTCCAAGCCTTGTCGCCGGGAGGCGAAGCGCAGAGCGCCGTGCTCTTGCCTCACGCTCCAGACTAAACGGCAAGTCTATGGTGGATCAAATCAAGGCGAGCTGGGCCGGCGCGGCCTCCCGAACTGCTCCAAACAACACACAACACAATGCAGGGCTCCCTCCTGCACTTGAAGCAGAGCTAACGCAGATAAAGCAAATGCTTGAGTTAGTTATCAGAGACCTCCCGCCACTGGCACCTCCCCGCCACTGGCAGCGCAACCTAACGGCCCCAGTGCTGAAACCGTTAACGTCAAGCCAAGTTTCCGTTAAACCTGCAGAAGTAGAAGTTACATGCGAGTCCGAGGCGGATTCACCGCCCTTTAAGCGCAAAGAGTGAACTGAACCCAGTGATCCCACCACGCAAAAGTGTATCGCAGGGTTAGCAACAAAAATAGATGCCCGTCGCGCGAAACTGGAAGACATGTCCTCGAAATTCGCGGAGTCGGTGAAGAAGTACTAGCAAACTTGAACACTATAGTATTCGCTTTTGAAAACGCCCAAACAATAGCACAACAGACACCATGCACAACAGGCACAACAGACAATATCGAGACCCAACATGGGAAAGGTGCCAGAATATTCGATAACACAAGCGGACACAATGGCCCGAAGTAACAATGCAAATATGTACTTCATTTCGCAATGGAACTGGGCGGGTTCAAACGAAAACGGGAAAATTCTTGGCAGTTCTTCGCACTTTTCGGAACCCGGTAACGTACTGTCATTGCTAACCCGGACTAGATGAAAACAGGTGTAAAATTATGTTCACCAAGGGCTGACCTTGAACACATTTTATGGGCCTGCCCCCTTAAAGTCAACACCACACCTCAAACGCTAGACATCACTGCCTGAGTGCAGTGGGAAACTGTGCTGCTCAGTTCAGACTCGGACCTCCAACTCCGTGCCGTCCAGATGGCCGAAGACGCCGCCAGAGCCCAAGAATCCTGGCCGCCGTCTCAGGGGGGAAGAATGAAGGGGACTCCCATCTCACGTCTTCCCTTACCCCCGTCTCGGGCAAAATAAACTTATACACTCACTCACTCACTCGATACCTACCGTAGTGGCGAGCGCAAAAGAAAAGTGGAACTAAGTATCCAGTCTCAGCTTTAGAAACCTAAGGCGAACGTTGTCATGCTCGCAGAGGACATGTCGCGCTTGGTTAGGCGTACGGAGCCCTCTATGGGCGAAGAAAAAAGGTACGCCATCTCAAGATGGGAGTGCAAAAACAATTTTTCGCTTGTCTGGTGCGTTGCCCTCAAACAACGGTAGTAAACTTCGTGAAGGAAGCATTCCTAATAGAGTGCTCACTGTAACAGTGGGCAACGCAGTACGGACGTCAAACCAGCATGGCTGTTTGCACGTCCCGTTTCCAACGACGAGGGCTCTATTCGGCAGCTTGTTGGCAGTGTTGTTTGCAGGGAGGCACGGTTTCTTCAGATGCTTGATCATCGGTCGCTGTCGATAACGACTTCAGTCGCTACGAAGTGCGGTGACGCCAGTGCCACCACATGAACCCCAGCATGGTGTTCCAGTTGGCACAAATGCTATGCGCGTGCCCAAACCTATATTTTCCTGAACAACTTACACCGATGTGCAGCGCATGCCGGCTCCTACAGCGCCTCAGTTTCCCTCCTGCTTTATTACACCCGTTCTAGCAATCTTCTAACACCGCCGTTCGCAACGAAACCAGGCTTCTTGATGAGAAAGCGGCCGTTGGCATACCTCACACATCTGGTCCCTGTGCTAACACTGTGGAGAAGTATGTCATGTCTACCCGCCGCGATGGCTCAGTGGCTAAGGCGTTGGGCTGCTGAGCACGAGGTCGCGGGTTGGATTCCCGGCCGCGGCGGTTGCTTTTCTGATGGAGGTCAAAAGCAAAAACGCCCGTGAGTACGAGATTTCGGCGCACGTTAAAGATCCCCAGGTGGTCAAAATTATACCGGAGGACTCCATTACGGCGCGCCTCATCGCCTGCGTTGCGTCGGCGCGTTAATTACCCTACAACCTCTACCGCTTCGTGGGACTTCGCGGGTTTTTGCCGGATGTCCGCCAACTAGCTGCCGTCAATTCTGTGCGCAGTGTATCAAGCTCGGTCGCCGTCGCACCGGCGATATTCGTCCTAAAGCCGTCCGCTTTCATCTGGCCCAAAGGGAGCCAGATCCCCGAGCCTGCGCCGGGGAAACTCAGACTAGGGTCCTCCGGAGGTGGGTCCCCTGCATGTCGCACGCAAGAGCTGCCATGAACGCGACAAGGGACCGCAAATCTGTATGACGGGTGGCCGCCTCGTTATGCCGATCGGCATGGGCCCCAACAGGATTGAGTTACGCGGCCTCACTTGCCCTGGCGGCTTTGTTGTGCTACGTGAGTGCTAGAAACAGTTGATACCTATCCTTCGTGAATCATAATCATCATCATCATCACCAGCCTACCTACGCCCACTGCAGATCAAAGGCCTCTCCCATTAATCTCCAATTACCCCGGTCCTGCAGGCTAACTGCGACTAGTTTATCTTCTCAAACATCTTGATCTCATCTGCCCATCTAACTTTCTGCCGCCCCCTGCAATGCTTGCCTTCTATAGGGGTCCATTCTGTTACCCTTAATGACCAACGGTTATCTTGCCTTCACATTACATGCGCTGCCCACGTCCATTCCTACTTCTTAAATTTCTACTAAGATGTCCTTAACACGCGTTTGTTCTCTGACCCTCTCCGCTCTCTTCTTGTCCCTTAATGTTACACGTATCATCTTCCGCTCTATTGACCGCTGAGTCGTTCTCAGTTTAAGTTGAACCTTCTTCGTGAGCCTCCAAGTTCCTGTCCCGTAGGTGAGTACCGGTAAGATGCAGCTGTCATACACTTTCTTCTTCAGGGACAGTGGTAGGCTGCCATTCATTATCCGAGAATGTCTGCCGTATGCACTCCACCCTATTCTCATCCTTCTAATTATCTCTGCCTCATGGTTGGGATCCAGGGTCACAACTTGGCCTACGTAGATATATTCGCTTACCACTTCCACTGCCTCGCCACCTATCTCAAACCGCTGTGCTTTCCCGAGGGGATTGATCCTTACTTTGATTTTCTCAATACAGTCGAACACGGATATATCGAACACGGCTATATCGAATTATTGTCTATATCGAACTCATAAATTATCCCCTTGAAAATTCTGTGTAAAAGTATAGGAATTCGTACGTTTATATCGAACCGTATTTTTCCCGACATTGCGTATATCGAACGCCGCGCGAGCTGGAAGGTGCTCTTCGGCGGTCGCTGCACCCCCGATTGAGGTTG
The DNA here is from genome assembly GCA_013339765.2 of Haemaphysalis longicornis. Classification (NCBI taxonomy): domain Eukaryota; kingdom Metazoa; phylum Arthropoda; class Arachnida; order Ixodida; family Ixodidae; genus Haemaphysalis; species Haemaphysalis longicornis. The sequence goes on along the minus strand of CM023449.1, from coordinate 117,324,660 downwards.
AGGAGGATGTAGAGGAATGCGCGGGCATGGCGAAGACTGGCTCGCGGAAATAATCCCCCCACCGGAACGAATTTGCGCTTGCCCAGTCTGGCCCCGCTACCGGCCGCCGTAGGGTTAGCGGACGGAGCCCGGTATGCTAAATCTCTCTAGGCACACGAGCCCGAACGCTCGGAAAATGTGACAATGTGAGGTAGGGATGCCCCGACTGCGCACATCCTTTTTTTGTTTGTTTTGCGGCTGCATACGTTCCCCGGCTCTCCGACAAAGGGGTTTTTTTTCTCACTCTCTCTCGGTCTGTCTTCCCCCGATGTCGTCTCGGGAAAGGGAAGAGGGAACGAAGGCGCTGGCGGCCTTCTTTTGCATTTTGCTGCTGTTGCTGCTGTTTGGCGAGTTGTCCCGCACCTTTCCGAGATCACTGTTTCTCTCGGAGATGACCATCGCGAGCGCTTTGTTGGAGTCCGTTCAGGGAGCCTTGGAATGGTTACCTTCAAAGTTCTTGTGGTGCGTGCATGCTGTTCTTCTTTTGCGTGCGTGTTGTGCATGGTGTGCGAGGGCGCAGCATACTGCTGGAATTTTCTAGTTGTGCAGCCTCGAGATGATCGAGACCAGCGTCTTTAATTTCATTTCAAGGACGAAGAAGCGAGCCAAGATCAGCGATTTTTTTTTCACGGAAATAAAGCATCCTGTTCCGACGTGAGTGCGGAATTAGTTATCATTCTTCAATGCGACGATCGGTAAGTGATCGTCCGCCATAGGTGAGGTGTCAGAGCCCATATTTTTTATATCGAATTTTTCATATATCGAACTATTTCGCGATCCCCTTGGAGTTCGATATATCCGTGTTCGACTGTATTAATTTTCAGGCCCACGGTTCTACTCTGTTTTTCCAGTGCGGAAAGCATGCTCTGCAAGTCGTTCCCGAGTTACTTAGCAAGGCAACGTCATCAGCAAATCTGAAGTTACTGAGGTATTCTTCATTAACCCTTACTGTTCCCAATCCCACCTGTTCCCAATCCAACGTTCTAAATACTTCTTGGAAACATGCTGTGAATAACATTGGAGAGATTGTGTTTCCTCGTCTGACGCCCTCCCTGATAGGTATATTACTGCTCTCCTTATGGAGGATGATGGTAGCTGTGGACCCTTCGTGAATACGGGGAGATAAATAATTTACGGGAGCAGGTTTTAAACGTTATCGACTCTTTCAGCAACTGCTTTGCTCTGTCTTCGTAGGTGCGGCAATCAACTACGTCAAAACATGGGGACATGGGGACAAGGGGCCCAAACGCATCAAGTCCTCAGCCAATATTGCGGCCGGATGTCAGCACTAGCTATATTCGTTATATTTTGTTCTATCCGCAGTGTTCGGCTATCAAGGGCGAAAGATGTTGCCGACATGTCCTGTCCCATGCTAAAGCCATAAAAAACAATCAAAGAGGCAATGAAAGCAATACAACGGCAGATGGACCGCTCAAGGTAAAACATACTCACCAGGGAAAACAACGTAAGCATATGACAAACGAAAGTTTACAGTTGACGCTATAAACTTTGTACGACCAGCAGCCGATCACCGTGACATCGCAAGGTTTGAAGACGGGGACATCACCAGCACGTATAGCACGAAGGAGGAACAAGAGAAAGCGGTTATAGCATGAGCCTCTCAGCGCTTCTTCAGTCTGGTCGCAACAACCATCATGTGCCGTTCCGGGTAACTTTCCAGGTCGTTCACAAAAGGGTTAGTTTAAAATAATCTGGTGTGCTGTCTAGTGTGTTAATTGATATAAAGAGCATAGCTACTGAGTGGTGTCATTCCCAGCAGCTTTCCTTGGCATTCAATTGGGTAGGACAAGTTGACTCCATTTTTTATCGGAAATTATTCCACTTTACTTCGCTCTGTTCCAGATATATCGGTGTCGTTGTCAAGTAGCAGTTACCGATTGTGCCTCTTCCATCAGACCCTGGTGTTGCCCCCTGGGAATACGGTTAATGGTTGCCGAGTTTTGCAACAAACACTTCCAGCTCATTCACAGCTTTGCCGCAGACAGCAGCGTCGCAACCCATTCTATTCTACACCACTCTACACTTGAGCATAACTCTACGCATTCGTGTGGTTTTTTTACTCTCTGAGCAGAAAGTGTTGATCACTGAAAAACCTGGGGCACACTTCGACTCATAATGGTGCGTTATTTCGAAGGCACGGGTCAGGTCCGCGCCCATATCCGAAGGACTGGTTGCTCATAGATGCCTTATAAATCTTAAATCTGTCTCAGACATCCCATATAATGTATAATGTTCCTGGTTATTCTGTGGTGCTAAAGGAACTTCCAAAAGATTATAAGCGGCAAACATTGACATTCCAGATGGAATTTCAACATGGGATGTCCAAAGTGCAAGTGCGCTCCGGCAACTGCAGTTGGCGTTCAGTGTTCTGTTTTTGCACACAAATGCCTACTGAAAGGAGCTTCATGCTTCATTACAACTTCATACCGTGAAACATTTTCACGGCTGGTTTTAGATGTGTAGCATTTCATCCTCGGGGCTGTGTCCCTCCCTCCCTCGTTGTCGTTGTCGTTGTCTGCCGTCCGCACTCTACTGCGCATGCGCGTCTCTTCAGCCCCGTCAGCGCTTGGCCTGACGTCACCGCAGTCCACTATAAAAAGAAATAGGCGGCGCCCTGTTTCGATCCCACGACTCTCTGGCCGCAACGGGAGGTACGTGGAGCTCTTCCCACTGCGCTACAAACCGAGACGGGAGCATGTGCTAGGAACGCGCCTTATGTCCTTCACTCATTCAAACTGCGTCAACAAGCTACTGATACAACGAAGGCACACGAAGCGGAACGTCAACGGAAACGACGAACTGAAAACTAATGGAAACTTCAGTCGACCCCATGGCTGCTTCGCATACTACTCAGGAGTCCCGTACGGGAAGATGGAGTAATTTTTTGCACGGCTCTTAAGCTGCTCTTTTACTGCCGAATAAGCCAAACTTCATGCAAATCTGTGAAAAGGGCGACTCTTGTATGGCGCATTTCATGAGGAACATAAAATGAGTTTCCCATACCACAACGTTTAACCGCTTATTGCATTGACTTTCTCCTAAAAAATTGCGCAGCTTGCAAAAGTGGTGAAAGGCTGCAGAAACAGCAGAGTTGGCGCCCGTTTTCTTGGTCGGAGAGCTGGATGTTGCATCAGCATCATCTTCGTCTTCTTCATCAGTACGAGCCCACTGCAACTGCAGGACGTCTCCCATCCACCTCCAACCGCAGCTGTCTCGCGCCGCTAGAATCCATTCTTTGCGCCCAAATTTCTTATTTCTTTCCTTCATCGAGTAATTGGCCCTCCTCTTCTCCAAACCCGACTCTCGGCGTAGCTAGTAGCCCCTGCAACCGGCAGCGCCAACTCGGCGCCTGGAGCACGGCTTGCCTGCCCACCACTCTAGCCGCGACCGCACGTGTACTGCGAAGAAAACATCACGTCACCGATCCTGCCACCAACGCTGGCATAGTGTACCCCAATTCTTCGTCAGCTGGCCCGATCGCCGTCTCCACGTGTGCAGTGTGAAGATGTGGCTTCAGAAATTCGTCGTCATTTTCTTCGGCTTGGCGTACTCGTTGCGCCCCGGTCGCCGCGACGGAGGCGCTCAGGTGCACTCGTGATTTTCTCTCTCCGCCGGGTGGATTTGTGTCGGCCTAGACAGCTATGCCGTGAAGACGCTGCAGAAGTATATACAAATTAGGCCTGTGTATGACTAAACTACGAGTTTTTTACGCCTATTTATGCCTAAATGACACGTTTTACTGCCTATTATAGGCACCTACACCTTTGAGCTTCTTTCCTAACGTTCGTTCCAATCTCTAGTAATCACTGACCGCAGAATTGCATTTACGGCTCAAAAAAGTCTAGAGGTCCTGCACCTTAGTTGCACTAGCCACCGCACAACTTCGGCTTATCACACACAAGCGAGTGGGATGACTGAACGGTTTAGCAAACTACAGCTGGTATTCTCTCAATGTCGGCCGACGTGGACCAGCGGAACTGGGACGGCGTCCTCCCGTAAGTCATATTCGCCTATAATACCGTGGCGAAAGATACTACACACTTGATCCCATTCCGCCAAGGCGATGCCAGGGATGCGCTGACTATAGTCAGAATTTCATGCGAATGCCTATTCTGTTCATTGTGCTCTTGTCGTGACATTTGAGCATGAATTATAGGTCAACAAGGGCTTTCGTTTGTATAGTGCCTACAAATACCTATTATTGGCGTTTGTGCCTAAAAGCCTACAAATGCCTATTTTCAATATTGACGCCTATGTAAACACTACTTATCCTCATGTTTCGATTTCAGGTGCAGTTTGGGATGTTATATTCGTTATCGGGCAGCGTTGACTCTTCAGAACACCATAGGGTTCAACCCAATCCTCCACTTCGACCAGCTCCCGGAAAACAACCGCTAGCACCAGCAGAATGGGACGCTCACTCTGAATGACACGAGAGAGAAATTTGAATAAAAATTCTGGAGACGATGGTACTTTTCCAGTGTTTCCACAATTTTCACAGTGATTCACAGTGATTCAGTTTTCACGGAACGTAGTCTATAAACTACGTTTCGTGTGTTCTCCAAAAACAGATTTCTTTAAAAATGAATAGCTGCATCCTCGTTTCTAGAACTGCACGGAAACCCTACTCTATTTTCAATACAAAGGTTGAGCATCCAACATGCCTTTTTTATCAGATCACTCCCTTATTGAGGAGCAAACGTCGAAACTTCGCAGCTGCATTTCCTTATGCCTTAAACCTCTCACTGCCGATTGGCTACAAAACGCACTTTTCCATCAAAAGTCCGTTCGGCTGCGAAACACTTTTTGCGAAATGCTGTTCAAATTTGTGGGAGTGTATTTGTGAGTGTTGCGACGTCTTGGTTAATAAATTCAGGTATCGTTGCATATGAGAAGATTGCTAGATTTGCACCTAACCGTAGTCTTGTAAGAGTGTAATGATTTGCTGACGAACCGTAGTCTCTCGTCCGTTCATTATTTGTATCTGTTTCCGTTTCTTCGTAAAAAAATTGTGTCAGGCAGCCATCAAATAGTGTCGGGTTAACATTCAGAACGACAACACCACTACGCCTCATAATCGCAGCCGGCTGTTCCTGCGCGCCGCGTAGGTCCCGCCTTAATGTTGGTATTTTTTTCAGTAATTGTTTCTGTTTAATTAGCCTATAACTTACTCCAGTGGCGGCAAACAAAGTAAGTGGGAAAAGCAGGCGATGTCACGCATGTAGCCTAATCTCCGTTAAAAACGCCCACCCGCCCTGACACCCGTGGCCGTCGAATCGGCCGAGTGATACACTGCAGGGGCTATTGCTATTCTTTAGTTGTACCTGAGCATGCCGCTTATTAATTTAGTATTCCCAGCTCTCAATTTGTCTTTTTCTTGCCTGTTTCCTTACATAAGACGCTCGAACAAGTGGCCAGTGAATATGAATGTTAATGTATATTGAATTCATGAATTCGTGAGTGAATGTGAACAGGAATTTAAATGAATGTAATTGGCTCTGCTTGTTAAATGAACCCAATAGATTGCCATTAGTTGAGCGGTTTTATGAGGCAATTGAACGGCTATGTTCAACTGTTGCAGCCTTTGTGCCATCATAAACAAGAACAATTGTGGTTTTGCTGTCGTAAATGCGAGTTGCGCACCTTTAAGCTTCGGATTGTTTGAATTTTTGTAAAATTAATTGTGCCTGTTTTTCCGACGTCGGAAGCCTAAAACGTTGCCTTGCCTCCTGTTTTTAGCGCTAGCACACACATTTTTATTAACTAAAAATCTGGCCTCTAGTGATGACCATGCTGGGTTCGATGATCCAGCTTCAGCACAATAACATCGCCTTCGGTGACGCCAAAAAAATCGCCCGGCGAGCAAACGCGACACGGCAGCTTGCCCGACAGAATATGCGTTCCCAGAAAGCACAATTATAGAAGCTACAACCTCGAACATAGGCAGGTCAGATACAAGCAAGGAGACCAATTCTGTCTGTGTACTCCGGTTAGCCATTGAGGCCATTCAGAAAAGTTAGTATGGCGCTACTTGGGCCAGTGCATGGTCCTCCATCAACCCAGTGACGTGAAATACAAATTTCCCCGCGAGGAAGCATTGTGCTCCCCTCGCACGACACCATAGTTGTTGACTTTGCTGGGATGAAACCTTATTATTCGCGTTCAATCCCCAACACCGTTTTGGGGCCGTGCCACCACCGTGCTACATTCTTCTAGACACTTTCACATGTGCGATGTTTTTTTTCCCAGTTGCGTTTCCGACGCATTCGCACGGTGCCTCTCTGGGTAGGGGGGTTAATGCCACGAGTGTTTGTGGAACCGTGCAAAGGGTAAACCTCTTTCAGGGTATGTACACGGACCCGACAATAAAGAAAGGACAGGAGAAGAGAAGACAGGGGACCCGTGTGAACGTTCTGGTTGTGCAGGCTTCACCTCTTGATGAAGCATTTCTCTAGCTTCTGCACTTAAAATATTCGTTTCGTTTATTGTATTTGTGACAATCAAACGATAAAAACAAAGAACTGGTGAAATCTATGTCAAACTGAGTGGCCAGCACCAAGCCACTTAACTCCTTCCACAAACTAATGCAGTCGATTTGATCAGCACAGTCCCAACCCAGCGGAGCCTGATCAGCTCCCAGGGTGTGATCTCTGGCCCAGACCTGATGAATGACGCAGATTCTGGCCTGCAGGAAGGCACAGGATAAACGTGTTACAGCAGTGAGACGCGTCACCATGCTTAGACACCAGACATACTATTGTGACATTATACGGCTCAACACTGCCATATTATTTAAATGCAGTAGTTACCTGGTGCACCATTCTTGCTTACATATCAAACCCCAGGCGCTGCTTCAAGGGCCAACAGTTCGGTCAAGGCTAAAACTCTTGTCGCGGCCGAGTAACCTGTGTGAAATGTTGCTGAGATCATCACCCCAGCGATAATTGTAGTTCGAGACACTTCTTGAGCATCAACTGTAACGGTTCCCACGCGGACTTCTCCAGAACATGTGAAAAGTTACAGTTGGAAAAAATTACGCCCATCTTCCAGCGAGGGGAACCCTGATGTGATGCGATGCATCGGGGGGGGGGGGTTCAATTGGTGTTTCCATTGGGTTTTTTCTCTAAATCGCGTGAAACGTGTTGTGAACGCGTAGTACGCATTCCATCACATTCGGGTGTTCTCATACGCGGCAAAAATGGGCGTAATTTTCCTTCTTTTACTGAGAGAGAGAGAGAGAGACTGGTTGCCATTTTCAGCGGTTGCACTTTACTTTGAGCACGACGGCTTCGTGGTCGCTGAAGTACACGGTCAGCGGATCGTGAGCGCTGACTGAACCGCCGCAACGCGCTTCCCCCTTTATATTCACAGCGTCTGAAGGAGAGGTGACAGCGGAAGAAAGTCGCGCATGCGCGCACTCGCGCGCCGGAGCAGACGCGAGCGGAGCGAAGCGCACGCCCAGCTGTTGTTATTATGTTAATGAGACGGAGTGAGAGTGTTGCGCACAGCTGTCGGAGACAAGAACGGAGGAGAGGTGCGCATGCGCAGGTGGTGTGCGGACGCCGACGCCGGAGGGACATACCCCCGAGCAAGGGATGCGTCCCATCCAGAGTCCGTCAAAAAGCATTGACGGACTCTGGTCCCATCTAAAAACAAACGTACACGAAGAGAATCGAAAGCATCTCTGTACCGGAGACGCGGAAGAGGTCCGCATCTTTCCCGCTAGGGAAGCACGCCAACGCAGCTAGCCAAGGAAGGGAGTCGCGTCCGGTTTGGTCGGCGACCTAGGTGAGCGAAACCGATCTGGTCCGACCACCGCACACCCCACTTGTTGCCTCCCGCAGCCCAACCCGTCCCTGCACCGCTTGCGAAGCCGGCAGCGGCTCCAGTAGCAACCATCCCTGTTGGGAGAGACGCCGCTTCCCCGGTGTCTGCTTCACTTCCCTCGATACACCTGAGGGCATGGAGGAGATGGACGCGAGGGAGTCCGTAGTAGCTATCACCCCTGATGCACCGCCTGGGCCACCCGTGGCACCACCGACACCTTCGTCGGTGGCGGTTGCAGCAAAAAGCACCCGCAAGGGTGCGCGGTCTGAGGAGCCCGATCCATCGGGTACTCCGAGAACATCCGCCGACGACATGAATGTCAGACCATCCCTGGCTGTGTCGCAATGCAGGCATCGGGTTTGAAAGTCCAAGCATACATGCAAGCGGACTGGAGTAAACGGACAAACAACAAACTACACGTAATAGAGTCACACTTGGTACTATACTCCACCGACAGACGCCACCGATACACACAAGTCGTCTTGACCAGGTTACGGATAGGCAATACTCATTTAAACACTCAGACCTGCTCACTGGATCTCCAAAACCCGTATTTTTGGGGAGATTATGGAAGAGGCCTTTTCCCTGCAGTGGGCGTAGATAGGCTGGTGATGATGGTGACCTGATCACTGGATATCTAATACCCGCATATAATACGTCTGGAGATGGCCTGTCCGCAATCCACATCCTCATCCAATGCAAGGCACTCGACCCAACCGGAAGCAAACAGTTCTCTTTAATAGGCAGCCAACACATTCCACAAAGCGTGTTTTAAGCATCTATCCGAAGTCAAATTTTTATCGATCATTTCTTATCCCGCATAATCACAAACTGGCCCTCTATGCCACCCATCCTTATTACTTTTCGGTTTATTTCACCCTTATTCTGCTCACGGGTTTTGGCACTAATAGCGCTCGCATTACACAACTATCTTTTGGCACTATTTGCCCATAGCCGTCCATGCGTAATAAAAATCCACTGTCATCATCATCATAACTTTTCCTCTAGTGCAGCTAGACTTACACACATCGCTTGACTACTTGGTGGCGCAAACATTTTTTGGGGAGAAAAGTTTCTTCAAGCCAATTATTTCAAATCGGTTTAGTCGCAGGTAGAAACGTAGTATTTTTCTTCCGTTGGGAACTTTGATACTCTTTGGTAACGGTCATGCAGAAAAACATGGCTATAAGCGGCGCCACTTATACTTGATTTCAAATGACAAAAATGGGATCGAGTTTAGTATGTGCCGTGAATCTCTTCGGCAGCTCTCAATGCATATGTTCTAAACTTGACAAAATAAACATACACCGGGGAATCTGCAGTTTATACAATTCTGCATAGTACGTTGTTTCGCTTAATGAACTTTACTTTTCATTCCCGGCCGACATCTCTAGAAACACCACGTCTTCGTGCGTTTAATACGGTCATACTATTTCCGAGAATTGGAATACACGACCGTGAATATTTATCTCTACCGACATCTCAAGAAATCCCAAGATTATGCTTCGGTATAGCAGCTAAAACCGCGTTCCTACAAGCGACGACCTCGGCGTTGCGGAGCCGCTAAGAGCCAGGGATAGGAACCAGTTAAACGCAGATATTTTGTCACGAGAGTTTTGAGTTCGCGTATGACGACCTGGCAACCTTCAAATTGCGCACAGTGCAAGATATTATTGCGGAGTCCTGCGGTGTGGCGGCATTTGCGGATGATGGCGCCGATGACGATGACTACAACCACGACGACGACGGCACATTACAAGATTGAGACAGCCATGGCTACCGGTGTTCACCAGCAAGCGAAGCTGTTGAACGCTCGTGTTACCTCGCAGCTTCCTTTGAAATGCAGAGCTGAGTAAGCAAACACAGTTTTTTTTTGTTTCAGAAGTATTTACTCGAGGATGTTTGAAAGAGGAGCAGAGCAAATTGACAGGGTACTTCAATGTTGCTCAATAAAAATGAGTTGCGCGTAGGGTATGCATAGTTTCCATATTTTTTAACCTTTTTGAATAATACTATTTTCGCATATTACGTTTTATTTTCTGGTTCTTGATAAGAACGCATTAACGAGACTTCACTGTTACTGGCCCGACTGGCGTTTTCTCTGTATGTTACTGGTACCGTCCATGTCTGAAAGGTCTGAAAGAAGTTATTTGCGTAATTTACAGTCTTGCTGCAATGTTTTCATTCCCCAAAATGATATCAAGTGCATTTAACACACCACGCATTCCGTAAGGACAGGCCATATTGCAACTATCGCGCTATTTCTCAGTACAGAGATGCGCCTGGTAAATCTCTGTTACACACCACATTCCGCCTATGCGTTTTGCGACAAGACGTACCTTCAAGATTTGTGTGCAGTGTGGATGCAAGGGGAACATAGTGTTCGGCGGAAAGCGTCAGGAAATTTTCTGAAGGGAAAAAAATGGCATGAACACTCACTCACTCACTCACGCACTCACTCACTCACTCACTCACTCACTCACTCACTCACTCACTCACTCACTCACTCACTCACTCACTCACTCACTCACTCACTCACTCACTCGCCGTAACACAGTGTGACAGAACCCAGAGGAAGGCAAAATACTGGACACTTTCCTGCGCTGTATTGGCGTGGAACATTTTTGACAGAGACATTGTATTTACCATGCTAGCGCGTGTACTAAGGCAACCTTACACGTGCTTTGATGGTAAAAACAATATCTCTTTGTCTTACATTTTCTCCACGGGACCAACAGATGTGCCATGTGTCTTGCGTTATCCGATTTCATAGATGAATGAGCTACAAACCTAAATCGACAGAAGAGCAGTTCCGTCTTTTGAGAAAGACTTTTCGCAACAAAGGGAACATTTCCCGGAAAGCTAGACAGATTGATGCCATTACGGCCCTAATCTATCACTTGGTTGACAAAAGTTGAAGAAAATAAATGACAGTATTGTCTCACTTGATAGACGTAGCGAACAGGAAAGAAATGTTTCACGCGGAAAAAGTTGGTGAATAGGACGCACTTTGAACTTCCGACAACAGCTACGATCTTCGAAACTCGAAATATTGAAAATACCTCAAATGTTCCATTCTTTCCAAACGAAATATAAAAGTCTTCAAACACCGCGATAAACAGGAAAACAACTAAGCGGCCACCGACACGAACCCGGTCAATGCTGTTCGCCCCCCAAATCATGTTTTGTGCGCAGTTTATGGTGTGTCGTACATTACCGCATTGTTTGCCTTTGTGTACACAGATCAATAGGTAGTCATACATCTCACCTGCCAGCGGGGGTGAAAGAAAGATAAAAGGCAAGAGCATATCTCAAGGTTATCCCAAAACTTCTGGCAAAGTGCAAAGAAGCTACAAAAGCTTTTGGAGCGCACGTGGCACCAAATGGATGAGTCATAAATTGAGCAAGACAGCTCGCTGTAAAGTGGCCTTTTTTGTTTTCCTCAATTGGTGGTATTTTATTTTTAATGCCAAGCAGAATTTTGATATTTTCTGGCCCCATTGTGAGTTTCACCTCTTCCTTTGCTGCTGACAGCACTGCCGAAAATTGCCCTTCGCCTCACTGATCCCCTTCGCCGCTCTCCCCCCCTCCAGAAAAAGAACGAGAGCCGGTGATGAAGGATCGGTGTCAGCGTAGTTTTGTTCCAGATGAAGGGAATGGCATCTGTGTGCATCTCCCGGAAGCTTCGTCGCCGGGGCACAAAAGACTGAGTTTATGCTCGCCTGAATATTCTGCTCACTTCATAGTAAAATTTCTCGCTTCTGCCCCTTTAAAAAGTACTTAATCGGAAAGCATGAAATTCCGTCATTCAAAGTTTCAGATAAAAATAAGCAATCCGGGACATCACCCGTTCACGGCGGCCTCATACTGAGCTTTCAAGGCGCCTTTCCCCGGTGAATTCACGCGAGGGTTAGGAGTCGCCTACACTTACGCGAACGCAAACCTAGGCTGGGTGTATATACAACTCGCCTAGTCTGGAACGTTGTTTTTTTCGCGGGATTAAAGCGCTCGGCTGTCGGGAAAGTTCTGCTCCCGCGCTTGTCTCTTTGGCAGCGACAAAAGACGCCCGCCCGCAACTTCCCACGGGGGGAACTCGAGTAAATGCGTCACATAGGGGTGGTTGTATTGCGTGAACGTTGCGTAATTGGGTAGTTTGTGGTTACCGTTTGGATGTGGGGAGGGTTTCGTCTTTATTATTCGTATTTACTGTTTCATGAATTTGGGACACAGGAAGGACAGGTGAAGATATTGTGATAATTATTATAATTCTTTTATTCGTTGGTGCCGTCATTGTATTGGACGGAGAAAAGGACTGCTTTATGGTCGCTAAAGTGGACCGTCAAGGGCTGTTTGAGCAGCGGTCGTGCGTTGGAGTAACTGGTGAAGACGACGTCGATGTAACTGCCGTGGATGGTGGTGGTTTGCTTGTTGTTGTTGGAGGTGGTGGAGACGCAGTGCAGGCCGTGGCTGGTCCCCATGTACTCGACCAACCACTCGTCCTTGCGTATGTCAACGTTGTAGTCTCCGACGAGCACGAAGGGATCGGACTTTCGCAAGCGCGCGTACACGCTGTTCCAACCTATCTCGTGATGGATTCTTTGGTTGGCCAATCCCTAGGGGCATCCTGCCACAATCAGCATCGGAGGCGCTGCGGACGGGGCTGGTTGAGCTGCAAGGCGCGTGGCGCTTCTCGCCACAGCTTTCCCACGGGAAATTCAGCATCCCCCTCTAAAGTTTTCAGTTCGTCGTTTCCGTTGACGTTCAGCTTCGCGTGCCTTCGTTGTATCAGTAGCTTCTTGACGTAGTTTGAATGAGTCAAGGACATAAGGCGCGTTCGTAGCACTTGTTCCTGTCCCGGATTTGTAGCGTAGTGGGAAGAGCACCGCGTACCTCCCGTGGCGGCCAGAGTCGTTGGGTCGAAACCGGGCGCCGCTAACAATTCTTTTTTTTATAGTGTAGTATCGCGGAGCTGTGGGTGTAAGGAGGAGAGTTCCGCATGCGCAGTGAGCGTGTAGACGGCGCCGCCATCAACGACGCAGGACCAGGCGAGCCTAAGAAATGCTCCGCATTTTAAAAAAATGTTCAGCTTAGCTACGTTTTCATGCTTTTAACGCAAAAGAACTACTTGGATCACATTTTGTGCCCCCGAAGCGTTCGCCAGCGGCACCAGGAAGTGGTGGCTCCACAGTACACCGCCTCTTACACCGGACATAAAGGCAGCGCGAGCATTCGGTCACCCAGCCAAAAAAAGCTACGCCGAAGACCTGAATCCAAATAAGAGACGTGGGAACAGCCCATGCACTTAACCACTACTCTACGGCGTCCCCATGCCAAATTCAGAGTTCGCAGCACTTCAAATATAAACGAAAAGGTGCACAAAGGAGGAATGAAATGAAGAAAACTTGGTTATAAAGTTGTGTAGTTTTCTAGCCCTGTTCGTCAACTGGGAAACAGGGTAGGCGTGATGGATTGGTATCACACTCATTACAAAGACGTGATTGTGCTTACGGCATCAAGATAGCAAAAAAAAAGATTTCGGCACTCGCCGCACCCCATTCCTCCTGCCAAGCTTCGCGAGTCCCCCCTTTCCCACCCAGCGGCACTCTATTCACCAGCAAGCCTATGGAGCTCTTCCTGGAGCCCCATTGCGTACAAAAACATTGTTAAAACATTTCTTTCTCCTATAAACAAGACCTTCATGTACGACTCTATGGGGCCGAATACCCTTGCTCCATATACAAAAAGACAATTCCTGTGTGTTCTACATGTCGTGCGATTGGACACCGTTCCACAGCCTGCCCTCAACCGACAGCTCAAGTTTGCCATCAGTGCGGTCTTCGGGACCCTGTTCCAGATCACCCGTGCTCTCCCACCTGTGGCCTCTGCGGTGAGCTTCATCTCTCCGGCTCCCCTGGCTGCACCAAGCGCTACGCGGAACCGTATATTCTGCGTCAACGAAGGCTTCGACAAGCCAGAGCGGGAAGTCGGGAGCCAGCGCGAGACTCCTCTTTGACACGAGGGCGAGGACGGGAGCGGTCTGTCACGCCGAGTTCGAGACTGCGCAGCAAATCCAGCAACAGAGGTTCTCGACCCGAGAAGACCGGGAAAACTGGCTCAAACGTGGACACAAAACAAGTAAGCTGGGCACAACGGGTGTCTCCCACAGCTCTGACCTCAACCCCTCCTTCCAACTTAAATCATAAGTCTGCCACACCATGTCAGGGTTGCACAGAACTACTACAGCTTCTTGAACAACAAAAATCAGTTATGTCAGCTCTTCAATCGCGTCTTGACGCATTAGAACTCACTAAGGGTACCGTGACCGAAAAACGCAAGAAACCCAACCTACAGCCCCCACCCCTGACTTCCGCGCCCCTTACCACACCACAGCCCCCTCCCTTGACTTCCGCGGCCCCTCCCATGCCACAAGAAACCCAGACCGCAGAGGCCGAGCCCCAATCCGAGAAGTCCTCATGGTTCCAGTCCATGTTAACCAAGCTTGATGCACAACTTGGCACCTTAAATCAAGAAATTCAAAACCTCAGGCAAGACAACAACCTCCTTAAACAAGAAATTAACTCGCTACGAACCGAGCACCTAAATTTCCGCCAAGAGGTAATGTCTCTTCCTGCCCTCTCCGGTCATTTAGAGACCCGCCCTGATGCCTTGTCCGGCCAGCTAGAGAGCCGACCTGATGCTGGCCCCATCCGTCAAGATAGACCTGAAAGCACGGGTTCTCGCTCCCACCGCCGACCCGCCCCTTATGCCAGATCCGTCGAACCCAAACCCTCCCACTCATCCCTTGATGACCACGAAACAGCTTAACAAGCACGCCACTGCACTCCTGCAGTGGAACTGTCGAGGCTTCAAGAACAAATCAGGCTCTTTACAACAATATATAAACACTCTCGATCCCCGACCTGATATCATCGCTGTCCAAGAAACGAACGGCCTCACCAAGCTTCCTGGCTATATTACCTATGAAGACCCGTCTAAACGAGCCACAGCCACACTCATTCGAAATTCAATAGCCTCTGTACAGCATTCCACGCCACAAAAAGGGTGCGAACACGCACTACTGGAAATGTTATCGCCATTGACCAAACTTAAATCCAATCTCTTCATCCTCAACATCTACTGCCGGCCCTCCACCAAGAAACCTGACGTTCAATCTACGATACAGGATGCTATCCCCCTTAGCTGGCTCCCGTCCGGTACTTATTCTAGGAGATTTCAATGCCCACCATCAACTTTGGGGGCTACAAGTACAGCACGAAAAAGGTCGGCAAGTTGCCTCGACCATTGAGCAGCTTAATCTCACCATCCTGAACGACCCCAAACACACCGACCCGAACTGGCACCAGTATTTGCAGGGACACCACCCCAGACTTGTCTTTGTTGGCGGCACAGCTCGATGTCACGTGGTCATCCACCCACACTAACTTAGGCTCAGACCACGACATTATTCACCTCCTGTTGCGTAACCGGGACTACAAGCACGATTAGGAAAAAACTCGGATTACGAACTGGGATAATTTTCGGAAGGCGCTGTGCAGCCATTCGCCAAATCCCGATTAGTCCTACACTGCATGGATAGACGACATTCTTCAGACAGTTCACTCTCATACGCGAGCTGTAACCACGACTTACCAGACCCCCTTGTGTGGATGCGAGGTTGCTTCACCTTTGGGAAGCACGCCATAGCCTTGCCCGTAGATGAAACGCCAGCCGCCACAATCGGAAGCTCCGTAGGAGGATATCTCTTCTCAGTCAACAGGCGGGCGGAGTATGCACAGTCGTTGAGCAAAGAAAATCGCTGCAGCTTTGCGACAGCCTCCAAGGCACTCTGACCTCCCGCAAAACCTGGAACCTACTTAGGTACCTTATTGACCCCCTAAACAGGCAAGGGGGAATCAAATCGAAACGTGGCCCGCACTCTTCACGCTTACCCCGGCACTCCAGAAACACCTCATTCAAGACTTAACGGCTAAATACCTCCAAACAGAGATACTATCCCCGCCGCCACCGTACTCTGGTACTCCCAACGCAGATTTGGACCGAGATATCCAACTTTTTGAACTGGAAGCAGCCCTGGCGGAATGCAGAAAAGGAGTGCCCCGGGTCCTGACCAAGCAACCTATAAGCTCCTGGCCAATTTAGGTGATGATGAACTTGCCATCCTGCTTAAACACCTGAATGAATTTTGGACATCTGGCCACCTACCTATTCAATGGAAAACCGCTGAAGTCCGCTTCATTCCCTAAAGCGGGCAAATCCCCACACATAGACAATCTCCGGCCTATTTCACTTACCTCTTGCGTGGGGAAGCTATTGGAACGCATTATAGTCAAAAGGCTGCAGCCATACCTTGAAGACACCAACAAATGCCCAAAACAATGTTCGGCTTTCGACAACATTTAAGCACCCAGGATATTATGTTGCGACTTAAAGAAGAGGTCATTGCACCTGCCACTCGCCACTCACCCTCGAGCCATTTTGGCCCTCGACCTAAAAGGGGCCTTCGATAACGTTGCGCACGCAGCGATTCTCTCCCGTCTTAATAATACTGGCTGTGGCAACCGAATTTATTCCTACATTTCGGACTTCCTCACAGGCCGCCAGGCTGTGCTCAAAATTGGAGATGTAAAATCCAAACCAATCTCTCTTGGCAGTCGGGGTACACCGCAAGGCTCGGTATTGTCTCCACTCCTCTTCAATATCGCTTTTCTGGGTCTACCAAAACAGCTAGAGCAGATTCCGAATCTTCACCACGCATTGTATGCAGACGACATCACCCTCTGGACTGACACAGACTTTCTCGGTGGGCTGCAGCGTGCAGCCGAAGAAGTCAATAATTACGCCCAAGCTTGTGGCTTACATTGTTCACCGCAAAAATCAGAACTTGTCATCATCCGGAAACACCCCCCCCCCGACACCACGTCGAGCCCATCGAAATATCTCTTGACGGCCATTCGATCAAACCTAGCCCCTCACTCAAGATATTAGGCCTTACCATCCAAGCCAATACCCGAAACGACTTTGCCTTGTCAAAACTGCGTAATATGTCAGCTCAAGTCGTGCATATGATTACGCGGGTCACTAACCGGCATCGAGGAATGAAAGAAAAGGACACAATGAGACTAATTCAAGCTTTCGTCATTTCTCGCCTCACCTATGTCGCTCCATACATGGCCCTAACCAAATCCGACATTGAAGCACTAAACAGGATCATTCGGAAGGCATTTAAACAAGCACTCGGGCTCCCTATGAGTACATCGACAACCAAGCTTCTTGAAATGGGCCTTCACAACACTATTGAGGAACTCGATGAAGGTCATCTCGCAAGCCAGCGCCTCCGTCTGACACACACTCCAGCAGGCCGCTTTGTTCTGCAATCCATCAACTAGCCCTGTGCAGAACAAACCCACCTGGCCCCTTTGTCAGACGAGTGGCGTAAACATATCTCTGTACGACCCCTACCAAAGAATATGAACCCTGACCTCCATTCCGAGCGCAGGACCGCCCGCAGCCAAGCCCACGAACGCTTATATGGCAATCGCTCTGACGTGTCCTACACCGATGCGGCGAGCTACGCTGACAACTAAACCATGGTTGCAGTGACAACAACAAGAAGCAATTTAACTTCATATGCATCCAGCCGTACGACATCCCCACGAGACGCCGAAGAACTCGCCATTGCCTTAGCCCTCATCCAATGCTCCAGCAGAGTCATCCTCACTGACTCTCAAGCAGCCTGCCGCAGTTTCCTTTCAGGGAGGGTTGCACCAACGACCCTGCGGTTACTTCAGCGATACCGTCCATCTCACCGAGTGGCGATCGTTTGGACACCGGCCCATGCCTCTGTAACGGGCAACAACTTCGCCCACCAACAGGCTCGCGAACTGGCCCACCGAGCCCCAGAGGTCACCGCAGCTCCGACGCCACTTCTCACCTATCAGGAAATTACTCAATTTTACCGGACCACCAAACAAAAATTCCCGTGCCCTCACCCATCCCTCAGCAAAACTCAGGAAATAACACTCCGACAATAACAAGCAGGCACGTACGTTCACCCGGTTCGAATGAATTTATTGTTTCCCACACAGTACACCGCGCTATGCAAATTTTGTCCACAGCTAGGTACCCTCCAGCATATAATTGTGGAATGCGCTCACAACCCAGCCCTACCACCCCTCTCCACCTGTTCCTTTCCCGAGCTGTGGGAGACACTGTTGACCAGCTGTCAACCGGAGGACCAGACTCTCCTGGTGACACGGGCCAAGACGGCGAGGGCAACGCATGGATTCCCGGACTAGGGTTCCACTCTCACATTTGAGCTCAATAAAATGTTTTCTCTCTCTCTCTCTCAAAAAACCAAACCACCGGTTTGTCGGCCCGCATTTCGGTAACCCATTAAACTACCTGTAAGAGGCAATACGGGACTAAAACTGCCATTGTGCACTACGCTTCCTCGGCCGAACCTTGAATATGAGGTATCAATCTCGGACTTTGCGAAGCAACCTGACCGAGTCACTGGAATTAAATCACCATAACGCAGCCCACTGCTTTCAGGCGCATCGCCAGTGCTCTAATTTACAATTCCTGTCATCTCGCCGTCAAGTGCTTCGTCTCCTCCTTTTTCATTAAATTCTGTATCACTGTGAACTACGCAGCGAAATAATTTCAAAGCCGCATTAAATATTCATATGCTTAGACCACACAAACAAATACACGGCACCCCAAGCCCCACCAAACGCCTTCTCCCAAACATTTGTTCTACGTACATTTTTATATTGCACGTATCGTCTTCGTTACTCGGTTTCTCGCATAAAAAATCTACTATTAAACAAATACACCCTTCCTAACATTGTGCACTAAGAATTTTCTGTAATTCACGTTTGTGTAATTACGGTACTCTTTTTTTATTTTTACCTTGCAGTTTATAGCCAAGGTTGTATTATTACAAAAGTTTTTGTATTTCACATGGCTTTTAATTATTGCTGTTCATTTGACTGTTGTCATCTGTGTTTTATTCACTTTCTCTGGAATAAAGCCGCTATGGGACAGCACAACAGAGCTGAGGAGCACCGAGAATAAGCCGAAACTGATTTACGATAAAATTAAGATCGGAAACCAGCTCTACCTCTGGGATGAATCCCAAAATAAGCGAGTCCCCGCGGGTAACCAGGGCAGCACACAAAGTCATGACAATTGAACCGAGGCATCGGTTGGGAAGCGATTGTCTTGCTTAAACATTAATGCCCGCAGTATAGTAAAGAAAACCTCAAAACTAGAAAGTATAGCCATAACATATGCACCCCATCTGATAATAATCACGGAAACATGGCTTTACAGCGATATTCGCGACGATGAAATAGCACCACCAGGTTACAATACCCACCGCAAAGATAGAGACGGTCGTGGAGGGGGTGTTGCTATCATGTACCGTGACTCGCTCACAGTTACAAGGCTTCCCGACATGCCAGGGGTGGAATGCGTTATTATTAAAGTCCAGTTGGATGACTCAAGTACGATTGTAGGATGATTCTACCGCCCACCAAACTCGGGCAATACTTTTTGCGAGAAACTTAACAAATTTCTATGCATCTGCAAAACAGATCACAGCAATGTCATGTTATGTGGTGATTTCAACTTCCCGTCAATCGATTCGAACAACGAATTCCCTGATTCTCGGTCTACTACTGCAGAACCGTTTGTTGATATAATCCTTTTTCACGATCTAACCCAGTTTTTTAGACACCCAACCCGCACTCAGAATGACAGCGAGTCTATTATAGACCTTTTTCTTCTCTCAAATAGTTTATTAACACGCGACCCTAAAATCGAAGTGACTGATGGCATATCGGATCACAGAATTGTCTGCCTTACATTAGCGATGAATCCCGTAACAACGAATAAAAAGAAAGAAAAGCGTTTTGTTCCCGTATTCTCGCGTGCTGATGACGTGGGCATACTCGACACATGGGACATATCGTTTTCACGCTTTATCGATCTTTCGGAAACTAGCCCATGCACAATCAACAGTTTATGGTGTTTCTTTAAGAACCTTGCCTTGAAATGTGTCCGGGATTTTGTACCAACTAGGTTGAAATTATCTCGAGACGTGAACCCATGGATGACAAGGGAAATAGTGAGACTGAAGCGGAAAGCTCAAAAGATAAGAAAAAAGTGCCGCAAATACCCATCAGTAAATAACATGCAACAGCTAACAGCCACACGCCTATTACTTAGTAGCAGTATAAAAACTGCGAAGGACAACTACCAGGGTGTAACTTTGAAAATTATATGCTATCCTCCCCATTAAAGTTTTGGCGCCATTTTTCCTCAAAGAAAAGTGGACCTTCCAGTTTCTTAATCGAAGCCGAAATAGTCACGGACAAGTTTGTGATTACCGAGTCTTTTAATCAATTCTTCAGTTCAGTTTTCACTGATGAAGACGGCAGCTTACCACACTTCGCCCGTTTTGAGAATGTGAGTCCTATCAATAATGTTATAATATCTCAGCAGGGCATACTTTCATTACTTCTCAATTTAGACTCCAAAAAATCACCTGGTGTAGACGGCATTCCTAACGCATGCCTAGTTAGATACGCTGAGTGGTGCTCACAGTACCTCTGCGTTATTTAGCAAAAGTGTTTGAGCCTAGCACAAGTTCCAGAAGATTGGAAGTAAGGTAAAATTACCCCAGTACCTAAAACCAAAGACTTGTCCAATATTGCATTATACAGGCCAATTTCTATACTATGTACTTGCGCAAAAGTCCTAGAGCATGTTATCTTTAAGCATCTGACAATTTTCCTTGAAGAAAACAATTTTGTTGATTCTCGCCAACACGGATTTCGAAAGGGAGTGTCTACTACAACGCAGTTACTTGAAACAGTACATGATCTTGCAGCAATATTAGACAACCAAAGCCAAATTGACGTTATTTTTTTTAAATTTCAAAAAGGCTTTTGACCGTGTGAGCCACCAAAAGTTACTGATCAAGCTTAGATCAATCTTCAAAAATGCCGAAGTCGTAGGATGGATAGAAGCCTACCTTTCGTCCCGCAGCCAGATCGTAAACTTTAAAAATGCATGCTCCCGTCCCCAGACTGTTCGATCCGGCATACCTGAAGGATCTGTCCTCGGACCACTACTCTTTTTAATTTTTATTAATGATATTGCACCGGTGCACCGATGATCAGTCCAAACTAAATTCGTCATTAGCAAAAATTGAATTATGGTGTCAATCCTGGCAAATGAAGGTTAACGCAGAAAAAACTGTAGAGATGACATTAACAAGAAAGCGCCACCCTTTGCCTTTTTTGTATTCCATTAACGGCTCTCCACTATCATCTGTTGCAAGTTATAAATACCTGGGCGTCATAATTACTTCCGACCTGAGCTGGAACGAGCATGTCATGTACGTCCAGAAGAAGGCCATGCGGAAATTAGGATACCTAAGACGGTCATTGAGAAGATCAACATGTGAAATAAAATTGATGGCCTACAAAACGTACATCAGACCAGCCCTCGAGCACGCTTCTGTCGTTTGGGACCCGTATACGAAACTTAACACCACCAAACTTGAAAATGTTCAACGTAAAGCAGCGCGATTTATTTATAACAATTACAGCTGGAAAATATCGCCTAGTACCCTTTTGCGAAGCGATAACTTTGACAGTCTTCAACTCAGGCGATATCGTGAGCGGCATAAGTACAGCCGGTAAAACGCTTGTCTATAACAGCGATTTCAACTTCAACCAGCTACAGCCGAAAACTGCCGAAACATACTCGTTCCAAACATGTCGGAGGCAAAAGCGAAGGGCTAAGACTTCAGAATTCCGCAGTAGTTTTATTCAAATCCCGCTCCGCCGAGGCAGGATAGGGCTGAGAGTACGAACGCTGTGTTATAGACAAGCCTTTTACCGGCTGTACATGTATTTGTTGTACCATGGCAAACTACAGGCAAGTAAAAAACGAGTATATTGAACATGTTACTCGGCGATTCACGCGTGCGCAACATTCCAAAATGATTGGGAAATCTCTTGTCGAACGGAGTCTTATAAACATTCATTCTACCCGCGTACCATCCGCGAATGGAATAGACTGTCTGCGGAAATTGTAGAGCGTGATAATGTACAATCATTTATGTTCGCAATCAACGACCACACGCAGTCCGACATTCCCCCTGTATCTTTGTAGTGTTTGGCAGCGCCTGATTGAATGCTTTTCTTGTTCAGGGTTCTTTCTAAATTATTTGCAGTTGTGTTTTCCACTTGTTTGCTTCCCTGTGTGATCTGCGTGTTCAATTGATGTTATGCCGAGCGACAAAGTTGTCGTCTTTGAAGTTCCGCGTTCTTTATTGCTGTATTATTGTGCCACGCGAACACATGCGTTTCTCTGTTTGTTCTATGCGCGTTATTTCCCGCAGTTGTCTAAAACTACCCTTGTTTCCCTGTTTTTGTATCATTATGTTCGTCCGCTCCTGCCTAGGGCTTCTTAAATGAACCTGGCAGTACCCTGCAAATAAATAAATAAATAAATAAATAAATAAATAAATAAATAAATAAATAAATAAATAAATAAATATACGGAATAACTAAAATAGGAAAAGAAAAATATCCCCTCGAACGTAACATGTACGAGGTCATAGAACACAGGTTGCACCCACATGTAGGCAGTGCTTTGAAATGCGACCAAACTTCGATATATATGCCCTAGCGGTGCACAGGAAGGGAACTACATTCCCTAGGGTTTTCCTTGTATTGCCACACCGGCGCCACGAAAACAGGGTTAGATAGTGTTAGCGAGAGGTTAGTAAAGCACTCAAAGGCTACAAAGGAACTTAAGCTCCCTCTTGCGATTTTTGGGTGCGTCAGCACCTCTTTTTTCGCAGTTATTTAACCAAGTTCTGTCGCTGAGTTCGTCTTTTCTTTTTCGTCTTCGTATTTTTCCTCTTCCCTCCAAAACTAGGGCTAAGAGCTCCATCAAACACCGTTTTTAGTCATACGTGACCAAGACTTACCGCTGAGTTTAACGACGAGCCAACAAAGCCTAGCTTAATGTACAGTGCGGTCCACTCTTAAAGGGAACCTGCGAGCACGTGGCCACCGCGCTCTGCGAAGAGCCGGCGTCGAGAAGTGACGAAAATCGGAGACAGCCTGCCAATGCGCACCAACCGCACGAGGCCGGAGCAGCCGCACGTCGTCTGTTGCAGCGCGTAGCGGGGACGCTCAGCCTCCTAGAGCCGGATAATCCCGCACTCGAAGGATAGAATTAAAAAAAAACACAGTGCATTTTTATAGGGGCGAAGCACCTTAGGACCTCCCTTTGTCCGGGGCTTGCGCGAAGAGCATCGGGTTGGATTGGATTGGAACGGATTTGGATTGGATTGGATTGGATTGAAGTAAACTGATTTGTGTCTGATTGGATTGAATTGGAATTGTATGTACTGTACAGACACGTTGTCAGTCATTTACATACGCGAGTGGTCAATGCCACGGGTGATTTACAATAAGAACGATCCACAGTGCTTCGCCCACTCGTCATGATTCACTTCGTGGACATGCGTGAATTTTTATTTTCCACTTGGGAAGTAAGCGCACTCTCGTGCAGCCTGTATGTTCTATTTCCGGATAATTGAAAGCACCCTCTGTTCGCCCACAACTAGGCCAGCATCGTAATTTATGCATTGCTCTTCTTCCACCGTACCTTAGCTTGAGATCAGTCATGGCATGAAAAACAGCTGGAAATTGCTGTTGGAGGTAGCGCTAAGCTGCCCTTACCACGCATTTTCTACAGCGGAACTGTTCTAGTACTCGCCATGACCCCCGTCTCTGTTGGTATCGTGTCCCGCACACTGTGGAGAAGGCTCCTCCCCTCCGCAGAGACTGCTTCCCATTAATAAAAACATGATAAATATAAAAAACGTTCTAAAAATTTTGTACTTTGATATAAGGCTGGTTAGATTGCCGATAATAAAATATGTATTTATAAATGCATTTACGAGTAACGGGGAAGGTCGGTGAAACCTTGGTCTTTGTAAGCTATCTTTCCAACATTGCCGTTTGCGCAGTGAAGCATAGCCACCTACGGAGGGATTATTATTCTAAAAAAACGGCTCTAACTCTTGTGTTATCAAAAGTATCCCGAAACAAATTGTGTGACAATTAGCCGCTAAGACGACTCTACCATTAGGCCAACTGTTCTATTCAGAGTCTACCACTAAGGCCGACTCTACCAGTAAGCCGAATTACTGTCTGCACTCAGTACATGAGCATCCGGGGAGTAAGCACGGTCAGAGAAAATGGCTGTAACTGTTGTTTTACCCGAACTAATAGTAAAAAAATAATATGACAATCGGCCGTTGAGACAAGTCTAACATTTCGCACAAGAAAGAAGCCGAAGCTAAGTGTAATCTTCCTAAAGAGAACAGACAGGTTCGGTGCTTCAGCCGATTTTTCACGGGGTGGAACTGCGTTTCCTTTCTTTATATATTATTTAGCAATTCTGCAAAGCTATTACGAAGCGCTAAAAATAGCCACAAATAGACAGGGAGGGCTTATCCCAGCTCGTGATTTGTAGCAACCGGTATTAACTTCCGATGAGGTTGAGGCGAAAGCAATGCTGAACCCAAATACCTGGGTAGTATTTGCGGCGAAGACGGTGCATTCTAGCAAGCGACACACCGGAAAAGATATACCGCACACGCCCCTGCCTCCTCGCACGCCATACCTCCGGCACGATTCCTTGAGATACGTGAATGTTTCAGCACGCATGCTTTTAATAACAAAATAATATTCACGCTAAGAGGAGCAAGGAGACGGCTTTTACCGTGCACACTATCGCATTATGACATTGTGGAAACAAGACACTAATATAACCTATATGCGACTTTAAAACGCGAAAATATTTCGTCATACGATGGAAACACTACGCAGCTCAATTGTTTAATATTTTGTAAAGTGTAATTTTACAAAATAGGGTGCGCATGTCACTGTCCTTGCCGTCCTTCGTGTACATATTTTCGCGCTTGAAAGTCTTCTCATGGAATACCACCTACCTCGTACACACAAGCAGGTGATATAACCTCGCCTTATGAAACTCTTAACAATTTTATGCTGATTTCAAAGCCATGGCGTATCCCAGGCTAACCTGGCAAAAGGGGCAATGCATAAAATACGATGCTGATCCAGTTATGGAGGAACAGAAGGGGCTCTTAAGTATCATACATCCAAAAGTACAGGCTGCAAGTCAATGCACTCATTTTCGGAGCCAGAACAAAAAAAAAACCTATGGAGTGTGTTTTATATTCTATCCTTACAGTGTGAAATTCCCCAGCCCTCTCAAGCTTGGCGGCCGGCCGTAGCAGACGACACCACAGCTTCTCCCACATCGTGGGGTCAGGGCGCATGTGCGCGCTGTCTCCGATTCTTACCACTTCTCAAAGGCGCTTCACGCAGAGCGGCGGCAACGCCATCACGGGTCCCCTTCAATAGTAGACCTCACTGTGCATTCAGCTTCAGTTACCGGATGATGACGTTAGTGTACAAACAGTAAGTAGCACTAGAACCAACGTCAGGCCGATGCCTCCCAGTTCACCAAGGAGCGTGACCAGATTTGAAGCCGGCGCATATCCGCATTCGTAGCCACGTGAGGTGTCCAATGAAATGAGGACGTTAACACAGCGCATGCACGGGCTGACGTCCATTGACGGCCCCCCGCGGTGGATCAGTGGCTAAGGTGTTCCGCTGCTGAGCACGAGGTCGCGGGTCCCATTATCGGCCGCGGCGGCCGCTTTTCTGGTGTAGGCGAAAAGCAAAAACATCCGTGTGTACAAGATTTCGTCGCATATAAAAGATCCCCAGGTAGTCAAACTTAATCCGGAGCCCTCCACTACGGCGTCCCTCATTGCCTGCGTTGCGTCGGCGCGTTAAACCCCATTGCCTGCGTTGCGTCGGCGCGTTAAACCCAACAATCAATCAACGTCCTTTACGATGCATATCCAATGTATACTAGCCTTTGAAGCCAAAGGGAATTCTGCGAGAAGAACCTCCTTTCGCACAGCCAAAGTTATTGTTACATCAAGCTTAACCTTGTTCTTGGGGCATTAGGGTTCAACGCGCTTTTCGCAATCTGCGGCCAATTACCTTCCTCGTGCACGAAACCTTGCTTTGCTACCAGTTGTTAGCCCTGTTATTGGCCCGTATGAATACAACTTGTCGAAATGTCTCTCATACATACCACTCGAAAAAGTTAGAAAGTAAGAAGTCTACTCAATCCACCACCCAGGTGTACTGCTGACGAATGGCAGGTTTACGCAACATTTAGATAGAAGCCCAAGAACGTTCGCTAAAGTCTTGCTTAAAACTAACTTCATCGCCGAACGTTCTCAGCAAACACAGTTTTGTAGTTTTTTTTCGTGTGTAATATGATTGCGTTACATTTAAAAACAGATTTTCAGACCGCTAATATGCAGGATTTTCAGTTTTACGGCTTAGAATATATACAGTTTGCAACAATATGGTTGAGTAGGGAATACTGTAGTCCGCCGCACTATTCTGAACATACAAGAAAAGAAACCTGCAATATATGAACGGTGTAAGGCCACTTGCAAAGTCGTTGGCCTTCAACCCCCGCCTCTATGGGAGCTTTAGGTGCAGCCGCCAGACTACCAGAGGAACGCGAGTTGCGGAACAAACACGTCCGCGGCAATCAATTCATCGCAGCCTCTCGAAGCGCCGGTCCGTATTGGGCGGAGAGCCCGCCGGACTAGTGCGTCCCGTCGGCGTATTCCCAAACCATATCCCGTAGGGGCCCAGGCCGACCACACCCCCCAAGCAGGGGCGCAGCCAAAGAGGTTGAACAAATTGCAATTTTTTAACCTCCTTGGACGCAGAACTGTGACGTCTCTACCTATATGTGAGCGACTTCATGTGATGTGGATTTTTTCTTTTTTTTTACACTCGGTCATGAATTCTGCATAATTTGCACTGCTGGTCATAACAATTTAGGGAAACAATATCGAAAATATATACCAACCAAGGGCTAAGTAATAGTTGGATTGTACAGCAACTGAAGTACTCGAGGAGTTTGATATATGTCTTCTGTACAGGGCTATTGACCATAGTCTCTTCACTGAAGCCATCAGGCCGAGTTTGATATCAGTAATCATGCGTGCTGCCACTCACGCTGTTGCCAATGTCGATGAGTTATTTTTAACAATTTGTGCTTCATGCACACAGAGATTTTGCTGCATAAGATACGTTACTTATAAATAGACAGCTCCAGCAGGATCCTAATGGCGCTGATGCCCCCCCTGTAATCGGGAAGGCACACTAAATCGTTACCACTTAATTTGGCTCTGTCCATTATTCGACCGTAATCGCCACCAGCTTTTAACTCTAGGTCCCGCCCCTGCGACTGAACAGGAACATGTTAGTCGGGTCCGTGACGATCCCACCGCACTAGAAGCAATTATCGAGTACGCCCTTGAAAACCGACTCTACAAATTGGTGTAGCAGCCTGGCCGACTTCCCCGTTCGGTAGACAATGTGAACTGTCTGCAGCGTGCACTGTTTTTAGTGTGAACCGCATTGTCCACAGTGTGAACTGTACATTTAAGTGTGAACTGTGCGTTTTGCTGCCACTGACTGACTTTAATGAGTTCATTTTGCGATTAGGACCCCAAGACTGCAACTGTGTTCATTGTGCGAGTTGTGACCTTCCCCTTTTCTCCTCATCCTTGCTCCCCCAGGGCCCCATGGCCTCTCATTTAATGCAGTGTTACACTCACTCAGATACGTATATTCTTTTCGCTGGGACTAATGAGTAGTTGCCCGTGAGCTTGAAGTCACGGTAGTCGCAGCAGAGATAAAACTAAGTAAAAACGTTATCTCCTTGGCGCACTATTTTTGCGATAGTGATCTCGGAGTCCAAATAGCGGCAAAAAATTGTCACTTTTAGAGATCCACTGATGGGTATAGATGAGCAGTTTGTGGTCTGTTTCCTGCGACACATTTTTAGCTACCACATATATATACATATATTTGTAGTGTCTGGCCTTTTCATTCGCCAACATTGTGTCACAGCTCGTGCCTCAAATGTAAGCCACACACACGCAAAAAAGTATACAAATGTAGAAACAAGAAATAGCAGGAATAAAAATATAAATAGTACAACACAAGTTACCCACGGAGCGAAACCATCGGCCGCCCGCAAAGCAGCCGAAACGAGGTGAGGGGGAAAAAAGAAAAAATCCACCTTGCATGAAGTCGCGCACATATTGGTAGAGACGTCACGGTGATGTTTCCAAGGAGGTTAAAAAATTGCAATTTTTTAACCTGATTGGCTGCGCCCCTGCTTAGGGGGTGTGGTCGGCCTGGGCCCTTACGGGATATGGTTTGGGAATACGCGTCCCGTCGCGACCCAAGCTGCTCCCTTCGAGTTCGGGGATCCGTTGGAGGGAGGGAAGAAGAGGGGGGAGAAACAAGAGTATTCAGAGTCGGCGCGCATGCTAACCGCTGAGTGCTTGTTTTCTTGCGCGTGCATTTGGCCCGTAAGCGATGGAGGGTAAATTGCTCAGCCGATGACGGTGAGTGGCAGCGGTACGTGTTGCTCTGGGCCCTCCACTGCGCATGCATGTTAGCTGGAGGGGCGTCTCAGAGAGATAGAAAGGCCAATGTTTTGTAACACCAGCTTCGCCAAAAGGAAGTATTTTGGTTGAGCATTCGAGCTTGACAGACACTCGCGAGACGTGACGCCTCGCCCACTGATGATATACGTTCATGATTTATGGTCCCCCTAAGAGTGAGGTAGGTGCAAAGTGGAGGATGCCATCAAAATTGAAGGATACAGCTGTGCAGAGGGCAGCTAGACGGATCCTGCGGCGGGAATGGAGTCCAGGTCGTTGATGCTCCAGTGGTTGTTTTCATCGGAACATAAAAGAGAGCGACGGAGTTTGAAACACTCGAGTGATCTGTGGGCTCATGTAGTTAGAGCAAAACTGCAGTGCGGAGGGTTTTTTTTCCTTTAGTCGTCATGTACCAAATCATTTTAATGTAAATCGGTGTATATAAATTCTTCGCTACCTTTCATCGTATCAAAACGTGTGGAGTTGACTAATTCAGCCGCCATCGCCGACAACTGCACCCCTACCGCCCTGCTAAGTCTCTGGCGAAATCAACCGGAGCCCGGGCGGTTAGGTTCCTGATTGACACCAGAGTTTGAGCAAGCGGAAATCCGAAACTTAATTTATGGCGTTCGTCACGCATGGACTCCGGCCTCTAGTAGAGCTTACGGCCATATGAGCCAGCGATCGTATATCACTTGATGAACTTGTGAACGCAAGCGCGACCTCATTCGTTGTCGCGTGATTACTCAAAACAGTCTACTGCAATAGAACTAGGCCTGTCTTGAAGGGAAAGCACTAACTTTGCAAAATTACTAACGTTGTTGAGCAGTTTTTGCGGCGTCCTTTGTCTGATACTCGATGGCACGAGTTTTAAATGAAAGGTGAAACTCCTTTATGTCCTGACTGTCCACGATATCGTTAGTTGCGAGATAAGCCTGATTCAAGGTCCGAAATCGCCGAACTGCAGTATATTAGGCCGCTCCCGTAATAATGGTGTTGTAGCACACCTTTGCCGCCTGATGCTCCGCGCGTGCTAAGATGTGAGCGCATCTGGAAGTTCGAACCAAAAAACTCCGTAGGACTCGGTGCTACGATGTGAGTGTATTTGCTAGCGAGAACCACAATCTCAAGCTTCGGCGCTTACCTTGAGATATAAAACAAACGCTTTATGACTACAATTAACCAACATCCGCGAGTTTCTGGAAAGAGTACGTTAAACACCTTCTGGAGTCTTGACGTTTTCATGGAATATTACAGGAATCGCACAGTCTTCAATCACTTGTGCAACAAACACGCACAAACAAGCACAAAACATTACGTGCACTAACGGTTCATGATAAATTTGTTCGTTTTATCATCAGTTCGGCTTATCAGAATACCCCCCAAAATTATTGGCAATACCCCCAGGTGCATGCAAATATCTTGCTTCGAGACGGTGAATGAAGTATAATTACAATAGAGAACAAAATCATTTCTTTGCGTATGCAACATGATAGAAAACTGTCGTCAAGTGCTCTTGTCTGGTTTTATACCGTCCAACCGGTGACGGACAGCGAACACCTGCTACGTCCAGCAGCAATGCAGCAGAGACAGCGAGACATCGTTTCTCGGCAGTGATTAAGTGGGACTCGTGACGGGAACCTACGTGAACTCGCATGCTCCCGCTAAAAAACTGCAGTGGTCAGGAGAAACTGCTAAGCTCGCGAAAAGGAAGTCTCCGTCGTCGCTTTTTTTTTTTACTTTTTTATCCTCCAAGTTTTGCACCTCTCTCCTCTAGAGCGGACCGGCCACAAAAATAGCCCTCGCTCTTTTTGCTTCTTTCCTTTGCCGCTGGCTCCTCAAGTTGAAGGGCGGGAGAAGGGGTACCTTTCTCCGCGCGTCTTTTCTTCTCGCTCCCTCGCTTTCTCTGTGGCGCGAAT
Source organism: Haemaphysalis longicornis (assembly GCA_013339765.2). NCBI lineage: Eukaryota > Metazoa > Arthropoda > Arachnida > Ixodida > Ixodidae > Haemaphysalis > Haemaphysalis longicornis. Next base: position 117,294,216 of record CM023449.1, on the reverse strand, counting down.
TTGCTTCGCGCTGTGGTTCTCTCTCATTTTCTTTCCCTCTGGTCGCGTGAACGCCCCGCCGCATCCCTCCAAGACTACCATCTTCAAAACCCAGAATCGCCAGAAGTGGTGGTCACCACGAAAGTTGTTCGTCTTATCCGAAGGGTACGTGCATGGCTGGTCATCCCAAGCGGATTTTTTTTTGCATTGGGGTCCCACGTTGTTCAGAATAAGCGAGAATTTGTCTTAACTGTTCCTTAACGGTAGCCGTTTTTATTGTTACTCGGTTGGAATGAAAGAATGAGGGAATAAAGATATTTCACAGGGACGACACAATGGGCGAAGAGGAAAAGAGGTGGTGAAAGGAAGGAAAGTCCACATTTTTCAGGTCGTTCCCACGAGGTGTGCTTCTTCGGCGAAGGCCCACATCGTCTCCTGCGCGTCTTCCGTTCGGTCCTTTGGGTATAGCCATTCGTTGAGGCTTAGTACTCGCAAATACTTGTGCATGTCTCGAATAACTGCCAGCTCAGGGTAAGACCAGGGTAGCAGCGGTTCCTTGCCTTCAATACGAGCCACAGCAGGAGCAAAAACGAGTGACACCGAAACAAAACGCAAAAGAGGAGCTAAAAACTGCCATTCCGAAGCTGGAGCATCCGGTACCACGCAAAATTCTGAGGGCGTCCCAAGTGCTGCTCAGCAAAGCACGGACAGGCTACGCCATCACTTACGGTATAGTGGCACCTTAATTGGACCCTCTACAAGAAACACAAAAACATGCAAATTCCACCTGACAAGTTTCTTTTGCCATTATTGCCACAGAGAACCCCGCACCGTTAGCCATCTACTTGGTAGGAATAACGATGGATTGGTGTTCTCATACTTTACCGACGCGACGGCACCACGTGTAATCTTTCTCTTTGCAATTATTGCCCTCCATGAGGTTTGAACTCCACTTCGCTGTGCGAGATTGCTGAATTGCGAAATTCCGATCTTTCATTACGAGTGCAAGACAGCAATTTAAAAGTGTGAGTACAGTCTTGTTGGCAGAGTTGGTTAATTCCCTAAGTAGCTTCGCCGTGATTTGCAGCCTGAGGGCACACGTGCACTGGAATATCATGGACAACGAACAAACACATCAAGAAAAAATCAGCAATTAGTTACGAACGCTTTTGAGAGGATTACCACCCTCTTATATTCGAGGTCTTTGTTAGGCCCAGATTACAGTCAGCTACAGAACGACTAGTTGGGACACATAGAGAGCTCATAAATTATATCCCGAGGGCATTTGGTCATTCATGCTACCAGTACAAACAACAAAAGAACCTTGCTATACCAACAACCCTGAGGCATAAATTTTAGGCGTCACCTATAGACATGGTTTGAACAGGAAGCGAAAGCAAGCCCATGCCTTGGCTTCTAAAAAGAGAGCTTGGAAGGTAATCTGCCTTCTAAGGAGCTTTAGTTCGAAAAGAACTAAACTGAAAATCCTATTTCACTGTAACGGTGCTGGAGCATTAAAATCCTGCTTAAAGCCTATCACCAGAACTTTAATAATTAGCAGCCAAATTTTCGACAAACTTATTTTTCACATTATGTAACTGCTGCGTTTTCGAGCTGTTCTCCAGAGTCAATATTTTTACATTCGGATACTAATCAGCCGAAGAGAAAGGCTGCTGTTAAGATTTCCATCGCACCCACGTTATGCTGCCGTGCCCCCCATTGCCGGCAACGATGGGTCAGCAGGATTTACATAGTTAGTGCGTCTTGCGCAATGGCATATCCGTCAACCGCATATCCCAAGACACAGAGACGAGGACAGCCTGAGGTTGCCTTCGATCAGAGATGAAGGTTGGTAGCTATAGCTGCAGCTGATCAACGTTAGCTGGAATAGAACTCTGGGCGAAAAAAATCACTACATGCGGAAAAAGCGCCGGTATAGTTTGGGGGAAATTAAACTAGTAATATTGATTCCCACCGCTTGCAGACCATTACTCAATATTTGCTGGTATACTAAGCATAAAACGCGGCATGTCCTGCCGCTTATCGTGTCACGTTTCAGGTGCTTCTCCTTTTGGCGTGGAAACAATATTCTCAACTTCCTAGGTACCTTAGCCCTGGATACAACCTGGCTAATCTTAACTCTTTGCTATTTCCCGCCAGTGGCAAGAGACATGCACAGGCCACACAAGGTACGCTATATTGCGTGTCGCGCGTTATCGTCGTTTCCCAGAGGTACACTTGTACGCAAAAGTGCTGCGTTTATTAGGCTGCCTATATCCTCTGGAAGCTAGGCGTTTGCGATGTGTACGTTTTCTAATGCTCTCCATTTTCCAGCCTTACCAACGGCTGCTTCCCACACTCCTATAAATTTCGGTTTAGAAGTTGGTAAAGCGTATATAAAATGAAGCTTCCTAACAACCGATTTATCTACCTAGGGGTCCATTTCTTTACCTTTCAATGTACATAAGGAACGACCAATCTGTAAAACGATATTGCACTTGTGTTTGAATAACGCCACAATTGAGTCTTTGGTGACAAAGCCTTCTTCGGTGATTTATTGATTGCACCAGGCCCTTACGCTTGCATGCCCAAAATGACATATTTTAAGCAGAAACACATATTCGAGGCTCACCTGTTTCCGTTGTTTGATACAATAAAAATATCCCGGTAGTAGTATTACTGTTATGGAAGGGTACAAACCAGCTGTTCGAAGTTTGAATCGTGATATAGATTTCTGGAGTTATCGGCTCCCAGACTTTGTAAAAATTATGCTCTCATTCTTTGTGCCTTTCTAACGGAATACAGTTACCGCGGCAGGTTTATTTTTTTTTCAACCATGCTCCCAACTCTACAAAAATGAAAACCTCTAAATCAAAAACGAACTAATGATTGAAAAAGCCGTTCCGGCCCTGTTTTATTGCCGATAAGTGTATCGTGATGGTTCAAGTGAAATAAAATACATAAACGTTCACACGAACGGAAGTGCGAGATACAGGCAAGTTAATTTTTCAAAACCCCGCGTCCGCTTTTATCTGGAATGTCTTTTAAGAATTGCAGCACGGAAAGGTATTGCCCTAGGGAGTCTTTCGTGCTAGACGCCTTAGTGAGAACTTCGTCTTAGAAAGATGACACAAGCGTTCGGTCTTTGGGTGCAACCCTATCCTGTTATGGACTGTCACTGCCACTAGCTGTCACCGGCTCTTAACAAGTAAATATAATTTTTCTCGCCTTTATCAAAGTTATATGGCTCATCAAGTCCTGCTTTACCGGCCTTATGAAGTTGTTTCCAAAAATTATGTTTCGAAAACATTTTTCAACGATAGATTTAGTGCCATATTTGTTGACTCTGGGAAGAATTCTATCCACGCAAGTGTTTTTCAAGCCGTTTGAAAACAGCCCGCCGCTAGGATTAGCTCTGTTTCCGTACGGCCTCGGGCTACTCGACCTAAATACCTTCCGCGTCACCCGGTAGCCATGACATGCAGACGTTATTATTATATCAAAACTTTGTTGTGTAGCCCAAAATGTGCTTTTGTTTACAAATTTAAGATGAAACAAATCCTTAGCGAAGTTGCGAATACAGTAACAAACGTTTTGGTGTAAAATATAACATCTTATTAATATCTGTCTGGGCGCTTACACACAAGAGAAGGAAACCAATGGAGTTAGTTCAATACAGATGGCATTTTCGCTCATCAAATGATATCGAAACACCCCAGGGTAGTTATTTTTGGATGTATACACCGAGATGTAATATTTCGCACTTTAAAACAGTCGTCTGAGAATAGTTTCAGAACGTTGCGAAATAATTGGAGCGATGTAAATCTCACGCTTCAATATTTTTTTTTTCTGGCACCTCAAAGTGCAGTTCACTACAGGGTTGAGGCGCGAGGGTGTTTTCGATTACACTTTAGGATAATTTGTGCATCATAAGGTAACATATTCTACAGAATACAGGATTGTAACTATAGGCCAAAATGTATTGGTGAGTTCTACAAACGATGCTGTTGTTACATTGCGGCGCGACCAGCTAGGACAACCACTACAGATGAGCTGATGGCAATAAATATCGGGAATGTAACTATGATTATCGTCCAATTCTGTTTATTATACGCTTCTATTCCCCATACGGTCAATCAATCGTGGTGCATAACGCAAGAGTGATTTCATAAACTTCTGGTTGCATAGACCCGGCTGAAGGCGACAGTAACCATTAGGAGATCAGTGAAAGCAGGCGCAGTGACTTCGGTTAGATACGAGAAACAAAGGGTTAGGGATATGACAGAAAAAAAAACTTGTAAACAGACCGAAGTTTTTTTTCGGCAATGAACTCATTAAAACAGGTTCGAAATCACTGATGTTAAGCTTACAAAACCCACTCATGTTGCATAATTGAAAAATAAATGTTTTTTTCTCGATAACAAAAAACCGGCCTTGTTAAGGTATATTTGAAGTACGGCCACTTTCTGGCCCATTGTTGAATTTCAAAGGGGCTCACGGGGTGGAAGAAGGTTTTCTCCCACTACATCCGCGATGTGTGCATTTTCGCGATGCTGATATCAACTAACTTTGGCAAAAATATGCACAGGAGTTCCGCTCTCGCGTTCAACGTTTCTCGTTACAGCCCCCACAACAGGCGTGGGAGGGTGCGCGTACAAGTTTTCGCAAAAGAAGCTTTCACAAACGCATGAGGAAGAACTAAAAGTTGAACTCTAACAGCATATAATTCCCCTTCAGACATCCAGCAACATTGTTTTTAATGAGCGTAGTGACGGGTGGTTTGTAGAGCGGAATTTGGCGGAATCTTGATATTTCTGTACAATACGTTCACGTGAAGTTTCAGGCCGTGTGTTATCAACTTTGTTTAAGCTTCATTATTTACATACATACATACATACATACATACATACATACATAAATACATGCAGACGTACATACATACATAACTACATACATACGTACATACATACATACATAAATGCATACATACATAAATGCATACATACATACATATATATATACATACATAGATACATTTTATTTCATCTTCAAGAAAACACTTACAAGTGCCAGCCGCGTAAGCAAAACTGCTTTTATGCAGGACAGGCCTGTGGGTTCGAGAAAAAAGAAGATAATAAAGGCAAAATACATTCTGCTATCGAATCGAAGTAAGGACTAACGAGTATACACACACACCCAAAACAGGAACTGTTATGATATATATATATATATATATATATATATATATATATATATATATATAGAGAGAGAGAGAGAGAGAGAGAGAGAGAGAGATACGGGACGAGGGACTCGGTAAAGATACATATCAAGGTTGCAGTCGTCATTGCCAGAGCTATTCGGCTTTTTTCGAAATATTTAATAGGGCCGAATGACGTGTGCTTGTCACGTTTCTTTGATTCATTGATAAATAAGCGAAAATATAAGTCGAGAAAAAATCCGCCGTTTTTCCGGGAGCGGGACTCGAACCCACATCTCCGCATAACCGGTGCGGTGCGTTCGCCATTACGCTATACCACGGCGGCTTCTCTCTCGACTTTAAAGCGGGGGTTTATATTTACAAGAGCTCTGAGGCCGGTCAACTAGCGCCGCCCCTCGACTACCGCGGGAGACGTAGAACGTCTTCTTTCCCAGCGGCCGCCACGTAGAACGTGGTCGGAGGTCGGGGTTAGCAATTGGCATATCCGAACTGCTGGAGCCAGTGCCTCGTAATGCATGTAGCAGAACAGAGAGATACGGGACGAGGGACTCGGTAAAGATACATATCAAGGTTGCAGTCGTCATTGCCAGAGCTATTCGGATTTTTTCGAAATATTTAATAGGGCCGAATGACGTGTGCTTGTCACGTTTCTTTGATTCATTGATAAATAAGCGAAAATATAAGTCGAGAAAAAATCCGCCGTTTTTCAGGGAGCGGGACTCGAACCCACATCTCCGCATAACCGGTGCGGTGCGTTCGCCATTACGCTATCCCACGGCGGCTTCTCTCTCGACTTTAAAGCGGGGGTTTATATTTACAAGAGCTCTGAGGCCGGTCAACTAGCGCCGCCCCTCGACTACCGCGGGAGACGTAGAACGTGGTCGGAGGTCGGGGTTAGCAATTGGCATATCCGAACTGCTGGAGCCAGTGCCTCGTAATGCATGTAGCAGAACAGAGAGATACGGGACGAGGGACTTGGTAAAGATACATATCAAGGTTGCAGTCGTCATTGCCAGAGCTATTCGGCTTTTTTCGAAATATTTAATAGGGCCGAATGACGTGTGCTTGTCACGTTTCTTTGATTCATTGATAAATAAGCGAAAATATAAGTCGAGAAAAAATCCGCCGTTTTTCCGGGAGCGGGACTCGAACCACATCTCCGCATAACCGGTGCGAATGAATCAAATATATGTGAATGAATATATATATATATAGATATATAATATATATATATATATATATATATATATATATATATATATATATATATAATATATATATAATATATATTATATATATATTATATTATAATATATATATATTTATATATATATATATATATATATATATATATATATGTAATGAAACGACGTCCGTTTCGCAAGCTTCCATGTTTATTCTCTGGCAGAACGAGTTGCCCGCTTCTTCTTCCTTCGCTTCCAGTCGGCCGCCGTCCTCGTCGCTCTGATGGTGGATTGGCCGCTGACTGCGCTTCCAGCTTTTCTTTCGCGATGCTTCGCGCCTTTACACTCGGCCACACTGCGATGGCGAGCACCAACGAGCTCTTGGCGTGGGTCCTTGACTTTGACCCCAGGGTTGTTGTACGTGTCTTCTCGGTAGGCATGTCTTACGACTCGGTGGGCGTATTTGACGGCTCGGATTAAGCCTTTCTTTCTGGTTTGATCCGGGGCTACAATTTTTCCCGTTGACGAGTGCGTCCTAGTTTTTTACGGAAGGGTCTTATATTGCCCGCCAAATACACGCGTCATGCTGTCCTTGCTGTCACTTTGTATGGGGCTGGTCCTGCCGATATTTTCTTGGTCGGATGTTTCTTTCCTAAGCGATTCCGCGTTTTCTTCTACGTCCTTGTGACCTCCAAGTTTTTCTATGCTTCGACAAGTGTCACCGGACAATGCTCGTCTAAGACAGGCGGGTTCTTGTTTACCGCACGCTTTTCCCCATGCGTTTGGAGGCTTGACCAATTGTAATGAAACGACGTCCATTTCTCAAGCATCCATGTTTATTCTCTGGCAGAACGAGCTGCGCGCTTCTTCCTTCGCTTCCAGTCGGCCGCCGTCCTCGTCGCTCTCATGGTGGATTGGCCGCTGACTGCACGTGCAGCTTTTCTTTCGAGAAGCTTCGCGCCTTTACAATATACATATATATATATATATATATATATAACAGTATAAGTAAACAGTCGGATACACAGCGAGAACAATAACAAACAAGTTTACTTACGTAGCGGCAACGGGACTTGCCTTCATCAGAGTACAGTTCTATGATTTTGCTGTCGCACACATTTGGAACACATTTCTTATATAGCTTTGCAAAAAACTGTGAGAAGGAGCGGAAAATGTTTCGGAAATGGACAGTATGCATACAGTCGTGCTACGCCTATGATACAACAACAACAAAGCAGCGTTCAAGGCTGCACCATGACGGGTAAACGTATGCCGCGTGGGCGGCAAGTTCAGACAATGCGGAAAACTGGACAACCGCGGTTTCAAAAGAAGGGAAGAGTATAAAGTAAAGTATTCAGTGGCTGGGGAGACTGGTTGGGGCGGAAGAGAAGTTGGGTGTGCCCCCCGCGGATTAAGTGAATAGATACGGGGCAGAAAAGACCATTTCACAGAAGCTAGCAACTGAACAGGAAATAGGTAGGGTCACAAAGGTTTAAACATGAATAGATCACAAAAGAACAAACATTCTTAAGCGGTGGTGGGAACGAGGCCTCCTTCCCCAGGACAAATGGCATTGTTGAGCCACATTAGGCTAATAAAGCTGCTATATTAGGAGAGTTTCTGCGAATTCTGTTGGGAAACTCAAGGGTAGGATTAATGAACATAGTTATAAAAATTATGAAGCCGCCAATTTTAATCGAGGGATAAGCACGTTAGTTTTCCGTAACTTTCATTAATCCCAAGTGGGGCTGACCGAAACTTGTAAATGAGATAACATTCCCGAACCTCGCGGTCGTGGTGCGTTTTGAAGGCGGATTCTAAAATCGTTGCTTTAAGATGTTCAAATGCATGCCCGGCACTGTTCACATGTCTTGACACGGGAAAATAAGGGCAGCTTTTTGCATGAGAGCGGTGATTATTGAACCGTATTCGGAAGGGCGCTTCAGTTTGGCCGATATATTGTTGCCTACAAACAGTGCACTCTAGAAGATATACGACATTAGCGGAGTTACAGTTAAAGTTACCTTTTATATTTACGTAGTCGTCTGAAGCCGTGGTGGTGGCGCGCTGTGTAGTGGTCATGTGTGGGCATACTTTACATCGGGATTTATTACAAGGTATGCAGCCAGTAGTTGCCGGTCGGTTGATACGAGAGTTAGTAAGAAAGTCACCTAAATTCTTATTACGCCGGTAGACAACGCGTGGTGGTTCGGGGAATATGCTTTTTAAGCGGTCACTTTGCATTAGGATATTGTGATGTTTTTTTAGTACGGTTGACACACTTGGAGTGGAGGATGAGTAGGTTAAAAATAAGTTAGTTTGTGGGTTCCTGTTCGGGGCTTTTTTCCTACAGATTACGTTACGGTCTAATTGGTTGGCTCGCACAATAGCGTCGTCGATAACTTTTTCCTGGTATTTTTATTCAGGAGGGCGGTTTTGAGTTCTCGACAGTTTGAGTCAAAGTCGGCTTGGTTTAAGCAAATTCTGATAAATCGGTGGGCTTGGCTGTAAGGTATTGCTGTCTTGCAGTGTGTGACATGGCTACTTCGGAAGTGCAAATACTGCCGCGTGTCTGTCAGTTTTCTATACAGTTTAGTTTGTAGCCAACCTTGGAAGGTAGTAACGGTGACATCCAGAAAGTTTGCACTGTGTTCTGAATAGGAATGAGCAAGGGAAATACTAGGATGGGCTAGGTAAATGCCTCAATGAAGGTGAGGAGCTCCGCCTCACCTTCATTGAGGCAAATTCTATCTTCTCCCAAAGATTCACAAGGTGAACAACCCAGGGCGCCCCATTGTTTCTGGCATTAACACTGTTACCGAAAACCTCTCGCGCATTGTGGGTAATCTCATTTGCGACATTCCACCCAGCTGTCTTTGCTTCATTAAGGATACCAATAACTTTCTCTCAGACATCTCAAAAATTGAAATTGCTGATAACTGCCTTCTAGTCTACCTCGATTTTGCGTCACTGTATACTAACATCCCCCATGAAGATGGCATCGCCGCTGTATCCCCTGCGTATGAGCACTCATCGTGCGACAAACCTATCGATTCTTCTGCTCTCCAAACCTTCCTTAGGCTTATTCTTGAACTTGACAACTTTGAGTTCGACGGAGGTCATTACCTGCAAGTCAGCGGAACGTAAATGGGAACTCGAATCGGACCTAACTACGCCAATATCTTTATGCCTCACCTCGAATCAAACTTTCTTGACGCCGAAAATTTAAAGCCAATGTACTATAAAAGGTATATTGATGACATATTCATGATCTGGCAACACGGTGAGGCGGAGCTCCTCACCTTCGCTGAGGCATGTAACCTTGCCCATCCTAGTATTTCCCTTGCTCATTCCTATTCGGAACACAGTGTAAACTTTGTGGACGTCACCGTTACTACCTCCCAAGGTCGGCTTCATTCTAAACTGTATAGAAAACCGACAGACACGCAGCAGTATTTGCACTTCCGAAGTAGCCATGTCAGACACTGCAAGACAGCAATACCTTACAGCCAAGCCCACCGATTTATCAGAATTTGCTCAAACCAAGCCGACTTTGACTCAAACTGTCGAGAACTCAAGACCGCCCTCCTGAATAAAAAAATACCCGGAAAAAGTTATCGACGACGCTATTGTGCGAGCCAACCAATTAGACCGTAACGTAATCTGCAAGAAAAAAGCCCACAAACGGGAACCCGCAAACTAACTTAGTTTTAACCCACTCATCGTCCGCTCCAAGAGTGTCAACCGAAACTAAAAAAACATCACAATATCCTAATGCAAAGTGACCTCTTAAAAAGCATATTCCCGAACCACCACACGTTGTCTACCGGCGTAATAAGAGTTTAGGTGACTTTCTTACTAACTCTCGTATCAACCGACCGGCAACTACTGACTGCATGCCCTGTAATAAACCCCGATATAAAGTATGCCCGCACATGACCACTACACAGCGCACCACCAGCACGGCTTCAGACTACTACGTAAATATAAACGGTAACTCTAACTGTGACTCCGCTAATGTCGTATATCTTCTAGAGTGCACTGTTTGTAGGCAACAATATATCGGCCAAACTGAAACGCTCTTCCGAATACGGTTCAATAATCACCGCTCTCATGCAAAAAGCTGCCCTTATTTTCCCGTGCCAAGACATGTGAACAGTCCCGGGCATGCATTTGAACATCTTAAAGCAGCGATTTTAGAATCCGCCTTCAAAACGCACCATGACCGCGAGGTTCGGGAATGTTATCTCATTTACAAGTTTGGGTCAGCCACACTTGGGATTAATGAAAGTTACGGAAAACTAACGTGCTTATCCCTCGATTAAAATTGGCGGCTTCATAATTTTTATAACTATGTTCATTAATCCTACCCTTGAGTTTCCCATCAGAATTCGCAGAAACTCTCCTAATATAGCAGCTTTATTAGCCTAATGTGGCTCAACAATGCCATTTGTCCTGGGGGAAAAGGCCTCGTTCCCACCACCACTTAAGAATGTTTGTTCCTTTGTGATCTATTCATGTTTAACCCTTTGTGACCCTACCCATTTCCTGTTCAGTTGCTAGCTTCTGTGAAATGCTCTTTTGTGCCCCGTATGTATTCACTTAATCCGCGGGGGGCACACCCAACTTCTCTTCCGCCCCAACCAGTCTCCCCAGCCACTGAATACCTTACTTTATACTCTTCCCTTCTTTTGAAACCGCGGTTGTCCAGTTTCCCGCATTGTCTGAACTTGCCGCCCACGCGGCATACCTTTACCCGTCATGGTGCAGCCTTGAACGCTGCTTTGTTGTTGTTGTAACATAGGCGTAGCACGACTGTATGCATACTGTCCATTTCCGAAACATTTTCCGCTCCTTCTCACAGTTTTTGCAAAGCTATATAAGAAATGTGTTCCAAATGTTTGCGACAGCAAAATCATAGAACTGTACTCTGATAAAGGCAAGTCCCGTTGCCGCTACGTAAGTAAACCTTGTTTGTTATTGTTCTCGCTGTGTATCCGACTGCTTACTTATACTATATATATATATATATATACAATATTACATATATATATATATATATATATATATATATATATATATATATATATATATATATAGACTGAAAAGATAAAAACTCACACAGAGCGCGAAAAAAATAAGGTTAGTAGAGACAGAGACAAACGAGAAAGACTTAGAAAATAAAAATAAGTTTACTGACGTTTCAGGGAGAGGACTCCCTTTCTTCAGAGTACAAAATAAGTTCGTTTCAGAGCTATATATATAGAAAATGTAGCAAGCGCGAGGGCAAGGTAAGAGGAGGAAGAGTTTGTACAAATGGATTCATGGTTGGTGGGTAGCAAAAGAATGAAGGGAGAGCGGGAAAATTAATTACAACAAGGATAATAAGAACACACAGTCACGCGGTACGAACTTGGAAAAAAAGAGAGAGAGAAGAACCAAACACAGAGAAAAAAATAATACATAATTAAAAAATAAAAATAATAATAAATAACAAGGTAATTTTCCTCCCCCGTGGCAACGGGGGTGAAAGAGGGGTCCTCTCCCGCGCCCAGAGTGGGGACCGAAAGGCGTGGGTTCGGTCCCCACTCTGGGCGCGTGTTTTTCTTTCTTTCTCACGTAATTAATAATAATAATAATAAAAATGTAACGTCACTAACGGCAAAAAAAAATATTCTAACCATTCCCCTATGCCTTCTTTGGCGTTGTAGACTGCCGGCATTTCTTTCTGTATTTCCTAACGAGCCCCTCATTTCCAAACCCTATATATATATATATATATATATATATATATATATATATATATATATATTATATATATATATTATATATATATATATATATATATATATATATACACGTACTCACATACTCATACACATACACAATATTTTCTTCAGCAGTCACTTTTGTTTAGACGATATTTCCAGAAATCCAGGCATGAATTAACGCTCGAGCGTCTTTCATAGAGTCTGCGTGCGCGTTGTTCGGCAATTTATTGAAGCAAAATGGCAAATAAAATGCTGTAGTCCTTTTGCCATAGGTAATGTAAACTATTGGAATTTTATACAGTTCAGTTTTGCGAAGGGTTTGGATTTTCACATTCTCCCTTTGAAAGTCATTCGAGAAAAAGTGGTTCGTAAATGTTACAGACAAAAATAGCTGCTGCACGCAGAACAGCGAGTGAGCCGCCACAAGCTTCGTAGTATCATCCGAGAATTCCCTTGTGCCATACGCCAATTTTTGGTTATCCTGCGCAATATTTTGTTCAATATGCTTAGTTTATGATGGGAAGCTTATTCATCTATTGAGACACCATACCGCAATATCGATTCCCCTAATTTTCTGTATATAATCTTACGCAACTTCCCGTCACATACAGGTCTTATTTTATATATTGATGCACAAGCCTGTCTTAGTTTGATTAGCGAGGTGTTTAAAATCGCTGGTCCATGAGAATGTATCATCGAGTATTAGGCCCAGGTAATTTATTTTTGTCGAAAAATTCACACTAGCAGATTTGCAATTTCTAAATAAAATATTATGTAAATACAAAGGGACAGAGAGTTGAACTTTTCTATGCGGACTGCGAAAACAATTAACTGGGTTTTGTCTTAGTTTATATAGATGTGATTATCTCCATACCGGGCAACTAGTTTATTTATATCTTCTTGCAACGATGCCACTCGCTCGGATACGTTTCCCCCCGCTAATACAAGCGTTGTATCGTCAGCGAATAGATAGGTCTTCGAATACAGCTTAACTTCTGAGATATCATTGACGTACATGTTCAAAAGTAATGGTCCCAGAATAGAGGCTGAGGCACGCTATATCTAAGATGTAAACGGTTACAATCAGTATTGCTCATTCGAACAAGTTGGTAACGGTATTCAAAGTAATCTTTAAAGAAATTTGTACATATGGCGCGAAATCCCATTAATGATAATATGTTAATGATAATACCGTGGTCAATTGTATCGAGTTCTTTCTTAATGTCTATAAATAATTCAAGGGCTACAGTATTACTATCAATTGTTTCGTTTACACAATCTGCAAAGTCTTCTAATTCTGTAATGGTACTGGAAAGCAGTCGTCCGCATAAAATCGCACACAGTCAAATTAGGATTTATCCGAAAAGCATGGAAATAATTTATTTACCTGTAGTCATCAAACTACTAGTCATTGAACATTTCCAAAAGGATCTTTCGCATAAAATACATAGCATTTGCCCTCATCCCCTATGCGGCAGCTTGTTGATGCACCCGCTGTTTCTTTTAAACGAAAGCGCAACAATACGTCGGACTAGTTATACGGCTATCTAGTTACATGGAGCAACATGGGCTTGTTATCCTCATATCAGTTTCAAATTCTAGATCTCCCTAACGCTGAGCAAAAATTAAGTTTTTTTCATTACTGTTTTTAAAACACGCGGTCTAAGCCTGTTGGAATGAAATAACATCAACTTTTCAAGTAGCGTCAATGTTCTTACACTTTAGAGGTTACTGTAAAAAAAACATTGCGTGAGTACAAGAATGATGAACTAAAAAATTAAAGGAGTAGCTGGGTGGGATGAATTCCGATCAAGTAAATATCTTAAGCCAGACATGTGGTTCTCTGTGCCGCTATGTTAAACAGCTGACGCGTAAAACGTGCGGAATCTTCATATTTTAATAAATAAAAGATATGTTTGTGTTTTCGCCCCAGCCAGATCTGGCCTTTTTTGAGCCCATTATTCTGCTTGGTCGTCCCAACCAGACAAAGCATGTCGTAATCGCACGCCTCATTTATTAGGGTAATTAATTTCCGGCCCGGACTTATCAGCATGCAAGATCGATCATTCATTAGTCTGACAGGCTTTGGCAAATAAGCCGGGATAATACGGCTGAGTTATGCAACTTTTTCTCGCAGTTTACCGTTGCCTCTGGCGCGATATTACAGTGCTCCAAAATCTCAACACGCGGGCATTTTTATTTGTTGTCTGTCAAAATATAGTTCATTTCCTGTGGGTAGGTGCGGAACGTTTGCTGGCGGGGGCATTCCACTTCTACCAATTTGAGACCACCGCCCTGTTTTTACAAATTACAGCCCAACAGGCTAGCATTAGATGACAATTCCTCGCGTCTGCCACACGTTTTCCCAAAAACTGGAACGCAGTCGTATCCAGTGTTTAATATGACTGCTCGTGGCCAAAAAGTATTGAACGTTCACGGTGGCAGTTTTATAGTGAACGGCCGAAGGTATAATACAACCACCGATTTAACAGAATAACGAGTTTACAGGATGAGCCTTTATGCCTTGTATTAACTCAGAAAAAAAAATCCTTGTCCCCAGAAAAAGAAATTCCTGCATTGTCAACAACATAAAAAATACCTCTGTCCGAAAGAGATAACCCTTTGCTCAACGGAGTGGCAAATCCGCATTTACCTACATCCGAAGTAAGCTCCTAATGCTAATGAAATTTTTAGAAAGAAATTGAAAACAGAATCAATATGTTCTGCGATGCATACTGCAGCCATCCACAAAAGTTGGGCAATGAGCTCCTTCTGCCTATAAGGAGACATACAACCAATGTGTGATTCCAGTAAGGACCTGTTTGGCAGAAACCCTGAAAGAAAATAGAGGTCAGCCTAACGAGCCATGGATGGAATGATAGTGGGAATGACAGGTATAAGAGAACCACACGGTAGGTTACAGACAAAGTTCTACTAGAGAACATTGCCAATCAAATTAAATATTAGTGGGGTGTGTGACGTTAAGTAATGCGTGTTTCTGACAACAGGCGTACTATTCGTCAAGCAAAATGGCTTCGAAGTAAGACGAAAAATATAGCTTAACCAATTGTTGATGGAGCGAAAAGATTAGCGAATTCGGGAAAACATCACGCAGGAAAACTTGTCTTACGGATGATTGCGTGTCTCTGCGAGAGGCGTTCATCCTGCAGTTGGCACAAAAAGGTATTTGTTGCTGGTTATGATGACGAGGAGGACATTTCAATGGTACCACGTAGTCGGTGTGGTGGTCATTCTGGCATGTTGTTTTATTCTTAGGCTTTATGCCAGTTAGAATAATTAGCATGAGCATGCACTTTAAAAACCGCATACCCACAAACAGATACCCCAGCATCAAATTGCTATCAAATTACTGTTTCCATTGGACTTATATGCCCAAAGATTTTCTTACCGAAAAGCATATTTGCAGACAACAAATTATTCCATTTCAAAACAAAAAAATTAAGTCACCACATTTATCATTTTTTTGCCGTACCCCGTGTGGCCATTTGCCATTTTGTAGTTACACTGTTAAACGAAATGCATGACACTTGTGTGAACTAATGAGATAAGAGACCCATACCTCTACGCCTGAGTGTCGTTTGTCCCACTTGCAGAAGAACGGGGTACAACTAAAAAAAGAACTAGGTGAGCTAGAGGAAATGGCAAGAATGCGTTAATTTCCGCCCAGGGGGCCCCACAACGTTCTAGCATGAGTAAGATTCGACATTGTGGGTTGAAGTGATGGTGAGACCGTAAAGGGGCTATAGTTTGTGACTCCATATTGCACACAACGTTTTGAGCGCTATGAAAGAGATGGCTTCTGGCAGAAGAGACCTAATGGGAGCGGTCGGTTCGCACGTCCCAAGTCGTTGCTAGCCCAAAGCATGGTTTTGAAGTGGTCTTGTGCCCGTTACGGTTCCTGGATCCGGTCAACTTAATGGCCGTGTTGAGATTCCTCTGAGCAACCACAGTGCTCGTCGACCCCTGATGCGATGATGTCATCTGTTTTTCTTTAAGCAGCAGAACGTCCTCCACGATGGCGTTCGGAGGAGCGTGCGTTGCCAGCAGGGGGTGTCCGCGTTGGACTGCGTAGTTCAGGATACACGACGGAATGAAAGCGCGTTGCTCAAGTCTTCTAATGTGGTAAATGTTTTCCTTCCACATGAAACGATGACTGGCATGTACACTCGGAAGGTCGCGTTATGGTGATAGTGCTTGTATAGAATATTTTTTATTTCCAATTCCTTAAGAAATTTTTTATATTGCTTGCTATGTATTACAACAAGCCATGAAGCACACCATGAAAGAACTGCAGCACAAGGTTTGCCTAAAGCTTTAAATTGTTCTTGCACTATCTCGAAAATGTGAGAAATATTTCACATATTATTCTTAGGTGCCTACCTTGTTCCGAAATGTTAGGAAATTAGTCTCGAAAGTAGAGCGCGTGCGGAAATGGGCATGCATAAGTTTTTCTTAGATTGCACCCTTATTAGTAATAATATTATCGGAATGCCCGTTCCAATTCAATGTCATTGCAATGCACAGAAAACATTCTCCTCTCTTTGCCTTGTTCTGCCCCTAATGCGTCCCTAGGTCAGATGTAGTAACGTCGTTACCAGCCAAGATTAAAATAACGTTCTAGAATTCCGGTTGTAAGAAATTGCCTTGCGTTCGTTTTGTTTCCTTTGTTTCTGCCCCATAGTCTCGGTATTTCCTTTGTATTCAGAGAATT
Source organism: Haemaphysalis longicornis (assembly GCA_013339765.2). NCBI lineage: Eukaryota > Metazoa > Arthropoda > Arachnida > Ixodida > Ixodidae > Haemaphysalis > Haemaphysalis longicornis. The sequence continues at coordinate 117,277,332 of CM023449.1, read as the reverse complement.
ATCTTTCAAATCTATTGAACTTGCCACATTAAAAATTTTTTAGGATGTAAAAACCGCTCCCCACGGTGGTCCTTTCAACAACCCATGCCACCACTTCCCGCAAGGCTCTAGTTTACGGCCTCGTTATGCACAGACTTAACGGTCTTCTGAAGTTATTGGAACGCCAAGAGAGCCCGTAAAACTGTCTCCGCGCTGTACCAAGCTTTTCCCGCAAAAATGAGAGCAACTGTTCACGTGTTTATTGTGCTTCCGATAATTTTCATTCTTAATCTTCTGAATTCTTAGCAAAAAAATTCTTAGCGAAAAATAATATTTAGACACTACTTTTTGAGATTTTTGCAGCATCTTAGTGGAGGGGCACGAATAGAAATGTTGGTGACAGCGTGCAAAAGAGAAGGTGGTTATATGGTAAACGCATGGGGCATTAGCCGCATACACCTCTCCGCCGTTACACCATCTTGCGGTACACAAGCCTGGTTCTCATCTTTGTTCATAGCCGATGGAGATATTTTCTTTCACTTTTTTTGCCAGCCCGATTGTAAGCCTTCACAGTCTCCTAAAACTATATAAAAACAACCACTTGAAGCTAAAATATTTGTCTGCAGCTTTATTGCGTTACTTCCTCTTCGCCGTAAAAGCAATCGGCGCTTTTTTTTCTGGTTTTTCGCAGAAATATCAATATCAACGGTACATCGAAAATCTTTTATGATTATCGCAGCCACTGAGAGCCCTCTGTCTTGTATACTGGCAAGTTGAATTATACTTGTCGGCCCTTCTAGAAAAAGCTTAACGTTTATGTTATTTTTATCGGAAGACAAGGAATGGGAAAACTTGTGGATGATATAAAGCAGTAATTGTTTGGGTTTATTGCTGGGGAGTTTTTAATACCACCTATAACTTATACCAATCCGTGTTCTTTTGTCGTTGGATTCGTATTCTCATACAGCCGCAATTTTTGCATTGAGTCGAAATGTACGGCCGCGTTTTTTCTTGCAGTGCCGTCCACATATGCTTGGAACCCAGGAGCATTTGATGATCACACAAGTAGGTGAGGGAATGGTTTATCCATACGTCTAAGAGCTCCCTTTCGCATATAATGCGCAGACTACTTTCTTATGAAGCATAAAAGCTCAGGGCTTGCGGATAAATTGCCTAGGGCGCTGGTATGCCAGAAAAACTCATACAATATATTTAAGCCTGCGCGCGTGTGCGAACGCATGTTTCTGTGAGATTTCGGTTGTTGCTGACGTAGGCAGTAGATTCATTTTGTAGGGTTTCACGCGCCGGAGGTACACCGGGACCATATAGCTACGTGCACACTAGCGTCGCCGCACCATGCAGCTCTGCCATCGGCCGCCAGCGACGTCGCGCCGCGCTGCGGGCGAAGGCTACACCAACTCGGCAGGCGGCGGCAACATGGCGTCTGCACTGGCCGCGAAGTGGTGTAGGTAGCTCCAGCGACCGCTTCAAACCGCTCGTTCAAATGCAGCACGAGGCGCAAACGACGTTGCTCATGCGGGAAAAGAGCTTATAATCTGGGCAAAAAGTGCACTATAAAAGGTCATTCGCGCCGCTTCTGAAAGTGCCCATCAACTATCTACCGCGGTGGCAAGCCTAAACATCTCTGACGGTGCCAGCCTGCTGCCCCGAAGGCTTCGAAGGTCCCTCTATGAGGAGGGCCTCTTCCAGTGGCGCAAGTCGTCAGTCGCGAGATGTCACCACACGTCACCACAACCGCCATCCCACATTGGCTTTTGCGCTCTGCGGAACGGGAGAAATGAGACTCGGTGCTATTCGCTCTGCGGCAAGGAAAACCCGCCCTTCTCGACGAAAACAGGTTTCCAGCGGCTGCCGACGACGGCAAGCGGCGCGCAGTGCGGCACTGGGCCGCTATTGTGCACGTAGCTGCAGGCGCGCCGTAGTGAACGGCTCCGGATAAACTCTGTTCACCTCCGGAACTTTAACGTGCGCCAAAATATCGACAAACGGGGGGTGTGTTGTTTTCCAGCCTCCACCTAAAAAAACAGCAAATATATCTGGGATCTAAGCCGAAGCCAGGGCACAGCAGAACGACGCCACAGCCACTGCGCTAATGCGGCGGGTGGTCTAGACAGCAGCGGTCATTCAAAAAACTTGGTTTAAAATAAAACTTGTGATTTCTTCCATAGAAACGGATTGATACCGCTTAGTCATTTCTTCTGTAATAAATGCAGCAGGAATTGCGTTTATAAAAACAAAACCGGTAGGGGGGGGGGGGGTGAGGACGGCAGGGGCTTCATTTTGCATTTCTAGCGCTCTGCCATTGACATCCAGTTCCAAGCAACCGAGTTGTCATTGTTGAGTTGTGCTTGCGCTGGTACCGACATCCGAACGTTGTGGTGCAGTGTACTTGCTCTTCGAAAGGGGTGGCGGGAACTTGCAAATAAGTGTCGAACGCTAAAAGGTATGCTGCAAGTGACAGGTTGTGAAACATGCGCTGGCGGCTGGCGCTTGTCGCACCATGTTGCCACAGTGCGCACCAGAATAATGCTATTACTAGACGGCAAGACGAGGTGACGCGAACATTAGTAGATGATGAGATACATATTTATTTGGGTCAGCTATCTTGGCAAGAGCGCGAATGTGTCACACCATTTGTATAATGTTCTTGGCATGCAAGGGCGAACATGGTACTATATGCAATAGTCCGCCACTTCTTGTTCTAAACCTAACGCTGCTTCTTGCAAACCCACCAATTCTACCACTTTTTGGCATGACTTGCAGTGAAACCAACAAACAAAAACGTGCTCTCACGAAGCCAAAAAAACCAATTTTTTTTAGAATTGCCGATTTTCTCTTCGGCCTCGCCCCCAGATACTGCTGACTCAGTGGTTACTACGTACAAACGTGTCCTTCCGAACAAAATCACCAGTATTTAGTGAACCCACCCAGATATAAGCCATGAATAGCTTGATAGGCCTAGCTAAGCTTGACGCAATTAATATCGCTTCTACCAGCGATGGATCTAGACTTTTTACTTGTGAGAGACGCACTGAGATACAAGGTGAGTGACTAACATTTCTTATTTATGTTTTTTGACGGTCTACTCCGTCTTACATATAATTTTTTGTATCTTCAAAGGTGCTTGCTAACGCCAAGTTATGGTAAAAATAACATGTTTGCATTGCGTACGACGGCGGTGAACGTTTGCGACGACTGAACGCGGCTAATCGTAAACAGGTGCTCCCGGATGTTAGTCTAGTGGTGTTGTATATCACAAAAGTTAAACGTACGACCGACAAGACAAACAAATTACACTGCAAGAAGAACAGCCATGGCGGGCTCAGAAATCGTCGCCAATCAATACTAACCACACAGTATGCGGAAGTTTCCCTTTCACGCCACATATTCTAGTTACGATACTGTGGAGATCCCACACAACATTCGAAACACGTACGTTGGGTCGCAAGTGATGGGCTAACTTACCCGCACAGATCGAGCAGTGTAGCGCACGGGCTCAAGCCCGGCAAAAATGTTCCGAGAAACTGTGGCCACACAAGGTTAACAATGGTAAATGAATCCTATTTATTTATTTATGTATTTCCCAGTCGAAAAACACAACAGAAAAATACGACAGAATGATCCTGTGTGGGAATGGGACATCCTGTAGTCTGTAGTAAACACTGTCCTGTAGTCTGTAGTAAATCCTGTCCTGTAGTCTGTAGTAAATCCTGTCCTGTATTCTGTAGTAAATCCTGTCCTGTAGTCTGTAGTAAATCCTGTCCTGTAGTCTGTAGTTAATCCTGTCCTGTAGTCTGTCGTAAATCCTGTCCTGTAGTCTGTAGTTAATCCTGCCCTGTAGTCTGTATAAATCCTGTTCTGTAGTCTGTAGTAAATCCTGTCATGTCTGTTTTCGTAGTAAGTCCTATCATGTCTCCAATTTCAACTTGTTTCGCATAAGAATTTACTTCCCGTGATGTTTTTTCTATTAGTACCTGAAGTATGCAGGATATGCATAACAATTCAATAAAAATATGACCAACAAACATACCAATTGGGGTCATTCTTGCCTTTCTGGTACAAGCTTGAAATTGTTTTCAGTGAATAACTGATTTCAGAAAGCTGTACCAAAAGGCATTTAAGCAATGCAACTAGTGGTACATTCATGCATGCAATACAAAAGTTTGATGTTACGCAGGCTGCACATGCCTGATCACAGTCCGAAAAAAAAAAAACAGTTTGCGGTGCTTATCCATTTTATTTTCCTCTTTTTAAAACACTGCTCCTGGGCACTAACGTCGCTTCACTTTTTGTCATGGAGAGGCTTTTACTGCCCTCTTATGTTGCTGTTACACCAAACAAATAATTTTTATTTCATTGCCAAATATAAAAACAAAATATGGCGCGTTATTTGTATGCTCTATGATCGTGCTGACTTGGAAACGGTCAGAACTATAATTTCTTTTAGTACAAAACAGCTTTCATCGCACGCCATGCGAAACTGCGCCCGCTGCAAATTCACGGGAACCTGGACGCTGGTACACACCGGACGCGGAAACTCGTGGATCCAGCAGCCGCTGGAACGTAACGCTGGAACACGCCCGAGACCACGCCGTCTCCAGCGAATAGCGTGGCCGATGCTCGCGCTCGGCCTTTTTTTCTTTAATAGCCGTGTAATTGCAAACCCGCGTAGCTGTTAACCAGAAATACAGAAGTCATTCCTTCAGGGAAACCTCAGTAGCGCTACAAAATTTAGCCAGACTCATTTGGGCACTTTTCAGCTGATTTGGCTGTGCTTCAGAAGCAGGGCCAAATCGCGTCCCATCATCGCGTTCCGTCAATGACGCTCCACCTGTTCATAAAAGCAAATTTATTCTCCCCGATAGAAAAAAAAAATTAAACGAGCATCGACAATAACCGTTCGAAAATTCGTTCCTTATATTAGTTAGGGCCATTAAAACACAAGTGAACAAATATTTCTTTTACACTACAAAACGTGAGAGAACGTGAGAAAAGTAAAATGGAAAGTCAATCTTTAGCTGGAATGCTTGCCTTTGTGTACTTTGTTCCTTTGAATTCGCACAGCAAGGCGTGGAAGGGTATCCTGTGGCGAAAAGCACACGTCTCTGTGGTGCTGCACTATCTTGAAGAGTACGCACGCACGATACCTGCCGAAGTCACGCAGGGATCGTTGCAAGTTCAGTCGATTGTCGAAGCACATTGCACGTATTCCAAATCACAATGCCTGCGAGATTCGTCGCATTCACTCACACTAAAGTGCCAATTATCCCAAGCACCCCGGTTAGTCGTCGCTGGAGGAGTCCTCACATCGAGATGCTTGAAATCCGGACCTCTGATCTTGCTTTTACCACAGCTTCCGAAGCTTCAAATGTTGCTGCTGACACTCCGCAGAAGATGCACGTTTTTACAAAAAAGTTACGCCTAACTTCAAGTAGGCACCGCGCCGATGTGAAATGTGAACGAGCCACTGGGCCACGCAGCCACCGCGAATTTTGACTGGGAGACGAAAAGCAGGAGGGAACAAAGCAGGAGGGAACAAAGGAAGGTTAAGGAGGGAACCGGCCGATCACGAGAACTTGTTTCGCGACCCCTCCTCACCCCTCTCGATTCTTCGTATTGTGGTCTCCCCGTCCCGCGAGTTCTGTCGCGCGGGGACATGCCTTCAGTGGTGACGATGCTTTCCCGAACTTCTTCCGAAGGGCAGGGCTAGAGGGAAGGCGCGCGTTTTCTTTCTTTCTACATTAATTTTTTTAACACATCTCGGTAATGCAGCGAGTTCACTGGCGCCGGTTTTTTTTTTTTTTTTCACACAGGTAGCGGCAACTGGTTCTCTGTTTTTGAAATCTTATTTTAACTATTTCGGCTTGATTGGACACATGTTTCGCGTTAAAATAAACAAATTGCTCGCTAAAAAAATAAAACAACAGCACGCACATTGAAACCATGGGGCTCTCAAAGACACCCAGAAATACATGTCAGAATGTGCACTGCAATTATTACACCACGTCTTCAAAAAACACATCTTGCTTGTTTTTTATGCGTCCGTTTTGCCGAGGGGCTACCCTTGTTGCCTGATTCTTTTATCAAACATTGTCCACAGTACAATATAAGCAATTGCAATTCACTCAAAGAACCCAAGGAATTTCCAAAGTTCTCTATGTATCCATTTTTTTTATTTGGGGCTACGCTTAGATGCTCCAACATTAGTGTGATTTGTGCTAAGTTGCGTTGTTAATTGCAAATTTGTAGCGAAGGTTTTTTCCAACACGGCCGGAATGCTAATGGCCGCAATGCAACAAACGTTCATTACAACAGACGCTTGCAATGCAATTGAACGAGATGACCGTCACTCGCACGCAGCATTGTTTCCGTGCAGCGCACGCTAAAAAAGTGGGATTTTGCGGCACCGCACGGGCCGCAAACACCAAGTTTCGGAGCATCTGCGTCGATCGCGCCGCTGGAATACAACCAGTCCACCCCTTAACCGGCGCGCGGCATTCCCGTGTCCAGCCAAGCAGCGGCACCATACCATCCCGTACTATCCCGTTCGTGCTATCCCCTTCGTATTGGCTGAAGCCCTGTCCCCAAAGGCAATGTCCCCATGTTATTCGATGCTCTCCAGCAACCTCCCCGCGTTGCTGTCGTTCAGCGCGGCGTTTTCCTGTGTATTCCGTTCTTTCCGGGCTATTCCATCGCTCTCCTAATGCCGGAAAACGCGGGGTTTTCCGACAGGGTAAGCAAGAGATTTTGTAGCAATACTGAACGGTCTGTCATGTGACACTTTCGCAATGGATCTAAACTTCTCTTTCACACTATAAAAATCTGCAGGGACTCCAAATGATCTGTGGCATGGCAGATAATAATGGTAATTATGGAATGCTTAATGTAGTGGCTGAAGGACAGTCTGTGGGCCAACAGAAGTTTGTGTACTGCCTACTGGCTGTTGCACAATAACTGTAGTACAACAGAAATGTCTCATGCGACAGAAATTTTGTAGTTCTATTACAAAGGTTTTTGTAGTGGGGACTGCAGAATGTCGGTCGCATGATAGATATGTCTTTTGTACTACATAAATGTCTGTCGTACGACAGACATTCTGTCATCATTCTTCAGAGATTCCTGTCTCACAACAGACCATCCTGCATTCCCAACAGAAATTCCTGTTGTGCGACAGAAATGCCTGTCGTACGACAGATTTTCTGTAGTTGTACTACAGAAATTTCTGTTGCACGACAGGCCACCCTGAAGTCCCAACAGAAATTCTTGTCGTGCGACAGAAATGCCTGTCGTACGACAGATTTTCTGTAGTTGTACTACAGAACTTCCTGTCGCACGACAGACCATCCTGTAGTCCCAACAGAAATCCCTGTCGTGCGACAGAAATTCCTGTTGTGTTTTTCGACTGGGTTACAGGTACCTTACAGGCCCTTGGTTAGGGCATTGAGTAAGGCGGGCTAACAAAGACATGTACATCAAATAAATGGTTGAAAGGTGCCAAAAAGTAAGCGCGAAACATGAGTAACAAAGAAACAAGAACTAAGTATGTATAAATTGGCATCATACATCATCACCGAACAACTAAAAAGGTGCAGTTCATGGCGCACAGCAGTAAGGAAAGTGTACAATATGTGTAACTGAAACTGGCATAGATTGTGGTATAATATACAGGGAAAGTCATGACAACGCTTACAGGAAGTGTGAACAGTTCGTTCAGATAGGTCTATACAACAACAAAAAAACAAAGCACAAAAAATGAATGGGCAATTCGCTTCACAAAACTTATTTTGAACAACACTATAAATGCCATATACATGTAAGAACGAAGCAGTGAACATAAAATTATCACCCGAAATGTAAGATTAATTTGTTGCGGAAGGAAACTGGCTTAGTGTCAGATACTAAGTTATCGGGAAGATCATTCGACAACGTGATAGCTCGAGGCAATGCAGATGCGTTAAAAGAGTTCGTTTTACCGTACATGCGCCAGAAACTAAGCTGGTTGTGTAGTCTAGTTGATAAATAGGAGGGTCGTTCAATTGGAAGTCTAGTCATTTTAGTGCTATTGACGAATTTATGAAAGAGGCATAAATAGTAATGTTGCGGCAAGTGGATAATAATTGAAGTGAATAATCCATTTTAGGTTGTGTTACGCTGCAGCAGAAATTATAATTACGAGAAATGAATCGGGCTGACCTATTTTTAACTGCCTCGATCATGTTGATTAAGTAATTTTGGTGGGGTGACCAGACTGGTGAGGCAAATTCGAGTTGAGGACAAACAAAAGTTTCGTAAGCTAGCTTTTGGACGTTAGCTGGTGAGGAATGTAGGTTACGGCGTAGGTATCTCAGTGATGTCGAGGCATTTGCACAGATATTAGTGATGTGAGAGGACCATGAAAGTTGTATGTGGAAAAATGCCAGAGCAATTCGTTATTTATACGGTATGAAAAAATGGAGGGGTCATGCTTACGACTAAATGAGATGGTTATGAATTTCGATGCGTTTAGAACTATTTGCCAAGTATCACCAATATGTACGTCAAGATTACGTCAAGATTACGCCAATATTACGTCAAGATTTTTCTGTAGTGCGTAATGATCGTTACGTTTTTATAGGATGGTAGATTATGCAGTCGTCGGCAAATATTCGTATGAATGATGTAACGCCATCAGCCAAGTCGTAATAAAGTTAAGAAATAGCAGCGGGGCGAGCACGCTGCTTTGTAGCACCCCGGAAGTTACATCGCACATTGACGACGAATCATTATTGGTGACAGTGAACTGTTGCCGGAGAGAAAAAAATTTCGAAGCCATGACAAGGTTAGTGAGCCTAATTGAAGAGCAGATACTTTTGAGATTACGCGGCAGTGGGGCACACGGTCATATGTTCAATGGTTTGTTAAACAGTCGAATACAGGATGTTGAGCTGAAAAAAACTACCCGCCATCTACGGGTTGAGACAAAATATTCTCTGCAAATTAGGTTCTAAATCGCCTAATGTGAAAACATACATTTTCAAAAGCAGGGTATAATGCAGCGGAGCTTGGCCAACCACATAAACGGGAATGTTTTCTTTTTTAAAGAAAAAGAATAAATGCTTTTTCTAGGACCAAGATCCAGTTTTACTAAACTATAGCAATAGAATCGAAATACTTTCTTTGAAAGCTAAGCGTTCAATTGTACGCGTGTCTTCTACGGCGGTCTTTCGGTATGCTAGAAAGTGCCTGAAAACGCAGCCAAAAAAAAAAAGCGAAGCCAGAGTTCCGGCTGGGGAGATTTTTTGCGCTTCTAAGTGTGTGCAGGGCCCCCCAGTTAGTGATTCGAAACAACACTCAATAAAGTATCATATGGAAATAAAAAGTATTAAACGCCATGCTTCTCGAGCCCGGTCCTTTTAACACTCTCAACTTCACCGTGGAGTACTTATGATGCCACAAGTTTTTTTCTACACAGTAATCACTAAAGACGGAAACGTTAGGAAAAATGCTTATTTAACATATATAAGCATGAACTAGGGCAGTGGTTCTCAGCCGTGACGTCCCCGGGGACCCCATTTTGTCTTGCGAAAGTGATGGGGGACCCCACGATCGATACGTTGATCGGTGTCATAATCTCAAATTATTTGCACTTGCAGCTTACGTCGCTCACACACTTAGAAAATGCCCACCTTTCCTACTGGACGTTAACGACGATGTGCGCCATAATCCTAAACAATTCGCTCTTGAATCTAAAAGTATTCTAAACACTATATAGGCGCCCTATTTGTGTCTGTTTTTTTCTTCTCATAACTGGCGTATTATGCAAAAATCAGATGCTAAAATATGTACTACGCGCAAAAACTAAGGGTGGATGAAATGCGGCGAAGCCACTTTTGTGTATTGCAAGCAAGTGGTAGACAAAACCGAGAAAGGAATGGCCGGGGGGAGAGTTTTGAATGAGGCTTTCCGGAACCCTCAGATGCTCTCGCTAAGCTAAGCTAAGGGAAGGGGAGCATTTTAAGCAATAACTTATTGTTCTTATATGTGTTTATTTTGACTACATGATCTTTTAGCGCCTATTTTGACCATAAAGGCCTGTATGGTCAATTTAGCGCCTAAACTGCATTTCTTTATGATACATATATATGTATTTTTCGGATTTTTTAATCGATGTCCTGCAAGGACTATTCTCACTTCAGAAGCCCGCAACTTGCATTTCACCGCACGCCATTTGCGAGAAAAATCCGCGTGCCATTACAAACATGCCCAGAAGCTCAAACTGTGCAGAACCCGCCGCCATCTCGACCTCAGTATCTCCGTCCAGGCGCCGGGGACCCGTGAACAGCAACACCGCAGCCAAGCTCACCGACGTCACCCGTGTCCCCCAAGCTTTTTTTAAGAGCAGAGCACGTTAGGCGCTCGCGTTGTCGCCCTAGCTCGCTCGCTCGACACAAGTATATAGAGCACCAAGGCGGCGTCCCGGGGTAACGCTGTTGTTCGCGGCGTACCCCAGAGGCTTCGAAGGCCAAGCGGTTTATATAGTCATAAGCATTCGAAACTCGTGAAACGCTGGTGCTTGTCGTACATCTTCCTGTTGTTTAGCGCAAAGAAAAATATTGGCACATTTGAGGAAAAATATGCGTAATTAACCGGCAGCGACCGCGTTCCTTTTGTTCATGACGCCCGTTGGGTTGTTTTTTGTAATAGTAAATGCAAAGTGTGGCAGTGCAACGCCGCCACGTGCGGGGAGGAAAGCACAAAGAGAACAGAACTCCCGCTGGCGCAGTTTCACTCAGGGGGCGCGCGAGCACAGCGAATGCGGGAAATTTGAATTGCATGGGGTGGTAGCAGTAAGCGGATAATGGCGGTACAGCGCATTATGGCGAATCACTGCTCGGCACTTACGGCAGCTTTCACATTGAGTGGAATGGCTTTAATTTTTGTGGTCTATGTCCCTATCGCGGGCTGTGTACGCAGACCAACGGCAAATCTTTTTGCCGACATGCCCTATCTACTGCTAAACCAATAAAAAACAAGCAACTAGAAATGAAGGTGAAACAGCCGCGCACATGCCGCTCCAGGTCAAAGAGCCCTCCTAAGAGAAAACCAGGAGAACATCTTACCGACAAAAGCTTCGAGGTCAGGCCACACATTCACATTCAGCAGTCACTCACGGGTTCAACGCCGGCTGGAAAAACTCCGCGTTTGTAGCACGAAGAAGCAATGAGAAGCGGAGCTTATACCAATAAGCACATATTCACTTTACAAGTATTCTAGTCGTGACAGTTGTCATCTGCAGTGCGGGGCAACCTTTAAGGGCATATGGAAACAGCATTATGGGAGTCATTTGTAAAACATCTTGCGTGCTGTCCATCGTTGATATTCGGTAGACACCACATTCTCAATGAATGGTGTACTCCCCGTGGCTTCGCAAGTCATTTGCTCCTGCAGGACAGAATGATTTATTATTTTTGTTCGGAATTATGCACTTAAGTGTACTATCCATGGGATTCATCGGTTAGTTAAGAGATGAGAAGGTCGTTCTACTCAGCAAAGGAAAAATAGGTTGCAGTTAAGATCTTTTTTCGAAGGGTAGTTGTTTCTTCAATTCCTTAAGGAATTCAGCTAAAGTCGGAAAACTAGTACAAAGCACTCTGGAGTATTTACAACGTTTCCGTCAACAAGGAGATCACGCCCGACATTTTTTACACTACACTACGCCAGAACGTGACATGGCACATTTGTGTGCTCATTTACAACCTTGGAATGAAGTTTTTCAGTAGCTGAGTGCCTGGGCGCCACTCTAAGTAAGCATACTGCAGTCATTTTGAAGGTCCAGGACCGATCCGCCACCATCCCCGAAAGGCGGGTTGCCTAAATCTGTCTGACATAAAACTCAAGGTTTCTCTTTGCTAAATAAACGGCCGAATGTTCTTTGCAGAAACCATTCTGACATGCCAAAAGGAATTAGATCGTGGAGCGTCCCGAACTACGTTGACGCTCCCAAACTCCAGTAAATGTTGAGCGTTGTTTTTTCGCACACAATTATCGACTGAAAGAACGCACAAACTCAAGCAGCAAATTATTGAGATTGGTGTGCTTTGTCATGGCTTTCAAGCTTTTCTTTTGGTTTCGAGCTACCTTATATTTCACATAAATTTGATTTGATTGTAGGGTTGAACGCGCCGACGCAACACAGGCGATGAGGCGCGCCGTAGTGGAGGGCTCCGGAATAATTTTGACCACCTGGAGATCTATAACGTGCCCCAAACTCTCGTACACACGGGCGTTTTTACTTTTCGCCCCCATCAGAAAAGCGGGCGGGACGGCGGGAATCGAACCTCGTACTCGCGCTGAGCAGCACAACGCCTTAGGCACTGAGCCACTTCGGTGGGTATTTGACGTAAGTCGTAAGGTAGAAACTCTTGTGGGGGGTACTTTAGTGAAGAAAATAAAATTAATTTCATATGGCATTAAATTTGCGATTAAGGTGATTTTCCTAACTTTTTTTCCACAGTAAAGCAAGAGTAAAATGCCTGATCATATTGGAGGGGCAACTTTCGCAGCTCTCATGAGCTGAGCTTGCCCAATGCTCAGAAAGGGTACTAATAATGGTGCTTATATAATATCTTTGAATCTTACTGAGTGTGCAACGCCGGAAATTTCATAAGCGTTCCCCAACTGGAAGGCATTCTCCAACACTTCCGGTAACTAAGTAGTTGCACACTCAGTTTTGTGCTACAAGCACTGCGAAAGCGATAGGACCTCAAGAAAAAGCGGCACTGCAAAACTTTATCGCTGCAGTGCATAGTTCTTGCTGTGCTATTGCAGCAACTTTCTCCAGAGTGAGCATGGAATGAACTGAAAGAAAGGCAACAAGTTGTTGCGACATCGCTTCCATGACGTCCCTGTAGCATGCAAACAAAGCCCACACCGAGAAAAAGAGAAAATCGTTTTCAGCGAGCTTATAAATGATATGACGCACATAGAGCAGGAGTATTTGGTCTCAATACTTCGTGGCTACCTAATACAAATACTGGCACGTCCTTGAGTATGTTGCAACAGCATTTTACATTTCGGGGATGAGTGAAATAGTTGTAGCAAGGGCTTACATTTCCTTTTGAAACACACCGGCAGTCATAATACGTTTGCCTCGGGCCATAGGCCAAAGATGCAGATCGCTCAGGTGTTGTGCCACCGACACTCATGAACCAAAGTATTCGCCGGAGCAGAAACTATAAGCGAACTGTTTTAGAAGCATTATTGATAGGCAAAATGAATAACCTCGGGGCACATAACTTGTCCACCGCGCGAATGCTGCCGTGGCAAATTGTATCATCCTCTAGTGCTATTTGAGATAAAGCAGCATTTTTTCTTTGGATACCTTTTTACTACAAATACGCTGGCGACAATAATAAGAAAAATGCAATAGCCTTCCTCGCAAATTATGCGTCGGCAAAGATTACGACGATACATATACCGGTGTAAGGACGGCCTAAAATATCCTGCCTGTAGCTGTCGCTGCCCCAATGTCAACTACAATTCGGGCTGTGGATTTTATAAATCTTGATTGTGCGCTTCCTCTGTTGACCTACACGATACGCAGGTTATTGAATCATCTCATCTTTACAAAGAAGAGATTTAAACACCAAAGAAAGTAAGGATAAATATTTTATGACAAAAAACGCATGTTGTAGAACAGTGTAAACTTGGTTTTATTCACTGTCACATGATTCGCAGAAATGCCAGTACTTGCGGCAATCACACACGAACTTTAAATGTCGCGGACGTTACGGTCTGCGGTCGCGCAAATGTCGCCTTTGAGAAGCCGCATTGTATTCAACATTCTAAGCAGGGCTACGAAACTAAACAAGACGTGAAATTCGGCGTGTGACATCTGTGGCAAGGAGTGGTGCAAGATGACGTCTGCCTCGCAAAATGCTAGGGGTTAGAGAATGTGGTAACAAATGTCCACATGTCGCCTGCCTGTGCCGCCTTGCGTCTAGTTGTCGGCAGAACGCATTTCACCACTTCAGTTTAAATAAATTACCATAATCAACAATGTCGAGCAATGCATTGGGAAGTCCAGAATTATGCAAACGGCATCGTATATTGAAAAGGTTTTACCTTAGACCATGCAGGTTTTCGGCATCATGCACTGGAGCATGGCATGTCACACAGACGCCAGTGCGAGGGAACTGTGCATTTTTGTCTTGAAATAAAACCTAAATTTGACTAATCCCGCGAGTGCATGCCCACCCGTTTCGCCATGCTGCAAATCGTGACATGGAGTTTTCATAGAGCTGACAAGGTGCCCCGCTGGGCTTTCCATACATTTATTTTTTCAGTCTTAGATTCCCGTTGCCCCCCCCCCCCTCTAACCCCGTATATAATACGACTTCTTGAGTAGTTGTGGTTTTTATAATGGTTGGCATGGTTTATTTCCGGTGAGACTCAGGATAATGATTTTTGAAGTACTGCTAAGATCAAACAAAACTCAGGAAGCAGGTATGAAAATTCGAATGCGACTAGCTGCTCGCTCAAAGTAGTTCTTTCAACAATTGGACGTAAATTCCCTCGTTCAGTTTTCAATCAGCAATTGAACTTGGTAGATGAAATATTGCCACATTTTAGCCCTTGGTAGTTCATGATATCTGCAGTTTCACAAATCTTCATCACCCGGTAACGTGGTTGTGAAAAAATCGGGCATCAGTGTGGGTAATGTTGTGCCAGAGCGCCTGGCCCACAGGCGTTGCACGAGGCGACGCGCCGACAGCGAGGCTGAGTCACGCCTCTCCCTTTCGTCGCTGCGGCGCGGCCGAATCCTGCATCTCGAAACGCTGCGGCGCGGCCGACTCCTGCATCTCGAAACGCTGCGGCGCGGCCGAATCCCTCAGCGGAGAACGACCCAAACAAGGGCATGTCGCTACGCCCGGAGGCGAGGTCACGGAGACGGCGGCGGCATCGCTCTCCCTTTCCCCATTGGCGGCGCAGCTGACTCACCGCTTCGCTACCATTCGTCGGAATTCGAACTTCAGGCAGCGAGAGCCCTGATTGGAGCTTTTCGAACTTCTTGGGGCCACAACGAACTTCCCGGGCTATAAAAGAAGTCCGGGGGCTCTCATCGTCGGCATTCCTCGGCGGCTTCTCTCCGGCACCAGTCTCTTCGGAAGCAGCGAGTGAAAGGGGTGCTGTCGCCTTTGTGCGAGTTATGTAACTTTTGCTTACCCTGTACATACTGTATATAAATGTTACTTTGAGTTTTCGTCGGCTCGAGAACTTCGCTCTGCTCTGCGCCGCGTCGATAGCGGACGGAGCGAGGCAACGTCGCTACACCGGTGACTGCGCTCGGATGGCCAGTCGCAACAGCGGATGTAGCGGTGGGATGGCCGATTCCCAACGTCGGTGACGAGCTGGATGCGAGTCACAACCTTGGCGACCGCCCTGGGATAGTCATTCCCAACAGTGGTGCCAGCGGTGGGATAGCAACTTCCCAACATTGGATGGCAGCTGCGGGATCGACCGGCAACGGCTACTACCTGGTGTGGTAAGCGCTCGACGTTTTCTCTCAGTTCACCAGACTTCTCTAGCACAGGTTATGGTAGTTTAGAGAAGGGCTGGGTGAAGCACTGTGTATAGCTTTGAGTGTTTCAAGCCTAGAGAAAGTGTTTTGAAACCAAAGCTAGTGCCGAGAGGTAAACAAAGGAGCGTAGAGAATTACTTGCGCGTGTCTTACTAGTAGCTCGATAGTACAGGAACGGCAAGGGAATTCTAAAGCGGGTAAGCAGCAAGAGGCCAGTGCAAACGATGGAGGACCTTAAAGTGAAGGAACTCATCGAAATTTGCCAGGAGCTGGGCCTTGACTTGGGCCGTGCGAAACGGAAGCATGCGATCCTTGAGATCATGCGGAAGGAGAACGTAACGGCTGAGGAAGTCAATGAGGCCAGGGATGATATCAAAGAGCGCCGTGAGCGCGAGGAGGCCGAAGAGAAAGAGCGCCGCGAGCGCGAGGAGGCCGAAGAAAAAGAGCGCCGTGAGCGCGAAGAAGCCGAATGGCAGAAATGGGAAGCCGAAAGGCAGAAACGGGAAGCCGAAAGGCAGCTCGAGTTGATGAGGCTAGAGTCGGGGCTCCGGCAGGGTTCGCCGGCGCCTAGCGTGACTTGTCCAACAGTTCAGGCGAGCGGTCCGAGAAGTCGGGACCAACGGCCGCAGTTCGTTGTGGAGAGGTCAGGGCCGGAAGACGGAGCGTCGCAGGGCAAACGCGAAGCGCCCGTACTCGTATTCTTGGACAGAGAAGCGAGCCAAGAGAGCGAGAACGGCGCGGAGGCAGAGACGCCGCTCCGAAATAAAGATTTCGAAACGCGCGCACAGTCCGCGAGCAGTGGCCAGTGCATGGCACTTACGAGTTCGCAAGCGGGGAAGCTCTCGGAGAATGTTGACTCTTCCCCAGCGAGCGAGACGCGAAAGGACGCCGAGCTGCGTAGCCCGAACTGCGAGCCGACCGAAAATTCTCGCGGTAGGTTAGTCGAACCGCCAGCGTCTGAGTCGGGTTGCGTGAAACCCTTCGGTGGAGAAACGGAGCCCGCCGACACGGAGAGTACGTTGTCACCGTTTTCCGATCAGCCGTTACGCGGAAAACGAGCTCAAGGTCGAAGCGCTGCCGATAGGGCCGACAGAGAAATCCGGTGAGCTCGTCGCAAGTGACGTTGACAGAGACCGTACTGACCGTACCGCCGTCACGGAGAGCAAAGGGGTGCCTGAGCGAGATAAAGCACTTGCTGAGAGGTCCGACAGAGGGCCGTACGGGTCCGCTGATCGCGTTCATGTGTCGGTCTCAGGTTCAACGATCTCGGCAGAACGCTCAGAATCAGAAGAGGCCTCAGAGACGGCTTCCAGCAGGAACGCGCACAGTGCGCGAGATAGCGAGGTTTCGCGGGAAACTTTGGACAGCGAGGCTAGCCGGACGAAGCCGCTAGAGCCCCCGGAAACAGAAAGCGTTCCTTCGGGTGCGAGCTCTAGCTCTGGCGATGTGGTGGCAAAGCCTGTGAGCGGGACACGAGAGACGCGCGAGCAACGATAGCCTGAGCGGGTGAGCGGACCCGAAGCTCTGGCAGTAGCTTAGCGGAGCCGCCGACGGCCGAAGCGGGTTGCGTCATCCCGATCGGCGGGGAAACCCAGGTGGCCGAGTGTTGCGAGGCGAACTCGATGTTGTCCCAAGTTCGCGATGACTTGTTTGAAAGCAAGATGGGCCACTTTCACCCGCATTTAAGGCCAGTGGAGCGAAGACGCACAGGGCGAAAGCGAAAGTTGAGAGCTTTCTGCTTTGAGCGGAAACACGACTGGGAGGCTTGCGTGCCTGCCGCTAAGTTGACCTTGAAGTCAGCTCCGCGCGAGATTACGGGCGTCAGCTTTGCGAGGCTTGTATATGACCGCGGAAAGAGAACGCGCTTCGAATAACGAAACTAGCCTGTGGGGAAGAGCTAGTTTTAACGCTGCGTTCTTCGTTTCCCCGTTAGGACAGTCCTTCCCGTCATGTTCAGCTTCGGACTGAAACACGAGCAGTATTGCTTCTCGAAACTAACGCATCGGGTGTTTCGTGGCCTGTCAGAGTACGCGCTGGGTAGGAGCAAGTAGAGCACTTACGAGTCGTGCTGAGGAGGCTCAAAGCAGGCCTATCAGTCAAACAGTCAAAAGTGTCACATAGGATACGCCGAAGTGACGTATCTAGCGCATGTGGCGGTGGTAGCGCGGCCGACGCAGACCGTCGGAAATCGTAGTGGCCGCAGACGTAAGCTATCGCCGACCAACGAACAAGTCAGAAGTCAGAGATAAGGACTTTTCGGGTTTGACTGGATATGGCTAGACTTAGCGGAAAGATTACTCTACACTGGCTAGTCTTTTAACTGACGCTCTCAGAAAGAGTGAGCCAGTAAAGGGTAGAATGGGGCACAAAGTAGGAGGACGCGCTTTAAGCGCTGAAACGAGCCTTGAGGGAGGAGCCAGTTCTAACGGTCCACGACTTTTCGAAAGGTTCGTTATTCAGTTCGATCGAGCGATCGTGGCATGGAAGTTGTACTATGCCAAGAGGATGCTAACGACCGGGAACGACCAGTTTGTACTTAAGTCGCAAGTTAACTTGCCGGGAAGAGGCTTACGGTAATTCCGGAAAGGAATGTGGCTGCATCGTGTCGGGAGTGCAGAAGTTTGCGTGCTCTGTAGCCGGTAACGCAGACGCACTAAGCCGGGCGTTCTAAGTAGGGCCGCCTTCGTCCTCCCCGTGTCTTTCATTTCGCCTCTTCGTGAGCAGCTTTTATCTTAGCAGGTAGATGGGAGCAAAATTATTGCCCTCATTTGCTGCTTCAGTTGATTATTTCCGTACCGCGTGATTTCAAGTAATCAACCTTAGTTATCATTTAATGTCGTGTATTACGTTTGACACTTAGTGTGAGTTCTTCTTTTAAGAGTTTTACGTCCCGCATGGGCCTCTTGGTGTAGATGGTCCAAATTTGGGGATAGATACCTAGCTAGGAGAGTTTGTCACGTTTTAGAGTCTGGTGTTCTGACAGAGGACAGAGGGTGCTTGCTTGCGCTGGGTGTTGCCTGTTGTCGGTCGGTTCTTTGCAAGCTCCAGAACGATGAGCACCGGTGCTGAGGACAGACCGGAAGAGCCGGACGAAGCTGGTCTAGACACCTGGGCAGCACGGCGAGGTACCTGTGATCCAGACCTGGCAGGCGGTACCTGTTCAAGGAGAGGAACTTGGTGGAGCCGCCCTTTTCCTGGGGCACTGGAGGTGTACCTGGATGAGCCTGGCGAACGAGCGCGCCCAGCATCCGAACCACGTGGAGGCAGCTCGTCTTCACGGCGCATTGTCTGGCGGCGGGGGTGCTGTTGTGCCAGAGCGCCTGGCCCACAGGCGTTGCACGAGGCGACGCGCCGACAGCGAGGCTGAGTCACGCCTCTCCCTTTCGTCGCTGCGGCGCGGCCGAATCCTGCATCTCGAAACGCTGCGGCGCGGCCGACTCCTGCATCTCGAAACGCTGCGGCGCGGCCGAATCCCTCAGCGGAGAACGACCCAAACAAGGGCATGTCGCTACGCCCGGAGGCGAGGTCACGGAGACGGCGGCGGCATCGCTCTCCCTTTCCCCATTGGCGGCGCAGCTGACTCACCGCTTCGCTACCATTCGTCGGAATTCGAACTTCAGGCAGCGAGAGCCCTGATTGGAGCTTTTCGAACTTCTTGGGGCCACAACGAACTTCCCGGGCTATAAAAGAAGTCCGGGGGCTCTCATCGTCGGCATTCCTCGGCGGCTTCTCTCCGGCACCAGTCTCTTCGGAAGCAGCGAGTGAAAGGGGTGCTGTCGCCTTTGTGCGAGTTATGTAACTTTTGCTTACCCTGTACATACTGTATATAAATGTTACTTTGAGTTTTCGTCGGCTCGAGAACTTCGCTCTGCTCTGCGCCGCGTCGATAGCGGACGGAGCGAGGCAACGTCGCTACACCGGTGACTGCGCTCGGATGGCCAGTCGCAACAGCGGATGTAGCGGTGGGATGGCCGATTCCCAACGTCGGTGACGAGCTGGATGCGAGTCACAACCTTGGCGACCGCCCTGGATAGTCATTCCCAACAGTGGTGCCAGCGGTGGGATCGTCATGTCCCAACATTGGTGCCAGCGGTGGGATAGCAACTTCCCAACAGTAACAAATGTAGGAAAATGACATTTGGGTACATCAACGGACAGAGAAATTATTACAAAATTGTAGGTAACATGCACTTTACCCCCAGTCCGAATTTCCCAGCACACAGTGCAATTTCTAATCACTGTGAAAACATTTAAAAATATTTTTCCAATTCTGGCTAATGATAATAAGTTCGTGAGAAATCCAATTTTGTCGGGATTTGTCACCTAATAGGCTCTCTTTGCCTATTTATGAGATGACGACCTTCGAGTTTAGCACTGGCGCAGTGACAGAGGTCATCATGGATGTCGTTTTGTGTGTTTCTGTTCTTGTGCACGCGTGTGTTCATGTTCCTGTGTGTGTGTGTGTTTGTGTGTGTGTATGTGCGCGTTTGCGTGTGCGCGAGTATGTGTGCGTGCGTTTGTGCGCTCAGGTAGGTGCGTTCAGAAAAGGCGCGTATCTGTACTAACACTCCTAAAACGTACCTGAAACGCACTGTACTGTAAATGTTTGCTTAACCCAAGCTTTGGCATACCCAAGCGAGGCCTTTCCACAATACGGCGTGCTTAGGTACAGCTCGCGAAGAAAGTGCTAGAGTACGTGGCATCGCTAAGATTGTTTCCATGTTTCCTCTTAATGTGTGGGCACTCCCGAATAAAACAACCAAGGCCATTACTGTGAATATGGATGCTCAGCAGAGCTCTCTAGCACCTGGAGGGTACACGTATAGTTTTGTCGCAAAGAGCTGCTGCAGAGAAATGCGCAGTAACGAATCATTAGACGTGACGCACACTGTGCACGTTGCCACATCAGACTTTTCAAGAAAGGTATTCAGAAACACGTCTATGGCCCGTGTACGCTTTGCGACATATTTAACACTATTAGTAGCCATCCAACCACTCTCAAAAACAACAGTTTGTCGCACACCACGGAAACGAATCCGGAATATCTGTCACAAGTGCTGAAATTTCTCAAACGTCCCCTAGTTATCGCCCAATTTACAGGCGTGATACCAGAGGCGCTTCGCCGACTCATTCGCTTTGCGGCACCCGTGCTTTACTGCGAAGCAGTGTACGTCTAACCTCCCCAGTTTTTATTCCGGTGAAGCCGCTTTAGACGGCGCTGCTCCGGCGCTCCTGATCGCCACCTCCGACCATCTTCCACAACCGTTATTCCCCTCTGAACAACCGAGGGCTCTTTCACAGAAGCCGCAATCGGCTAACAGTGGCCGTAGCGCCGTTATAAGATGATTGCGGAGAACGAAAAGGTGCACGAATGGGCGTAAAAAACTACAGAAAGCCGTTGCTTCAGAACATGTAGGCACTGCCGTTGCCACCACGGAAAGCCGCTGCCGCCATCATTGCGGCCTCGAGTTCAACCTCTACGAGTAGCCGCGAATCCTCTCGGGTGAACAGCTGGGAACGCCGACGTGAGCCAATATTATGTGCACTTTAAAGGGCTTTTGGAGGGACATTTTCGACGGTGTCTTCCACTTCTAATCACGCGGGCATAACCGGCGGCCGGTTTCTGCGTGCACGAGTTGTGAGTGGAGGGAGGATGGGGTGTGCGCGCGCGCAGCTATATGTTTCATGCGTTTACTATGACATCTCCGTATGGCTGCCGGAGCTATAAACGTAGACGTTAAATGGCCCAATGAGATCCGATCGGCGTACTGTGTGGTCGAATTGATTTGGTTGGTGTGTTAAAGAGACAGTACACGCGAGATGAAAACCGTCGTCTCCATGTTTTTCTACTACAATACAGCTTGAGTCCTTGCAAGTTCCATTCAGCTAGTCGGCTAGGAAGTACGCTCAATCGCAATATAGAAACAAACATGTTTTGTTTCGTGCCCTCCGTGGACTGCGTACAGCTTCGCAGGTTATCCTTCGTCACAACACTAATTTTTTTATTAAGCCTCTCTTGGGCACTGTCTTCGCTGCAACTCGATGGCCACAGCCGCGCATCGCACTTGCGCTTATACTATAAACGTTCGGATTCGTAAGCAATCTGCTCTTCCTGGTATGCATCCGAATCAACGAACGCTCCGAACCCGCCAGGGTGGCTAAGCGGCTAAGGCGTTCTGCTGCTGAGCTTGAGGTCGCGGGCTCGATCCCCGGCCGTGGCGGCCGCCTTTCTGATGGAGGCGAACACCAGAAACGTCGGTGTGAGCGTGATTTCGGCGGACGTTAAAGATCCCCAGGCCGTAAAAATTAATCCGGAGCCATCCACTCCTCCGCACCTCATTGCCTGCCTTGCGTCGGTACGCTAAACCCTACAATTAATCAATCAAATCAAGGAACACTCCGAGTGCTTAGTGGTGTGTTTTATGCAGGCTCCCTAGCTTTGTTTTTGCTACACCAGCTGTAAACACATGCCTGACTGAGTTGCTGTGTTCCTTATAGAGGGCACAAAAGTGTTCGGACACAGAGACAAATCCGCAGCAAGCAAGTCATGTACAATTCCGCTGCAAAAGAAGTGAGTGAGAGAGCGACATAAAAGGGAGTCAGGGAAGAGAAGACCTGAGAGAGCCCCCTCTCCACTCAGTCGGCAGCAAGGAGCACTTCCTCCCTAGCAACCACCTCTGCCATGTGGGCCAGGCTGACCTGTTCTTCCTGGTATTTGAGTATTTGATTTCTTGGAAAAAACCGAGGGGAAGCTGAGACTAAAAGTGAACGTGGCCTGGCAGGGGCCTCAGCCACCCGATTTACAGCGTACATAATAACCCACCCAGATTTTGTCGCGACCTCGTATCATAGGCCGGTAGCTATGCTCTGCTGCACAAACACTCGCGCAGTAGAGCCTTTGGAATAAGGAAGTGTGGGACGGCTGCTACCGTCAGGAATAATTGGTAGACATCTCGTATCAAATATCCCGGTAGAAATCCAGATATCTTTTAATTACTCACCACGCTTCTTAGCCATATTGTATTCTTGTGAGTTTCTTCAAATGACAATTTTTCGGTCTTTCCCTACTGCACCAATGTACCTGAATGCCTGCATGCAACTGCAGTTTTGTACATGTTTTCTTTATCCCCGATGTTTTTTTTAACAAATAATCCTTAGCATCTGCCTATAATTCCGGAACAAGTAGGCGTGCCTAACTGGTCCCTATCAAAGAAATAAGAACTCAGGTCTGTTTTGTCAAACGAACTTTGTTCTGTTGTATTGATTGATTGTATGGTTTAACGCGCCGACACAGCGCAGGCGATGAGGCGCGCCGTAGTGGAGGGCTCCGCATCAATTAATTCTTTGTTCTGTTGTAATGCGACGTTCTCTTGTTCCTGTCCATTTAGTTTGAAATGCCAGAAGGAGACAAGTGTGATGAAGTTCGGGTTAGCCGAGACACGTGCCAGAAGTCATAAGGGTCGGAGACATGGCATGGATGAAGAATGCGGTGGTTGTATTGTCGGAACGTGAGACACGCGGTGCGCGGAACGAAAAGAAAAAAAAAACAAATAATAAGACTAGGAGAAAGGAAAGAGGACAGGAGTCCTTGTCAGTCCTAGTCGCGCTAGTCCAGTAACCTTAGTCGGGTGCGGCGTCAGCGCCTAATGCCAGCCGAACGTGCTCACGTTGCTGCACAGCGTCCGATGAGGTCCAGTAGCGCCAGGTACGGTAGAAGTGGCAGCAGGCACAGGTAATGGGGGTGGATCCAACGGGTGGTCTGCCCGAAGAGGTTGCGGCCCCCTCCTGGTTGGCCCGATAACCAGGCGACCCGGCGCAAGGCGCGGATGCCAGGCGCAGCGATAGACACGGGTATCCGGCGCTGTGGCGATGGCCCCGTAGCACCGGCAAGAGCTGTCGACGTCCCGACGAGTAGCACGGGCGCCGTTAATGGGTTTCTTCGCGATTCCAAGCGCGACCCCGAGCTCGAGCCGATGTCGCCGTTCCGTCCCCCTTCTCGCACTCGCTGCCTTCTCCCCATCAGCGCGCATGACATCGTGGCACATACCCGCGCACGGGGGATTGACTTGGCATCTCGTCACAACAAGTAAGGATTGCCTCATTTATAGTTGGTTCGAATCCGAGAAGAATGCGTTTTGCATCTAGGATTTTTGCGCGAGCCAGATTGTCGAATTGCTAGAGCCAAATTTTGCCACTACTGTTATAACGAATACCGGATAGAATGAACCCATTTAATGACCCCATACTACGTTATAACGAGGTTCGTTTGTGGTTGCCTTTAGGAATCTGTCGAGGATAACAAAACCACAGGTAGGACAATCGTTTATCACCCACTAGCGTTACTACAAGGCAATGCCCGGATGGTCTAATATACCCGTGGGTATAAAATATATATAGAGTAACTTGTTGCTTTCCGTGTTGTGTTCCCGGTGGAGCGGTACGCAGTCAAGAATATTACAAGCATTAATATGGGCTTGTACGGAGGGCCTGTAATTACAGAAAAGCTCCGCGCTGTCACCACAGATGGCATGCGAGCTACGGGAGCGCGAGAAAATTGAATTGAATTGAAGAAATCGTCGCTGTATTACCCACGTGAGCTGCGGAAGCGGAGATGGAGCCTGGAACAAGAAAGGGATAGAAAAGAAAGGTAGCAATATTTGAAAAGAATGCTCAATTGAAAAAAACTGATTATTATGTCTTGGTTCTTGCTTATGTTTTTAGGGAAGCCCTTTACTAGTTTAAGGCGGTAGTAACAAAACAGCTTAAATCCGCTGTACCGTGAAGTAGGAATGGAACGCACTCCCAAAATTTCAAGTATGTAAGACCAGCACTTCGTGCTGGCTGATGAGATCAAATCTTGTCATTGTTTACTTCGTGACAAATGTAATTTCAAAAATCCCCCCCCCCCCCGCCCCGAAGAGAAAACCTTCATATTGGTTTTAGATATTTGCTTGCGTAAGATTTGTAGTTTAACAGAATGTGATGCATCAGTGGCGTTTCAGTTTATAGAGAAATGCGTAATAACGCGTACTGTACCCAAATCTAAATTAGTCCTATGAGGTGTCGGTGAGGCATTCGAATAGCCTACCTATGGCGATAGGAATAAAGCAGCTCGATGTCACAACGGGCCTGCAATATAGGTAGGAATTCCTGAAAGAATATTTTCGCCCTTCTGACTCTTTCAAGGATTCCTTTTCCAAATATCCAGCCATATTGTGTACACCCTAACAGGAATTCACGCCCAAAATTGTAATAATAATTAAGAACCAGAAGTTGCCCTTGGAGTTGACATCTCTTACTTGCCTTTTTTTACTTTGTTAGGGGTGTAATTAAAAAAAACATCTTTGTAGTCGTAAAATGGGGATTGGGTAAAAACGCAAGATATTTTTGAGGGCGAGCGGTATGATCACAAATTCGCGAAAGCCTTCACTCCATTAGAAGAAGTTTTTCCTAACGTACATAGTTGGTGAGCCCTTGCGATACGATATAAATTGCCTCTTTTGTGGTGACCCGGCCATCCTTATCGCCTCTATTGGTTGCATGCGCTAAATACCACTGCCCGTGTAAGCAGTGATGAGCAGTGGAAGGGTGCGCTGGGTAGCTCATACTTGGAACTCCAAACCCTCCTGGTCACTATAAGGCTGCAGCCACCGTCGCCGCCATACTCAACCGGCGGCCACCACACGCCACAAACCCACACGATTCAACAAATGTGTTTCTCTCTCTCTGACTCTCTCTCTCTCTCTCTCTCTCTCTGTGCGTGTGTGTGTGTGTCTCCCCCCGTGTCTGTTTCTGAAACTTTGAAGTCTCTAAGTGCGGTAGTTTCTTCCGGGCTATGACGATTTAGTCTGGCAGTCAGCAGGTCACCCTGTCGGTAGGTCGGCAGGCATAATTACTGCATAATTATATCTGCATAATTACATCTGCATAATAATATTATCTGCATAATTACAGATTCTGTAGTGTAGAGTTAATAAAACAGACGTTTAATCTCACGGCTGTCTGTCGCCATTCTCGGAGGCATGCTGATTTCCCTTCATAAAGATTCTCACCATGACGCGATGTTGCTGAGTAACTACCTAAGTCGCTAAGACGTTGCTAAGTAACTACCAGTTGCATCTTCATAAAAGACGTTCCCTGGAAACTGTAAAAAACGCTCCGCGGGGGCTTAGTTCCGAAAGCGTTGTACCTCCGAAAGCAACGACTAGTAATCGATCCCGGCAGCGGCGGTCGTTTTTCCGCTGGAGGCGACAAACAAAAACGCCCATGTATGGGTATTTCGGAGAACACTTAATCTACTCAAGTGGCTGAAATTAATCCCAAGGCCTCCCATACGGCACACCTGAGTGATCAAGTGTAGCCTCGACGAGTAAAACCAGAGAATTTAAAATTTTTTTATTATACCCTACGCAGAAAGCCGCACTCCGGTTGCGCAGGGACGAATGGCCTCCGTAGCAACGTTTGCCTTCCTACCTCAAGGTATGACACCAAATGAATGAGATGCAGTGCATATATCCCGTCCCCAGGCTTCAAAGGTTCATAAATTATGCGGTAGTTAAACCGAGAACTCGAGATTACATTTTTGCATGGGTTGACTGTCTAATAGGCAAGTTTTTCTTGATATTTGGAAAGGATAGCCGAGCCGTGTAGCCGAGTGGTCCGTCTTCATGTATATTCCATGCTCACGAGACCGTAAAAGAAGCGGAGGAGCGAAGGCTCATTCGATAAACCGGCCTCAGTACGCTTGATACATCCGCGCTTCTTTCTCGATGCAGCACACGGAGGGTCCTCGCTGGACCTACCATCACTCCTCGGGAGCGCAGAGGAGACCGAGGAGAAAGGTACGTCTCAGAAGGACATGCCAGGGGAACCGAGGTAAGGAGGGAGATATCTAAAGCGCGAGAGATGAGTACGACTCGTACGCTTCGATGAACGCACATCCAGCGGACAGTTGTCGTGGCGGCGGGAAGCGAGAGCCAATGTATGCATATTTCATAAGCTCCTAAGACGTGAGCGCTCCTAAAAAGTAGCAGAAAAACTCCCGCTGCTCGAGGCCCACAGCAACGAGGGAAAAATTGCAAGCTAAGGCGTAGAATAAACAGAAAGGAATAGTGGGAATTTCCCCGTAGCGTGTACAAATGACGAGACCGTGTGATATTTATTCGGTTGTTTTCGTTGTTTTTATTTTAGAAATTTTAGTCTGCAATGCTTTTTACTGCGTGTGTTCATTCGTGGAGCGGGTGCATAAACGAGCGCGCTTAAACCTTTTTGAAAGTCCCACACGCACGATTGCCGCCAAGTGCCTGGAAGAAGCGAAGTGCTGGACGCAGCCGCGTACAGTTGAAGACGGCCGCTCACTCGTTCACGAATGCGACGGAAAAGCGAAATTTGCGAAAACGTTATCCAAGTAGAACTTCAAAAGCTCGTTTCCGGTGAACACAAATAGTAGCTAACACTATTAGGGAATATGGAATTTACAAGTGATTGCAAGGGACGCGAACGCTGTGCATAATTGTTGCAGGGCGACCTATCTTTATTTTTTATTTTAGCATTGCAGAACGAGTTACTACATGAGGTTTTTGAGCTTTTCCAGTCTTTTGGATTTGTTTGAAAATCATGCGGTTTTGTGTGAACTATGCGATTTTTCGTATAATGGCGTCTCCACTTACGTTTGCGCGCAAAAGCGCAACCACGCCTCTGCGACTGGTTTATGTCTGCGCTTTAGAGGTTTCATGCCTGTGCTGGGACGAAAGGCCCATGTGGTACCAATGTACCGATAAATATCGTGAGCTGAGAAAGGTATGTGCACCAGGTTGTAGCAAAGACATTTTCTCTTAGAAGAGCGGAATTTTATCACGAGTTTTCCACAGTGCACCTCATTACCATTTCCGCTACGCCTTTTCTCCCTGTACATATTATTTCTTGCAATCAGTGGCGTGCTACTAAAACATGTTTTTCAACACGTTTAGAAGGCGCAACCTTACTTCTCATGAATTGCTCAGTGTACTTTAAAAAATTCCACTCTGGCGTTCGGCACGTACATGTTTGCATTTGGAAGTTAACGCTGACTTACGAGGCGGAAAGAATTTTTTTCGGTCGTAGCGGTAAACTCATCATTTGTTGCTCTTACTACATTGTCGTTTGAGAAACCGCAAAAAGTAAGTAATGACCATATTGTATAAAAGTAGGCTTTACTATTTTCATCAACCCATTGTTTGAATACTTCTCATAATGGATATCTTTTTTAGCAGAAACATGTATCGATACGATCCATATCCGGCTTTTGAGAGAAATTTAGCAAATGCATCGCAGCTGCTCTCCCAAACTGGTTTATTTCAAAAACGAAGCGCCAGCTTAATAAATGAAACAAACCTACGAGCGCTTCCTTTTTCCCCTCACAGCACCTAGGATTCCAAAACACACGTGTTCACGCAAAACGCAACCGACCACGAGTAACTGAGCCCCGTCTTGTTCTTTTGTCTCTTTTTATTAGACCTGCACGGGTAGGAAATACGAAGCTATTTAACGAAATACGTGCCTGAACGTCATTGCCTGTAATCACCTGTGCGCGCAATTGCGAGCTGTCGCATTCCAATCAACAAGAACAGTTCAGCGGTTGAACACAGGGTTACAACAAAATAGTACTCCTGCAGAACTTCCGTATTTTTTTACTCTGGCGTCAAAAAAGCCACTACAGTGCTGGCTAATAGAGAAAAGTGCCGTTTTTTCCTGTCATTTAGGTTCGTCATTCAACAGTGGGATTGTTCAACAAGATGAACAACCACAGCTTAAAGAATAAAAAGAGATATTCCAGCAATCCCGGAAGATATACTATTTACTTAGACACGTGGACAGCTACCCCCCCCCCCCGCCTCCCCCTTGGGGATTATTTGCGTCGTCTTGAGGGAGGCGTGGTAGTAGGGAATAAATTGCGATGTTATTTCCACAGTCCCTCTTTCGCAAAGCTGCTTTTTGCGAGCATCTCTTATGTACAGTGTTGCTCAAGAAAA
Organism: Haemaphysalis longicornis; assembly: GCA_013339765.2. Taxonomy (NCBI): domain Eukaryota; kingdom Metazoa; phylum Arthropoda; class Arachnida; order Ixodida; family Ixodidae; genus Haemaphysalis; species Haemaphysalis longicornis. The sequence goes on along the minus strand of CM023449.1, from coordinate 117,248,763 downwards.
CATAATTGTGCTCGGTCAAACTAAAGCAGCCCACACACTGAAGCCTAAATCGTTTCCACACAGGCGATCTTGAAGACATGTCGCTCGCCTCTATGCTGTTACTAACGCTAACTCACAATCTTATAGACTTTCGAACAAGTTTGGTTGAACTCTAAGACCACAATTTGTCCAGCTTCACCCTGATGCATGCGAATGACAAATCCGTGGCGGGAACAAATCGAATTCGGTGAATAGCGGTAATTCATTTATTTCATTTGATTCGAAAATGTGATCTGCGCTGTCGCATCCCAAAATCTAACATCATGTTTCGTATATGCACGGTGTGACAGAGTAGACCAAAGTTGACAGTCACATGTCACGCATGGTACGTTATTCGTCGAATTTGCTTTGTTGGCTGTATGTCTTGGCCACTTAAGTGCGTTGTGATGATGCAGAACCACGGGATTTCTTTTTTTTTTTTTTTTGAATGAGCGCGAGTTGAAGTCATCCACTCGAAATCATCGACCCCGCAGCTTCCAATGTTTTCCATATCCAAGGCTGCAAATCAAAGATTAGGCGCAGTTTTACGCGACTACTCCGAAGATAAGCAACGTTAAAAAAACAATGACAGCCTCAAAAAAAAAATGAAGGAAGCTCACATTAACGCGTAAGACTTCAAGGTAGTGAAACTGTACCCAACACGCACGACCATCACGACTGTTTAAATCCACGACTGCAGCTGATTTGCTACTTCTTTGCTGCCGCAATGACCTTTACTCCATCTCTGTTGCTCTAACGTCGAAGAAGAAGGAAATCGACGAAGCACAAAGAACGAACTTAAGGCGCACACTTAAACTAGTAGCCCGCTGGTGCAGTGTGTTCCTTATCACGAGTTCCGTGTCCAGCAGGGGACGTGATTCCTCTATCTACAGTCACATCCGGGTGAGTAAGCCATTCGAAACTCCGGTATTGACTCATTCATAGCTTTTGTAGGCGGTAATGGATGCAGTTTTCCATGCAGTCAAGAAAAAAAAAAAAAAAAAAAACGGTCGTACCCGAGGGGTAAGACGACTGACTCTGACTCCGTGTATTTATCAGACATATGCTCGAATCCAAAAATTGCCAGGGATTTTTTTAACGCGAAAGTGTTTTATGCCGGGGTCCACCGAGATCTCACGACGTCATATACATCATGGAAATGACATCTCCAGAAAAAAATGATTAACGTGGTGGCGCTGGATTTCGAGCGACGAACACTTTCGCCGCAACGGGAGGTAGGAAATGCGCTCCCGGATGCGCTATGAACAGACCCGTAAATAGGACGACAAACGCACTTTGTATCCTTCCGTTTAGATGGTGCTGCCATCCACGAGAGGCGAAGCGAAGTAGCACATCATTACGCTAATTAGCGCCGACACTTGGCGCCTCGATGCCAGCGCCTATGTGTACGGGGAACGCGCAGCCCAAGCTGCGGAGAAGCCGACTTGCGGATGTCGCGCTCGTGACAGGTCCCGCAGCTCCTTTCGCTGCGGTGGACCCTGTGTTTCCCAAGCGATTCGGTGAAAACCTGTTTGGTTTCGTTCGCACGAACGGTTTGCGAGCGCCTGTGATTTCAGCCAGATTTACACAAGGCTTTGGGGCGTGCAATCAAGTGTCTAACGCTGTTGCGTATGACGGTGCCATACCGATGAAATATAAATAGTGATGTGCAAGTTCATATAGATGCACAATAAACATTCAACTGCTCCTGTGAAGGCGCATTTCACTTTGGTGTTTTACCGGTTCCTATAGAAAAGGAAACAACCACATTTTTTTTCTTTATACTATTATGCTAAGTTTTCCTAAACACCGGGATCAACGAATCGCTAACCAGCTTCGCCATTATTAAATGGTTTCGAACTAGTTTCAGAACCAGCAATTACGGAAGTCTAACGTGTAGTTCTTCGCATCGTAGCTCTCCCAGCCGCATAAGCAACATGTAATCTGAATTACCCTCAATAAACTGGCGGTGAAATCTTTTACTGATGACGGTTGGCTGTGCAGAAACAAAAACAGTGGATTGTCGCCTCCCAGACGCCCTCCAAGTATGCGCAGCACGGGGTGCACAAATGCAGCTATGACTATAACTCATATTGAGGCACGTCAGGCTGACGCAGCTAACGTGACGCATATAATTTTCGGCCGTGTTGAGAGAATCGTCGCGCTTGTATACGGTTAGCTCGTTTTTCTGCTTTCAAAAATAGTCATATGGACGCAGGCATGGAAATTTTATCGTCTGGAGTACTCAAAGCCAGTCAGCTATCTTTCTATTTCCCGCTTTTTTTTTTCACTAAATTCGAGTAAGCTTGTGGAGTATAAATATTCATCGAAACTGAGGTACCAAAAGTTCCGCCAGCAAAATGACACACCTAAAACCCCCTGGCCACAAGAGCTTCACTTCTGAACTGCGCTTCGAAAAACGGGCCAGACGAAACAGCATTGAGGAAGCGTCCCACAATTAGTCGCCGCAATCAATAGGCCAAGCGGCATTTCGAAGTGTCATTTGGCCTATAAGCTATTTATTCGGATTGTACTGGCAACCATAATGTGGAACAATAACAAGTATTCCTGAGACGAAAATACCATCACGCAGATAAAGTTTCTATGAAAACCAATGCAGGCCTTCCGATGAGCACACGGTAATCCTAGTGTAGAAAAAATCGATGGAACTTCACTGTCAGAAAACTCACGCGATAAAGGGAGGATGAGAAATAAAAAAATTCCGCCATTTTCGGAATTGAGATACGAAGACTGAGGAAACGGCGCTGCTGGTGGTATTCACTACCTTTAGCTTAGCGCTTCTCAGGTCAGCCCTTTCTAAGAGAAAGATGGTTAAAAAGCGAAGCTTTCTTCTTCCAAACTGAGTAAAATCAAAGACCGCACCTATCCTCCTCAAGTCCAGAATCCAACTTGCCAAGTCCGAAGTCAGAGTCCCCTTCAACTCAGCCAAAGTCAAATGTCAATACCCTCGCTACGAAACCAAAGGAAAAGCTGTGCGCACCGAATGTGATGATAGCGCAATCGGATAGACGCTGGTTGAACAAAGCGACGGTCCGTGTTTCGATTCCGATGACGGCAAGCGCTTCTTTTTATCAATTGGCTGCACACGTTGTTCCGCGCCACTGCTAACCCCCTACCCCTCAGGCCCTTGGGGTGGCCCATTCATTAGGTGGCCGGATTCACGGCGTGAAGATCCAGGGTTCGATTCCAGAGACCTCCCTAACGACATTCTTTCTTGATAGACGCACTGGTAACACCTCCTCGTGGTCTCATTGCCTCTTCACCATTTGCCCTCACACTTCTTGGCCTAAGATGTTTCCCCTGTTCACTTCGCCGAGCGTAATTTTCTGTTAACGATCTTTACGAACAGACCAGAGCTTGCACAACTCCGCCCGCAGCGGTGGCTCAGTGGATAAGGTGATACCCTGCTGAGCACGACGTCGCGGGTTCAATTCCCGGCCCCGGCGACCGCATTTCTGATGGAGGCAAAAAGCAAAAACGCCCGTGTGTACGTGATTTGGGCGCACGTTAAAGATCCCCAGGTGGTCAAAATTAATCCGGAGCCTTCCACTACGGTGCGCCTCATCGCCTGCGTTGCGTCGGCGCGTTAAACCCTACAATCAATCAACAAATTGAACAACTCCGCTGTTAAAAAGTGGCCGCTCACGTTTAGTTGAAGCTTTAAGGTACTTGGGGTAAGCTCTGGTGCGTCAGAACCACCACTTTTTTACGTGAAATCAAAAATAGAGAAACGTATGCAAGATTCATTTGGAAGAACCAAGACATTCTCTATAACAAAAATTCGTTTATTATATGTTAGAATTTGACCACAGAAATTGTCAATCGCGAAGTGAAGTGGATCAGATTCAAAAAATTTTTTTAACTATATAATACTGCAACCTGATTCAGATATTAGGTTTCTATTTTAGGTTACAATAAGCACATGCAGTAAGCACTCCAGCTAATGGTGTGCCCAACACAAACGCCTTTCCACGATATTTCAAGTTCTCTTGCACTTAAGTTCCTTAGAGAGGTGGATTTCTAATGCGGACGCGTTGCCTTCTTGAACAGGGCTTATTCTCGCCACGAAAGTTGTCCCACCCTTATGGAATTCCATCCAATCTCATAACGAAGCCTTGTGGAGACGCATACTACGTGGCTACGAGATGTAGACTTTGACCAAGTGTCGAACGCCTGACTAAGGATGCGACTGCCAAATAAACAGCAAAAGAAAGTTATATCGAACCACATACGCATTTATGTTCGTTCTTAACATCTCTAAAGCTGTGAGACATGCACACTGTTGTCTATCTTGCTTTTTTGTGTGCCTACGCTCAGCCTAACGCGCATACTGTGCCCAAATTTACACAGTCTATCCAGGCGTATAGCGCTTGTGTACTAGTACCCGTGGCTCGTAATACGGCCATCCACCACATACACAACACCGAAACGATAACGAATTGCCCCCAGAACACTGCACCTAAATTACCCGCAGGCTTCGAGTATAATAAGAACGAACAATGCAGCAATTGTGTCTTTTTCTACCGTCTTAGTGCATTCTAGGGTTCCCCAACAGGGAGAACGTCCCTTGCGACATTCTTCTCTCCACCAGCATGACTCATAATTAGTCCGTCAAGATAGTAATGAAAGCAAAATGAGACAGCATGAAGTCCTTCTTTGTCTTCGTCATGAAGCCGCCACCCTAGTCCCCAATCCTTGTGTGCCACCTACCCCGCGTTGCTTGGAATGAGGAGACCCGAAAGCGGTTTTGCTCTTAGCCTTAGAGACTGTTTCAACCATTCTCTTCGTGCTAAATCATTCAGGTATGAGCCCAATATCCGTTCAGTCAATATTCCTAAATATCCACCAAGTTAGCATCCGCCAGTATATGTACAGTACGCAAGATAGGAGCAACGATTGAACTTCTTTTGTGGACGTATCCGACTAACATACCAGCTGAAACAGGACACTTTGATTGATTGATTGATTGATTGATTGATTGATTTATGAATGGATGGGTGGATTGATTGATTGAATGATAGATTGATTGATTGATTGATTGATTGATTGATTGATTGATTGATTGATTGATTGATTGATTGATTGATTGATTGATTGATTGATTGATTGATTGATTGATTGATTGTACGGTTTAACGCGCCGACGCTTCACAGGCAACGAGGCGCGCCGAAGTGGACGGCTCCGGATTAAATTTGACCAACTTGGGATCTTTTATGTGAGCCGAAATCTCGTATGCACGGGCGGTCTTGGTTTTCGCCGCCATCAGAAAAGCGGCCGCCGCGGCCGTGAATCAAACCCGCGTTCTCATTTGTGCAAACAGGACACTCGAGACCGTTCTCACGGACCTCAGGCAGATTCATAGAGGCAGCAATTTTCTAGAAGCGATGCCTTTAAAGTGGCCATGAAAGTAAAATACAGGTTTCATTGATGATAAAGCGTGCTTTGGTCGAGTATCACCGATAATTATTTTATCGAAAACGCCAAAGTATTTTCAATAATATTGACAACAGATGAAGCAGAGCGACTCCCCACCCATTTTCTGGAGAACTCTCAATGGCGTCGGATAAACCTGCTTGTGTGATTGGTGGTCGGCGACAAGAACCACTAACAAAAAACATAGCTGAAGAATTCCAGTGGGGCATCTAGTTTCTCTCGGTCGTATCACTGGAACGATGACGTGCAATTAACGCACTGAGAGCTGAGCTCATGGCGTTTCCCCCTATTGCGTCCCTGCTACCACTATTGCGTCATCACTGAAATTGTGTAAGGGGAAATTTGAATTTTTGTGTATAATTCTTGAGTTAAAAACACCTTCTGTGGCTGCAATGGAGCCGACTGAATTCGTAAAGGTGAAGTCTGCGTAATTGAACAAAGGTGCATTTTGCCCCATGATCAAATTAAGTATTCAATAATGTGAAGAATCGGCGTGGTTATTGTCTCGCACAGAAATGGCCGCCACTTCAAAGTGTGAAAACACGTTTAAGTCCCTATGAGAAGCAAGCCCAGGTCTCGAGACTAGTAGCCGAGAGCGTTTTATCCACGCTACATCACGACGGCGGAAAAGGAGCCAGTCCAATACGTGTTAAGATGACGTCATATAGCCCGAGAAATGAACGTGACATCACCTGAACCCAACACTACACATCAGGCACGAAAAACATTGATTCAGAGTACATTGTAGTGTAAAAGTGTCACCAGTCTGCATCTCGACGTATCTGTCACCAAAATACGAAAAAAAAAACCAAAATTAACAAAGACATATAAACGCGGTGAAGCCGTGAAGAAGTCCGGTAAATTTCGCTGGGGAATGCTATAATGCCAACAAAACAAAATGCCACCTTAGAGGGTCAATGGTTTTGTTATTTGTTCTCGTCTGAATTACAAACTTGTTCTAAAAATGCGAAGGCTAGCGGGGTTCATACAGTTCTGTACATGGTACTACAACACAATGTTGACCGAGAGTCAATAGAGTTAGTTACCTCTGCTTGGAAGTTGGCACGGTTGAGGGGAATCGCCATCACCAGAAAAGGCTCGGAGAAGAAGCGATCCTTCCGATTTGGTTCCATGCAGAACCAAGGAAAAGGCATGGTGACTAAACAGCGCAGAAGACGAAACACAGAGAAGAGCAAAAACAGGACGAGCGCTGACTATCAACTGGGGTTTATTGGAAAAGAAACATATTTATATACAAGGTCACAAGTAAAAAGCGCGTGCACTCCGTTGGTATCACCTCAGACAATCAGAAAAAGAGTGAACAAGCAGAATCAAAACCTTTATCGGCAATCAAGAAAAGCTACTTCTTTCTCTTGCAAACATACTGAGGCATGACTAATGCAAGCGTCACCGAGCTTTGTTATGTGTGAAGCCTCTATTATTTCACGTTTACGCTGATTAGAATGATTAAAAAGAATGACAGTTTTATCAAGTATGGGCTCGCATGAAGGCGTGGAGCATGACCGACAGTGTTCTGACATGTGGGACGTCGGCGTTCCCTTCAACGAATTGAAGTGTTCTCTTAAACGTACATTAATACAACGGCCCGTCTGGCCGACGTATACCCGTCCACATGATAACGGTATTTGGTAAACAACACAAATACAACAAGTGACATACTTATTATTGTGTTTAACCGAGCAATCTTTGTAGTTATTGGCGCCGGAACCTTGCTTCTTTCGGTTAACTAAAGCACACACTCTACCGAGTTTATTTGGGGCAGATATGGCAACCTGCACCCCATATCTAGACGCTATCTTCTTCAACCTATGGGTGGTCCGGTGAATATACGGAACAACAGCATACTTTTTTCGTTGATCTGGTTCCCTCTGAGTGGCGGGCTTTTCACACCCTTTTACTACTTTGACCAGTTTATTACACGCTGAGGCCAAGGCACAGTTTGGAAAACCCGCCTCCGTAAGTTTTTTTACCTGTTCCTTAAAACTGGCGCCCATTGAGTGCACACAAGATTTAAACAGGGCAGAACGTAGGCTAGAGAACGCTATAGAGTTTTTCACAAGTTTACTATGGCCTGAGTTATAGTTTAACAAGGGCTTAACTGATCTGGGGGCGAATTTCCAGCAAACATGTTCTTCGCCGAATTTTAGGGAGAGGTCAAGAAATTGAATGCAATTTTCTTTCATTACTTCAAATGTGTACTTAAGTCCCATACCATTTTCTTTAAATACCTTCAGTATATCCGCAATACTGCGGAGAATGGAACACTTATCAACAAACACAATATAATCGTCGACATACCTGTACACTTTTTTTAAACCATGCCCGACAATTCTCTCTCTAAGGCACGATCAACCTTACACAGAAAAATGTCACTTAATAATGGAGCCACCTTCGAGCCAATGCACACACCCGACTTCTGTAGAAAAATACCATCATTGGCTCTTATCAACAAACACAATATAATCGTCGACATACCTGTACACTTTTTTAACCATGCCCGACAATTCTCTCTCTAAGGCACGATCAACCTTACACAGAAAATGTCACTTAATAATGGAGCCACCTTCGAGCCAATGATGGTATTTTTCTACAGAAGTCGGGTGTGTGCATTGGCTCGAAGGTGGCTCCATTATTAAGTGACATTTTTCTGTGTAAGGTTGATCGTGCCTTAGAGAGAGAATTGTCGGGCATGGTTAAAAAAGTGTACAGGTATGTCGACGATTATATTGTGTTTGTTGATAAGTGTTCCATTCTCCGCAGTATTGCGGATATACTGAAGGTATTTAAAGAAAATGGTATGGGACTTAAGTACACATTTGAAGTAATGAAAGAAAATTGCATTCAATTTCTTGACCTCTCCCTAAAATTCGGCGAAGAACATGTTTGCTGGAAATTCGCCCCCAGATCAGTTAAGCCCTTGTTAAACTATAAGTCAGGCCATAGTAAACTTGTGAAAAACTCTATAGCGTTCTCTAGCCTACGTTCTGCCCTGTTTAAATCTTGTGTGCACTCAATGGGCGCCAGTTTTAAGGAACAGGTAAAAAAACTTACGGAGGCGGGTTTTCCAACTGTGCCTTGGCCTCAGCGTGTAATAAACTGGTCAAAGTAGTAAAAGGGTGTGAAAAGCCCGCCACTCAGAGGGAACCAGATCAACGAAAAAAGTATGCTGTTGTTCCGTATATTCACCGGACCACCCATAGGTTGAAGAAGATAGCGTCTAGATATGGGGTGCAGGTTGCCATATCTGCCCCAAATAAACTCGGTAGAGTGTGTGCTTTAGTTAACCGAAAGAAGCAAGGTTCCGGCGCCAATAACTACAAAGATTGCTCGGTTAAACACAATAATAAGTATGTCACTTGTTGTATTTGTGTTGTTTACCAAATACCGTTATCATGTGGACGGGTATACGTCGGCCAGACGGGCCGTTGTATTAATGTACGTTTAAGAGAACACTTCAATTCGTTGAAGGGAACGCCGACGTCCCACATGTCAGAACACTGTCGGTCATGCTCCACGCCTTCATGCGAGCCCATACTTGATAAAACTGTCATTCTTTTTAATCATTCTAATCAGCGTAAACGTGAAATAATAGAGGCTTCACACATAACAAAGCTCGGTGACGCTTGCATTAGTCATGCCTCAGTATGTTTGCAAGAGAAAGAAGTAGCTTTTCTTGATTGCCGATAAAGGTTTTGATTCTGCTTGTTCACTCTTTTTCTGATTGTCTGAGGTGATACCAACGGAGTGCACGCGCTTTTTACTTGTGACCTTGTATATAAATATGTTTCTTTTCCAATAAACCCCAGTTGATAGTCAGCGCTCGTCCTGTTTTTGCTCTTCTCTGTGTTTCGTCTTCTGCGCTGTTTAGTCACCATGTCGCAACACCAACTCGCCCAACTTTCTATCCTGCTGCACCAAGGAAAAGCCCTGAGAGTAGTCTGGACGCAACTCCGTGCGAACAGAAAAAAAAATTAGTAGTGGTTTAGTTCTGCTATGCCAGGATATACGTGCGTGTGCTAAGGTTCACCAATCCAGTCCAGTCCAGTCCAATACAGTCTAATCCAGTTCAGTCCAGTCCAGTCCAGTCCTGTCCAGTCACTGCTCCTCGCGCATGCTTAGCACGGCTCTTCACGGGCCACGCGAAACGGCTGTCAAGCGGCTCCGGTGCAGCGTCAGACTTGGCTACTGCGCAATTGAGGCGCACACCTGGGCACGCGCCAGCGCCAGTGCGTCTGCCGCGCTATGACGCAACACAATCCAACACAACACATTTTAATCCAATCCAATCCAATTCAAGTCAATTCAAGATAATCAAATCCAATCCAATCCAATGTACCTCGCGCTTGCGCAGTACGGCCCTTCACGGCACACGCGAAACTGCTCAAGCTCGGCCAGTGTAGCCTACGCTACAAAAAATAATCTAGATCAAGTGTTATTTCCGCACTAGGCGTTATATGTAGGCGTGGTGCTATCTGCCGAACACTAGTAAATAAGTCTGACTTATAAGGCCGAACATGACAGCGAACGTGCTCGCTACAGATTGAAGTTTGCCCACACAAGCACCCGGCTGCGCTTGTATTGGGACGCCCGTCAAGAGTGGCCGACAAGCTTTCGCGTGACGGAAGCTGATTACACAGAACAGAGATCGGGATGGCGTGCTCAAAACAAAATATCAGCGGGTGACAGCCTGACTCACACGCAAAGAATGCGTTGAGCCTCTCAAGAAAGGGGTCGTTTTCTATTGGGACAGCGGATATCGAGCCTCGAGCGAGTCGATTTCGCTTGGGAACATGTGTAATACCGAGCAGGTGTGGGCAAATTGGCGGAATACAAATTGATGCCAAGGGTAAAATCCTTCTATGCAAAAAGTACGCACTTTCTGCGTCCGCGATTTCACAACAGGGTGCAAAAACTGAGCCCAAACATTTTCTTTTTGTCAACCTTATTTATATAGATTTCTTTCATGCGTGAGGAGCAGCCTTCTGAGCTATCAAACTTGAGTGTTTCCTATCCAAACACAATTGAAAAACATTGGGTGTTTCCTCAAAAATGATGCTTGTTCTTGCCTTTATTTGCTCTGCTTCTTAAAATCAAACTTCCCAGACATCTCTCATTAATACCGAAAAAAGGTTCGGCATAGGAAACAATTGATTTCTGTCTTTATAATGTAGGTAGCCAAGGCCACCCGTTAAGCGATATGGCTGCAGCTGAGCTGTATATGCTGCAAGGAGCTCGCACCCAGAAAGAAACAGAAATCACCAGAAAAGTGCTGTAATCGACCATCGAATATTAATCGCAGTGACAGCACAGTGCATCCATGCTATAACTTATGATCTTGATAATGATCCAGTTACCTGTCTGCCATCCCTCCATGTCGGGGTGCAATTTAAATGCAGTATCCACCATGACAACACGGCGGTAAACGGCACTTCTCCAAGCTCCACAGGTGAAAATGATGGTATTCACAACGTACCACCGTCACTTGGAAAAAACCAAAAATCTCTCGCAGTAGTCATTGTAGTCTCAGATCAAGGCTTTAACCACACAGCACATATGTTGAAAATTTTGCCGACATTTTATTTCCTTTCTCCTTCTTCTTTCTTTAATACATGGCGAAAAAATAGGACAGGTTGACGCCTTATATGGGCGCCGGCTACTCCTTCTCACGTAAAGTAATGTTCTTAGAAGACATTTTGATACACGCAAACTCACTGCCCAGTTCGGTAAAGGTGAGCTCTTCTGAACAAGTTCTTGCAAAGTTCATGGAGTCAAGTGATTGTACTAGTCACTTAATGCGGGTCAGGGGAAATTTACATAAAACAACAGATCTCAAATCACACAGATCACATCAAATCACACAATAGAGAAGTGACGATATACAGCACAGAATGGAGAAGGAAAAAACTGCACAACGACAAACGCAATAAAAATAAAGTTGGCTAGTCTTGTTTGCAGACTCTAAGGGGCATTAATACCGAAGGTATAGCTACATTTCAAACTAATAAAGTCGTAATAAAGTCTTTATAAAGCAGTCTCTGGAAAGAGTTTAAGTGAAAAAAACGAACGCTGTCGCTGACTCGGTGTTGGACATGGTCCGAAAACTTTCGCGAGGTTAAAGGGCTTTTTGTCTAGAGACATGAGCACACTTTTAAAGTGACTCCTCGCATCATCATGACGGGGACATTCTATAATTATATGACTAAACGTTTCATCAGGGTGACCACAGAAACAGCTTGCACTTTGAACTTTGCCGATTTTGTGGAGAAAATGCTTTGTGTAAGCAGTGCCAATACGCAGGCGGTGTATAAGCGTCTCTAAGCTTCTAGATGTAGGTATTGGAATTTGGAATCGCAATAACGGATCAACCTCGAAGAGCACGCTGCTTTGTGACCGTCCTTAAAACCACGTAGTATGACAAAGGCTGTCGCAAGCTCTCGTTAGAATATGTCGAAAGTCTGAAATGTAGAGGGGCAATAGGTCTGTGGTTGGAAATTGGTGCCCTTGGCGAACTGCCACATCTGCCGCTGCATTGCCGGAAATATTAAAGTGGCCAGGAATCCATTGAAACACAATAGGGTGCACCTCCTAGGCTCTATTGAATGCTCTCTAAGTTTCATATACTAATGTAATCATTGAAAGCACTGCTAGTGTGTTTCCTAGATGCCAGTGCTGCTTGGGATTCAGAAAGAATGTACCAATTTTGAGGGACTGCCACACTGCTTATAAACCGCAGGGCCGCCAGAACAACGTAAAGTTCTACCGTAGTTGAGGAGGTGTAAAGGGACAGTCTAATTATGTGTTCGTAATGCAGTATGGTTATTACAAATGCAGACGTAGAAAAGCTTTGTAGGTAAGACCCACGTCTGTAGACCCGTGTGAAGCCAGGGTAGTGCATGTATATTTGACAAAGAGACAGTTGCTGCGCGGCGACACCCGGTAAATCCCCTTTTCGGAACAGACCCGGCACAGACAACTGAATAGTAGGACTTGAAAGAAGCCATGGAGGATACGCAGGGTTACCTGGCCAAACCTTGTGCTTAGGTAAAATGCTTTTATTGGCCTCAAGCGCCCTGTGCATCCTACAACCTTTACTCTCTAAAAGACCTCGTTTAAGATTATGGCTGGAATGCTGGGTTGATAATCGAAAAAAAATTCCGACACGTTTCTACAGTTCGCATTACTGGGAAGGGAGGCTGATGAGCTTCAGCAATTACAAGAGGACTTGAGGATGGTCTAGGAATGCGTAAAAAACACGCAGACGTCCAGCCAACAGTCTTTGAAGAGCCCGAGCATAATTGGCGCTGAATACGCAATACTTTGCCGAATTAATGCAGATTGAACATGCAGTAGAGATGATGCACTTACGCCCCATGATGTTACCGTAAGCCTGCGAAGAATATTAATAATTACATTGACATGTCCTTCAAGCAACTTGATGTGTGCAGCCCACGAAACTTCCCGATTTAATGTAACGCCCAGCAAGCGATGTTCTTTTACAGTTTTAATTGGTTGACCTTCAAGGAAGGAGAAAGAAAGTTTTTAGTTCCTTTCTCGTGAAAGGCAACACGGCTGTTTTTTCATATGATAACGTCATCCCACACACTTTTAGGACGTTTTGCAAGCTAGTTAAACATTCCTGTTAGATGGATTGAAGGACGAGAGCATAGATACCCGACGCCCATATGCCGACATCGTCGGCGTAAATGTAATGCTGCAAGCCTGGTGGCAATCTGCAGTTATTTTCTTTTATTAGTGAATAAAGAGCCACATATCTGTAATCCCTACACATCATTTTACTCTGCTTTTTATGCAACGTCGTTCATGTATGGTAAGGTTTATATTGTATGTTATGCAAGATACCTACGTCTAAAATTTTTTGAAATTGTATATGCAGTTATAAACAAACTTTTCTTTCCTATTATGTTTAGTTGCACAATGTCGAGAACTAACGTTTTTGCAGAAAAAAAACTTACAAATGCGGTTTACTTTGAATATGTAAAACACCTAGCAGCGTTACGTATTAATTAGCTGTGTTTTTTTAACAGACAAGTCAATTGACGCAGTTCTAAAAGGATTCCCATTTGCGTAGCAAAGTCTGACATGCCCTACTATAGGAAGAATTCTTGCGCCAATCGTATGACATAGCTTTAATATTGTAAAATAACTGGACATCTCGGAATTCTTCTTGACTCTGAAGTAAACAAATTTTTGCGCATAGTTGTTTCAAGCTATGGTGTCTAGTTGAGCAGAGTGCTGAAACATGTATACTCCGTGCATTCCCATAAGCTGTGCTAACAAATTGCAATTGATGACGTAACGCGCACCTTTTCGGACAAATGTAATTTTGTTTCCGGCGGTGTATTTGGGGGAAAATAAAACAATTCCGGACGCGTTGACCTTTCATATTTAAATTAGATTTCGGACATCCAGAAGGGAACTCAGTTGGATCAGAGACTAGATGTCTATCAGGGAATATAATTTCTGGCCATTTGTGAGGTAGTTTCCTTTCGTCACAATGCGCTTTTATGCGCAAAATTATGTATCTGGCCCTAAATGGTATTTCATCCTGTCAATTTTAAAAACAGTTTTACGCGGAGACTTGTTTTTAAAAGTAATTACTGCATTATTTTTAAAATAGTCCATTAAGCACTCAGAACAGGTGGCGCCCTCTTGATCAGAGAGAAGGGGCACTTAAAATACCGCCATGTACTCTCTCTGAACCCAGAAGGCACAGCGCTTATATTGGCTACCCAGGCTGGTTCGACCCTTACTTTGTACGTGCAAAAAAAGTGCTAGCAAGTGCGCTGTTCGTAGATACACACATAAGACCCTCACACAATCCAAATTGTTTTATGCGGGTTCGAACACGCTGAAACAGGATAGCACGAAATGGAACCACGGAATGGAAACGGGAATGGAACCACCTTCCTGCTGAAATTGCGTGTATCATTGATAAAGAATTGTTCTGAGCTGCCCTAGCCAATATTGTATATGCAGAAATATCTGATGTTTAATCTCTGTTTATGCGACCATATTGTTGCGATAATACTAATTTGATTTGTCTTCTCTTTTCTTTTTTATGCACACCACGCTTTTGTAACCATGCTACCTCATTTTACGCCTTTTGTTTGTACCACTCCCCTCTGTAATGCCTCTGGCCCTGAGGGTATATTAAATAAATTATAAATAAATAAAAACGTAGTAAGCTAGATAGGAGGGGGTTACGAAACTTTTCATGCATCCTCCGAGCACATGAATACATTCGTCGCATTTGTTAACATTTATGAAGACATTCTGCGTTTCTAAGTCTTGCTCATCCTAATGAAGCTTACCCCTAAAATTTATATTTTCATAAATTCGGACTAGCTTGCTTTTTTTTGGTAGGCAATAATTGAAGAAACATGCCTACTAAATACAATTGGTTAACTATTTCCAACTTCTACAGACAGAGAAATATCTGTCCACATCGCAGGTTAAATATTATTTAACAGGTTAATGGAAATGCGCGCTTTTGGTTTAATTAGCAGCTTTAACACGTTGGGGAGTAGTCAGATTGATAATCCCTCTACCTCCCCCCAGTGATGTGACTGCTTGGTAACGCTAGTGAACCATCAGAACAAATTTATACGTCGTCCGAAACTAAATTACGTAATACGTTTGTAGATTAGACCGAACGCTGTGCATCAACCACTGTGCAGATATGAAGCCTAATTTTTCTAAAGTGTGGTTGATGCCAATATTCCCTGTTCCCTGCTGCGACATCTCCATTTATATCGTAGACCTTTCTCAATCACACAAAATACACCCCTAAGCACCAAAACTGCGGAAAATCTGCACTAAACATGCTCGTGTTGTATGCTCATGGCATTTCGGCACATGTGCGTCTTGAAACAAAAATAAGCGCAGTAACTGTTATTGACATGTCCAACGACCATCACATCCAGAACCAAGCACAATTTGGAATGTTGATGGTCCTGACCACAACTCAATCATTTTTAGGGGGAATCACCTGATTGTATTCCTATGGTACGTACTAATTCACGACTCAAGGGCTTAAAAGTCATCCTGAGCCGATACGAAAAGTTTTTTGAAATTCATAGAAATGTCTGTAATGGCCTCGCTTGCTTCTTTTGGAAGTACATCCATTCTTCGCTGAGTGAGACAAAAAATAAACAACAAGCGCATTCTGCTTTATCCGCCTTTCACTAGGTGGCGCTAGCGGACGACGGACGTGTGTTCCCAGCGCAGCGACGACGGCCGGCCCAGACACCGAATGCGATAAGTCTTTGTTTTGTTTTTCTCCTAGGGAGGTAATGCTGTAGAGTAAATACAAGTAACGTTTAGTGTTAGTAGTGTGTAAGCACCTTTTTGGCAGTGCACCAACAAAGGAAGATGCTGTAGGCAAGCATCACACGGTTGTTTGTCTTGTCTTTTCTAGCGTAGCACGTGCGGGAGAAAGTGGTAGTAATAACTTTGTTGACGCAGTCAGGTAGCTCTGAAACATGCCGACGAAGAAGAAGCCGGGCATTGCGTGCATGATGTGCAAGCGGGAGTATCCACTCGAGGATACAAGGTTCGAGACAGCTGAGGATGCGGAAGGGCAGGACTTTATGTGTAGAATGTGTGTAATGGAGTCGCGCCTCGACCGGCTAGAGCAGGAGAAGGAGCAACTGAAGGTACAGGTGGACGGGTTAGTGGAGGAGCTGAAAGCCGAAAGGCAACAGCGGGAGGTGCTGGAAGGGAAGCTAGCCCAGGTAGAAAGCGTGTGTGTGCCGAGGGATGCCATTCCGGAAAGCAATGGCGTACGCCACGGGGCAAGCGCACCGAGGGTGCCTGGCTCCGAGGCGGGAAGACAAGGGCAGGCCAGGGCCGCCGAGCATGAGGCAGCGGGAGGACATGACAGCGCTGGTCACGGAAAGGGGCCTAACGCTGTCGTGGAAGAAGGGAAGGGGTCGCCGCCGTGCAAGAGCTACTCAGAGGCAATTAGCGCGAAAGCCTCGGCGGCAAAAACACCTGCGCAGCCAAAAGAACCAAGGGAGCGGCGAGTCACCATTGTGGGCGACTCGAAAATGCGCAGGGCAGAGCAGGTGATTACAAAGAGGGTAGAGGAAGACAACAGAGTTAAGGCTAGCACGCTCCCTGGAAAGACGATTAGCGTGGTGATGGAGAAGGCAAAAGAGCAGCTGTGGGACACAATGACAGAGAAGCACCTAGTGGTGATAATGGGGGGCTTAAACGACGTGCTTCAGGGA
The DNA here is from genome assembly GCA_013339765.2 of Haemaphysalis longicornis. Classification (NCBI taxonomy): domain Eukaryota; kingdom Metazoa; phylum Arthropoda; class Arachnida; order Ixodida; family Ixodidae; genus Haemaphysalis; species Haemaphysalis longicornis. The sequence continues at coordinate 117,232,018 of CM023449.1, read as the reverse complement.
AGAGGACGAGGCATAGCGAAGCAGGTGGCGAAGGGGGTCAATCAACTCCGGGCGGTTTCGGATGACGTCCAGATCGCGGTCTGCACGGTGCCGGAAGTTGAGGGTAGAGGAGGCCACGTAGCAAGGGTAGTGGTAGAAGCCAACAGGGAAATTTGGACGCTCGCTAAAGCAATGAATTTTGAAGTGGTTGACCTCAACCGGGAAGTGCACCGTGCGGGCCGGTGCCGGGCGTTTGCTAGGGACGGAGTACATTTCACTGAGGGCGTAGCGGAGCCAGTGGGGAGGCGACTAGCTGCGCGGGCGGTAGCTTTTTTAGGGGTGCTAAGGGCATCCCGGAAGCTGGAATAAATAACAGGCACAGTGAAAATGCGGCAGGGACAAGCGATTGCGATCGAAGTCGAATGTAAAGCGCAAAGGAAAGTACCAAAGTTAGCACACAGGGCGCACAAAAGCTTAGAAAGGGGCATGAGGTAGCAATGCAGGCGAGCGAGGAGGCAAGCGACGTCCCCCCGGTGACCGACGCTTATTCCAAACATCGGAAAAGAATTTACCGAAAGAAAAAGCGTGGGGTGACTAAAATTAACTACATAAACATGCACGGTGGCAGATCACGGGAAAAAATGGTTAGAGGTTCGCTGTCACTAGAAAAAGAAAGAACTGAAGTATATGACTCTACAGAAACTTTTCTTCGAGATTTAGAAGAACCCCCACCAATGCATGAATATATATGGCAAGGCTGTAACAGAACGGTAGGTACTAGAAGGGGGGGAGGGGTCGGCATGCTTATTCAACAGGGAGCCAATTGGCACAGATTAAAGGAAAACTGCGAAGAACATATGTCGGTTGCGGGCACGATAGCGGGAAGAGAAACGCTGTTGGGAGTCGCCTATCTGTGGTCAGGTGATGACAGGGAGGTTAGAGAAAAGAATGAAAAACTGTTAGGATGCATTAGGCGGCACCTCGATCAGTTAAGACAATCGGGAGAAGTGATTCTAGTGGGAGACATGAATGCCCACATTGAGGACCTGTACGGATACACAGACCGCAACGGAAAACTCGTACTAGATATGTGTGAAGAACATAATCTTATTGTTGTAAACAGAGAGAATAAATGTGAGGGACAAATTACTTGGGAACGAGGGGAAAAGCAGTCCAGTATAGACTACAGCCTCCTTTCAGAAGGAGTGTATGAAAGGTTGACTCTAATGGAAATAGATGAAATAGGTGCCCACAGCTTAGGAAGTGACCATAAACGGATAACATTGACTTTTGGAAAAATAGAAGGTCAAAACCAGAAAACGGTGGTACACGACTTGAAATTAAACGATCAGAAAATGGCTAACATTGCGAAAATCCTGGAGACGGAAATCGAGAGACAACCTACGAAAAATTGGGAATACAGCGAAGTGGTTGGTTTCATTCAAGGAAAGATAAGGAACGCGAAAGAACGCAACTACTGGAAAGGAAAAAGAAAACCTAGAAGCTGGTGGAACAAGGAAATCAAGGAAGCTATAACACAAAGGCAGCAAGCCTCGAGAGAGCACAGGGAGGCCAAGCGAGTGGGAATGCAAACATAGGAAATAACTTTGAGGTGGCATTGGTATCGCCTTAAGAAGCTGGAAGTACAAAACTTGTACAGCAAAAACTTAAACGAGAAAGTGAGTGATGGGTCTCGAATTTACGGGCAAAGGATAAAGGCGCGCCGAGAAAGTTTTGGAATCATGTAAAGGAACTAAGGAAAAGGACCGAAGAAGTACAACGTCATTTCACAAACGGCGAAGGCCAGGTACTAAAAGGGGAAGAAGCGGTATTTCACATACGCTCAATGATACAAGGGAAGTTCAGAAGAACGGAGAGAGGGCTACAGCATTCAGGGAGTGGGGTAAGCGACGTGCGTACAGATAGAGGGATAAAGTTGGAGAGTCTAAACTGGAAAATTGCTGAAGAAAATGTTCCAGCCAATACGGCAACAGGGACGGATGAAATTCCTATACGGCTGGTCAACCTACTGGATCTAAAAAGCGAGGCACAACTGATCCGAGTGAACGAAAAAGGGATAAAAGCTAAGCAAGTACCGGACAATTGCCGTAAGAGCAGGATGAAGATGATATATAAAGGTAAAAGAGACAGGGCTGATGCCAATTCGTACAGGCCTATTACAGTTACCTCAGTGGCATACAGGCTGGCAATGCAAGCTATAAAAGCAGAACTACAGGCGTGGATAGAGGGGAACAGCATACTGGGAGAACTACAAAATGGTTTCAGACGAGACAGACGCTTAGAGGACAATTTATTTGTCCTAACCCAATGAATATAGGTGTCAATGGTTCAGGATCGACCACTATGGATAGCATTTCTCGATATAAAGGGAGCCTGCGACAACGTAGATAGAGAAATTCTATGGAGCATACTTGAGCGGGAGGGATTAGGCCAGGACTTTATACAGCTGTTGCAGGGAATTTACAATGAGAGCGAGGCGCAAATTACCTGGGAGGACCAAAGGTGCACGGAACCGGTAGGCACAAATAGAGGTTTAAAGCAGGGTTGTCCTCTGTCGCCATTGCTGTTCATGCTGTACATGGCTAGACTGGAAAGAAAGCTTGAAGGCAGTAAAATAGGTTTCAATCTATGTTATAGCCGCAAAGGACAGGAAGTGGAATAACATATCCCGGGACTGATATGTGCAGATGACATAGTACTACTAGCAGATAGCAAACAGTGTCTGCAACAGCTCACAGATATCTGCGGGGAAGAAGCCACTGAACTGGGGTTAGAGTTTAGCACAGCAAAGTCGGGAGTTCTAGTTTTTAATGACAACGCCCGTAACGAATCGGTATTCGTTCAAAAAGCAGCACTACCGTGGGTAACGGAATACAAATATCTGGGCATATGGTTAAACGAAGGTCAGGCGTGTCTAAAAACTCATGAGGAGCATTTAAGAATGAAAGGAAGAAGAAACGCCTCTATCATGAAGCACAGAGTACTGTGGGGATATAACAGCTATGAAGTAGGGGGAGGAATCTGGAAGGTACTAATGGTACCAGCACTCACCTTTTCAAACGCAGTAGTGTGTGTCAAATCAGAGATTCAATCAGGGCTAGAAGTAAATCAGAGGGCCGTAGGTCGATTGGCATTAGGAGCACACAGCAAAACAACAAATGAGGCAGTGCAGGGAGATATAGGATGGGCATCCTTCGAAGTGAGAGAAGCACAGAGCAAAATGTGTTTTGAAAAACGACTTAGAAATCTGGATGATCAGACATGGGCGGCCAAAGTGTTACGGTATCTTTACATGAAAAGCGTGGACACACAATGGAGGAAAAGAACCAGAAGGCTGAGGAAAAAGCATATGAAACCTGGAAGTGCAGGGGAAACGACCAAGGCAATAAAAAATGAAGTGAAAGAACAGAAACAACGACCTGGAAAAAGAGGATGGATGCGAAGAAGTCCTTAGATATCTACAGAATCGGTAAGCAGGAGATCACAAGGGAAAAATTATTGGATAATACCAAAGGGAGTGCATTGCTTTCTGAAGCCCGAGCGGGTTGCTTGCGGACAAAAACGCTTATACGCGTGCCGGTACAGGAAGAACTATGCGCAAGCTGCGGAAATGAGCCAGAAACCATGCGACATATTGTAACGGAGTGCAAAAGTATCCGTCCAGTCCTCAGTGATGGAGCCATCCAGCTTCCGGAAGCCCTTGGCTTTAAGGTTAGCGGAAAAGTGAACTGGACAGCAGTAGAGGTTAGTAAAAGAAGGTTAGAATGTTGGTGGGAAAAGAGCAGAGAACAATCTGGGAAGACATGCGAACAAAGAAGTCTGACTAGCACAAAAATTTCGTAAAAGTATTTTCTTTTTATTTTGACATTATTTTTTATTTATTTTGTTTGTATTTTTTGGCGAGGCGATTGTACAGTGGCGTTGCGACTAAGGCCGCTGTGCAACGCCACCCTGTTACAAAGGGGAAGCCACTAAGCATCATCACTAAGCATCATCAGCAAGAGTTTTATTTTTTTCTTGCAGTACAGACGGTATATATATTTAAAATAAGAAAACTAGGCCATTGTTAACAGTGATTTGCCCTTGTAACACATTTTGTATTCGTGCACGATAGTTTTCAAGTTCATTGGTCGTAAAGTAGGAAGTTCCAAGGGAATCTTAACTGGCGGGACCCACTAATATTCGTTCTTGTACCGTACAGCTAGGGATTTTTTATCAAGGGTAGCTGACACTACAAATTCTATGGTGATAGGACATGAGTTATCTTCGAGGTGTTCTTTTCCCCGGGGCTTCTCCTCCAAGCCGCAGCAGCGCTGAGGATCTCACCCCGGGTATCTCCAACCGACAAACTCAGCCTCCAATACAAAAACTGCACATTTATTTACAGCCCGGCGGGCGACTAAAAAACAGGACTCGCGCGGAGCTCGAAGACGACGGACCGAGCTCTCCTGCGCCCGGGCCGCGTCTTCCCTGTCTTCATCTTCCCTTCCTCCTGACGCTGACGGCCGGGGAAGAAGGAAAAGCCAGTTGTCTCCGTCGGTGGCCATCGCATGTGGTGGTGGTTAAGAGATCCGGTGCGCGCAGGCGTTCGAAATGCGCGGCGTCTCAAGGCGCCGCGCGACACGTGCATTTCATTTGTGCGCTGCTCGCCCCAGGGCCCCCGCCAGTTCGTGCGTCGAAGCGCCCGACACCACCACCACCACTGTGAAACATAACTTCAGGAATGTTTCACACACGAAACACACACCACACACACTTTTGGCACGTGCACCATCGTTCCTTCAGTTTGACGACACAACAATCAGCGTGGCCAGTGCCCCTTGACCCTGGCTGTAGGTCACCATGAAAAAAAAGGCACAATCGTGATCTAGCTCATTCAGAGCGAGCGGCCTTTAGAAGGTGGTATGCACCGGCCGTCGTCGTCCGAAAAGACCCTTGCCATGCGGCGCACCCCGTCGCACAACAGTAACAGGGCCCCCTCTCCTCCCCGCTTTCTCGCTCGTGAAGGGACCGCTGCTGCCTCGTCGGCCTGCGTTGCAGCCACGCTGCACTGCGGTGAAGCTGGCTGACGCTTCCTCCCCTTTTTGTCCGAACACCCCAGTTCAGCCAATCCTGAGCTCGGAGCGCCGTGCTCCACTACGCACCGCTGGTCAGCGTAAGCAGCAAAGGGCTGCTTAGCGGCCACATCAACGCTCACATTGGCTGTCCCTTCAGCTATGCCTGCAGTCCTACCTGCAACTGCCTGCGGCTGCATTATATAAGCAGCCGTACCCTTATTTACACTTTTCTCTGTCAATTCGCTCGAGTTTCCCATGGCAATCCCATTTTCGCGACATAACATCTGGGTATCTCGAGAAACACAAGATGCAGTGTGCGTGACACCAACTGCATCCTCGCGCGATTCCCGGGTTGCTGCATCCTGCAAAGCTCTTGGCCGCTCGGCCACGCTCCCGGAATGTTCTGCGCCTCCGCACGATGCGACGACGGGCTCACGCTCAACTGAAGCCAGCCTCGGCCCCTTCAGAACTGCTGATTTAAGAACTTCATTGTCCTTCCGCTCCTTTCTGTGGGAACCCTCGTGTTCGGCCGCTACTACACCACCGTGCGCGCACGAAGCGCCGTTCTCTATCACACACCGTTGTGTGACGCAAGGAGTAGAGAAGGGCTCATCGGCCACATGAACGGGAACATGCGACGCAGCTGAGGCTGTTTCTCTTGCTACCAGCTTTTTCACCGGCATGCGCACACTCTCATTCACCTTTGACTGCCTGTCATCTCCCAATGCAGCCTCGCGCGTAACACTTTCCTTGACCTCCCTCTTCATGTGGGTGAAGTTTACTACGCGGGATGCTTCAGTATCCTGCTCCACGGTTGCAGGAAAACTGAACGCCCACGAAGGAACGCGCGCCACTATCCTCTCTTCGCCTATCCCGCGTGACTCTGATAGTGCCGAATCCCGCGAAACAAGAGGCTCACGCACGCCCAGTGAATGGACTCCACCTTGCACATCTTTCGGCGTACCGGCGCACCCCAGTCCATTCTCTCCCTCAGTGCCGAACATTACTCGTTGAGCAATCGGTGAGGCAGGAACATTGTTAGCTCTCTTGAAACATTCACTCTTCAAACGTTCCGCTGCCAACTCTGCCTCAGCGATCCTCAATTTCGCTAGCAATAGCGCCTTCTGCTCAGCGAACGACATGGCTGACCTAATCCTGACGCTCGCGGTCTCGTCAGCCCTCACACTCAGATCCATCTCACCATGCCTAGCTAACCGGCCTCCATCATCTCAGAGTAAGGGCTGCTCATAAAGCACCCCCTACATGCCATGGTGAGCCACGCACCCAGGATCAAGAGAGGCACCGACCTGCATAGCTTGGTGCCTGTAGAGATGCCGCATCGCTGCAGACGGGGTATCCATTTATGCACCGCTCCTTCCGCCGAGGTGTTCACCAACAAATCCCGCTGACTTGTCGCCTGCCGACAGCTCGCTGCTCCGGCCGCTCCTCGTTCAGTGGGCTGCTGATGCCTCCACTGACCGCTGGTCAAGCTGCTACTCCGCCGCTCAGCATGCCGCAGAGATTCCCTCGGTCGCCGTTGAGAAGTTCGTTGAGCGCCGATCGAGCCGCTTCTCCGCCAGGCTGGCGAGCTCGCTGCTCCCGCCGATCTCGTTCAGCAGACCGCGATTTCTCCGCGAGCTCCGTCCGTCGAGGGGCCAGCCTCGCCCGCCGGCCGGCTGAGTCGTCGCTGTTGAAGATCTTGCCGACTGCGCCAGTTATCTTCGAGGTGTTCTTTTCCCCGGGGCTTCTCCTCCAAGCCGCAGCAGCGCTGAGGATCTCACCCCGGGTATCTCCAACCGACAAACTCAGCCTCCAATACAAAAACTGCACATTTATTTACAGCCCGGCGGGCGACTAAAAAACAGGACTCGCGCGGAGCTCGAAGACGACGGACCGAGCTCTCCTGCGCCCGGGCCGCGTCTTCCCTGTCTTCATCTTCCCTTCCTCCTGACGCTGACGGCCGGGGAAGAAGGAAAAGCCAGTTGTCTCCGTCGGTGGCCATCGCATGTGGTGGTGGTTAAGAGATCCGGTGCGCGCAGGCGTTCGAAATGCGCGGCGTCTCAAGGCACCGCGCGACACGTGCATTTCATTTGTGCGCTGCTCGCCCCAGGGCCCCCGCCAGTTCGTGCGTCGAAGCGCCCGACAACATGCCATAAGCAAAGGAAGTATCAGGAGTCGGCACACTCATCACCAAATGTGAGGCACAACAGCTGTAGTTTCCTTATGCCATTAAATGTTATTTTCGCTTCCTCCCCGTTTGTGGTATCACCGGTTTGGCAGGAAACTGCTATCGTCAGAACGAGGCTCCTTGTCCATGTCTCCTACGCAGCATTCGCGTCTTATACGGCAGCTACGTGGCTGTCACAAGAACGAAAACCTGCCGGGTGCTGGTCTCCTCCGACAAGACCCTGTCACGAAACGTTCCCACAGTACCCCTGAATAAAGCTCTTGTTTTGTTTGCATGCAGAGCGAATGAATGCACCCGCCATGTATCCGGTGCCAAACCCTGTTTTTGTGCCTACAGAAAACAATGCACCAACCACTACAGCGACAGAATCCCGCCTTCTTTATTCGGCAGCGTAGCCTGAGCCGCAACACCAATTCAATAAATGAGGGTCGATGAGGGAACATCCTAGCGGAAGGCTCATCAATAGTGAGGTCTTGTGAAAGAGTCTCAAGTAGCTTCGCTAAGCAGTGTCTGCGAATACTTGGTTGTTGTTGGGGGCCCAACTCGACAAGAACCGACCACGGTCGAGATTGTTTCGTAGGTGCGGCGTTTTTTTGTCCGCTCTTTCTTTGAACAATAGCGGCGCCTTTGAGACAGCAAACACCATTATCTGTCTCTCCAAGTGCCTTTCGCGGGAAAGGCTTTATTGAGTGCTTTGGTGACGGATAGCGACAGTTTCGCTTTTATGCAAATGCACCTTTACGGACATTATGGCTGCACGGCTGAGGAAGCCCGACGAATACGATAATATAAGATATACTATGCGATGACCTAAAGTAGAGGCACGCAGGGGTGTTTTAGAGATCAATGTGCGCGTGCTACCAAGATTTAAAAAATGGAGTGCAGTATAATGTCGAAAAATACTGTTCGGGCTTTGCGGTCGTGTTTCCTGTACGAGTATTTTTGGGCGCTTCAGGGCAAGTAATTAGTACTTTCTTTTGTTATTCTATTTAATGTCCATATTTCAGTTGGAAAGAAGCTGTAGATTTACGTGTAAATATTAAAAGGACATTAGGTACTGCTTACGCCGAAGACAATGCGAAAGCATTGCCGTCTAATTGCCGCATACGTTCTTTCATTGTCGTCCTCATCATTGTTAAAGCGAAGCGTAAGTGTTCTCCCTGATGCTGTAGTACGCCATTGCGCCCTGCAGGAAAGCCGACTTTATCTGACGATCATGATGAAGGATCGTGCGTGAAGTGAAAGAAAGAAAAACGCGTCCCGCTGTCTGAATCGAACCTGGGTCCCTCGCGTTATGAAGCCGGCCTCTGCCCGATTGCTCTCTTTGAACATTTTTTTGTTTTCCACATGGTATTTATTGCACTATATGTCAATGTAAGAAACGATATTTACACCACATACTTACAACTATGTACACATACACATGAGTTGATTACCTATTCATACAAATGCGTTGATTGCAAGCTGTTAAACTAACTAAACACAATGAACAATTATGTACACTTAGTTTGGACATGGTCGCAGCGAACGTCAAGTAGGAGGTGCCGATAGGCGCCGTACACTCCAAACCCACACGTTAGGCTTACGGAGTGCCCACCTCAGATTTGCTGCGGGTGTTCTAGGAAAGTGGTGCGTACCTCCAGAGTAGCACGTGCTCGCATTGCAGGATTCGCCAACCAGAGAATCCATCACCAGAAAGCTTGGGTTTCAACCATCATCGTTGTTAGACGGAGGGATGCATGAGTTTGTTAGCTGCATGCATCATTGTTTCGTTTTCGTTGCTCTGGTGGCTTTATCCAATCACCCTTGTTGGGCGTATATCCAGCTACGCGAACGTTCTTGCCAGCTAGTAAAGAATGCGCTGTGGGATGCCTTCTCTGAACTTTACACTACCCGGTTATAACGCTGACCCTGCGACGTCTAAAGCAACATCTAACAAAGTCTAGGTTTCAAAGTTCAAAGTTCATTTATTCAGCATTGCACTCTCATACAAAGTGGAAATAATAAGGGCAGAAACAAAAAGCTGCTAAGAAGCAACTTGACGAGGTTTCTGCCCCGTTTTTGACAGCAAAAGAACAGCAGAAAAATGAATACAAATGGTTGAACTTTTTTGCATAAAAAGAGCATACACAAAAGAATATTTGTCACGTGGATGCATTTGAATACAAATAAAAAGTACATAAGCAGTCATATGTACACTGGGATATACATATATAATAAGAAAGTAGTTACAAACACACAATACATATACATACACCAGATTAAAATATTACAAATATTTGTTTATGTACCTGATGCAGTGGTAGGTACTAATGAACATCCGTTCCAAGTGGAAAAACAAACAACCTGTGTAGTAAGAACATACAGCCAGAGGAATAAAAAGCCCATGTAACAAACTAAAAGAGAACATTTTCGGTGAACGAAAAACAGGGAAAACAAATTGCATTATAGGAAATGTTTCGGAGAGAAATCTATTCAAAATAATATAATTGCGATGTGCGTGGCTGTTACAAATTTTTTAGTGTCATAAGCGAATACCCATTTCTATGACGTGCTCTTTCCATTTTCTGGTGGAGATAATATTTGTGTGGATATTTTTGCTTGCTAAATTATTTAAGAGACTGGGCATACAGTACTGTAGCCTGCGAAATCCATGGTTTGTACGTGAGAAAGAGTCATCCAAGGATTTTTATGCCTGATATTATATATAACTTCCATACGTGGTGTAAGGTAGGATAATGTGAGGAAACATTTGTTATTGCAATGAACAGCCTGTTTGTATTTCATCCCAAGATTATAATTATATAAGCTCGGCAGAGGCAACACCTCAAATTCTGAAAAAAGTTCGGCAGTGTGGGCGTCGTATGAAACGTTTGCAATATGGCGAAGCGCTTTCTTTTGCAGTAAAAATAATTTAGTTATGTTTGCTTGAGATGTGGTGCCCCATACAAGATGGCAGTAATTTAGGTGGGGGGTGAGAAGTGCGTTGTATAGGAGCAGTTTCGTTTTGGTGGGGATAACATGTCGCAGTCCGGAAAGAATACCGCAAGCCTTAGCCAAGCTTCCGCCTACGCGTTTAACGTGTGTATCACAAAATAAATGTTCATTGAAAGTTACTCCCAGGGTTTTGACTTCTTTTACAACCTCTACTTTCTCGGATCCAAGGTATAGGTTCAAATCCGAAGTAATGTTTTTTTTGTGCAGTAGAAAATAGTACAGCTTTCGTTTTTCTAATGTTTATTTCAAGGGCGTTTAACTCACACCACTACAGCAAATTTTTAAGGGTCATATTGGCTGAGTTTGTAAGTTCATTTAGGTCATCAGACTGAAAAAAGAGGCTGGAATCATCAGCGCAGACGACATAATGGGCACATTCACTAATATTGAATATATCATTTATAAAAATATTAAATAAAATAGGACCTAGAATGCTACCTCGTGGAACTCCCGCTGTTACGCTCCTTAGCGAAGATCTAGTTTCTTTGATCCTGACACATTGTTTTCTGAAGTTCAGAAAAGTCTGTATAAGTTCTACAGTAACGCCATGAAAACCGTAGTGTTCTAGCTTAGTTAACATAATTTCATGGTTTATTCTGTCAAACGCTTTCGACAAATTGATAAAAATGCTTAAAGTATTTTTTTTATTTTCGAAACGGTAAGTATGTGTACTTTTTAAGTTAGCAGGGCAAGTTCTGTACACATACCTCTTCGGAAGCCAAATTGATTCGGTGATATAATGCAATGTTTCTCACAGAAGGTCGAGCATGGGTGCATTTATATTAGACATATTACTTTTAATCGGGGCAATCACCCTCAAGGCAAACTGCACTCGCATTTTTCTTTGTCCAAATTTGATCCAAATAAGTAGTCTATGCTCTTAAAATCACCATGGCGATATTCTAAGCTTCATAAGCACAGACCACACTACCTACCGTCGTTCAATGTAGCTCCGTGCAGGCGACGCTTGCACCTGGCGGAGAGTCGCCGAAGCAAGTTCCGAGCGGCCTGTGACAGAGGTTGGGGCACCTGTCCCGTGAAGCTCGCACTTCTCCGGCGATTTGCAGGGCGCTCCGCCCGGAGCAGGACGCGTTCGCCTAGTGTTTCCCTGATACACCACCGCGCTACACCGCCGTCGCCATCTCATGTTTAAATATAATCACGTGGGCAGGAATATACTCCATTTCTTCAGCGCAATAAAAGAGATCAGAAGGCTACAAACTATTCACGCGCTTGCGAACGTTTTGCAGTTAGCAAAACGTTTTTGTTCGTGAAAATCTACACGCGCACCTGGCTTACATTTGTCATTCTTATTGCATCAATGATAGAAAAAAAGGATCTTTTATAAATTCTTCACCATTTAAGCTTCCGCGTGCCATACTTGCAACATTTGGGCAGGGCGAACGCCACCTCCCTTCCTTATACTTGTCCAAAGTTTTGCAACCTAACTAGAGTTGTTGTAGACACGGGTATAAACATTTGTGCGACTTTTGCCTCACTCGCTAAGTGAATGAAAATCAGCCTTGCTCATGGTAACAAATACATGCGCACAAATATTGGCTGTCGTCTTCGCGAAGTGCGAAAGCTAACGAAACTGCTCCTCTTCTAAACAAACTTGATTTTTTTTTAAATTCTCAAATGAGGTACTTACTTTTGCAGAGTGGTAGATTTAGCCATTTAGCTTACTTGAAAGTAAAATGTTTCCGACAGCACAGGTCTCTGGTGAAAGTAGAGAACAACAGTAGATAGGTAACGTTTTTCGTGTTTTGCGCATCATTTAGCTCTGTAAGCTGGCCTATAGTTTCAGATACCTTTTATAATTCTATTCTCGATGTGAAGCAAAGCAAAAAATACTGGGCTGATATTCACGACGCTGTTTGCACGTAATTTATTGTAAAAATAGTGATTGATATCCACCCGCATGCGGTTATTCCCTTCAAAGAGCGATACGATAGCCGATGCGCCGGCTAACCAAAGCTGCTTTCCGATAGCGTGCTAGCAACTAGCTTTGAAAATCTGAGCCCGCTTTTTTACTCGAAATGCCAAGGATTGCGACAACGGCAGTTTCTCGGGTGGAAATATAACTTTCGAACGGTCTACTTCATTTTGATTGATAGCAACGCGATGTCACCATTCCGCTTAACTCCATAATCCTGGGCAAGCGTTAGTCAGAGTTCTTCTGTTGAAATAACACTGCGAAACGCGACGCTACCACGCGATTTGAAGGCGGCTCTGAGCGGCCGCCGGTTCTAGCGCAGCCGCTTCCGTTCCATCACGTACGTCACGTCCGGCCTCCGGTAATGGCCGCCTCTTCTAATCAGTTTTGGTTCCGAAAACGCCAATCTCGTGAGCCGTTTCCGTCGCACGTGTTCATGTTTAAAACGTAGTATTTTGCATTGCAAAGTAATTTTATGTGTACTATCAGGTGGCACTATTTTTACGTTGTCGAAAATTTCAGTGCAGTTGGCCTTTAAGGGGGACTCACCCGTTAACATTCCTCTAAGACTCTGTACTTCATGACCCGCGGGCTTGAAAAACATCGAGCACCAATACGAAACGTTTTGCACATACATAGAAACGTGCAGAACCGCGTTGTTTGCTTATTTTAGCAATCCGTCAGTTATGTGCTGAAATCAAGAAATTAAACTAAAATTAAAAATAACAATTGAAAATAAATTGAGCCACAATCACACCGAGTGAAGGCCCAAGCACCACCGTTTGCCCTACTAAACGTTTATTATATCTCTCTCCCTCTCCCTCTCTCTCTCTCCAGGTAGTCCGCTAGCGCCGTAACAAGGTAAACTAAAATGCATTTCATGTTTTTCTTTAAGTAAATATCTGCTATATTTCTAAAGAAGCAAAATAGGCCGTGAGGAACATTGTCATGGGTTTGCAAAACCTTGGTACTAGTACACGATGATATTTAAGGCAGTGGGTCGTGAAGTGTTAAGTCCCATAGGTATGTGATCAGGTGAGTCACTCTTGATAACACGCTTATAGGCAAAACCCAGATTGAAGGTGTGTAGGGCCGCAGACCGTAGCGTCTGAAATGTTTAGTCTGAGAACGTGCATGGCCCAGTGACGCTGCCCTTCCACGAGTGTTTCCTCTGGCATACACCTTAGTGAAACCACTGTCAATGTTACTATTGGGCATAAATACGGTAACTTTGACGGTTCGCGTTGTGGGCATGTGGAGCTCGCCGCTAAAAGATGGCGCACCGCGAACAATATTGTTACCAGCTCATCTGTCACTGTGTAAAAATGTACGTAGATATGGTGCCTTGAAGTGAACCGAAAATGTGACTAATCTTAGGGAAAACACTAAGGCAACATCTATATTTAAGATTCGGAGCCAAAAACCCCGTGATTACGGATTACACGACGTATGTTACGCCAAACGTATATAGCCACAGCCTGGATCACTGTGATACTACGGCTAATATGCTGCATATAAGAGAAACCTTACGATATCTGGTGAGCTAAGTATTAGAGAATAGCAATGACCGCGCAAATAAAAGACAGAGGGGTCACGTGAAATGAGGGTTTACTTTGTAAAACGGCCCAGAAATTCCTTTACAACAAGAAAGTATGTATAATACACAAATCATAGTGCAACGCTTCTGGGTGGGTAAGCCTGCAGTGCCCTAAGGCGATGCCTATTTGCCTACAGGTTCATACTACAAAGTAATTGCGTCGCGGGCTCAGCACAAGCGTGAGAAGGCTGCGGTAATGTTCCTTCTGCTTCCAACGTGCATCTGTCAGCCAGCGATAGAGGTCTAGCAGAGAGTGTCAGTTATTAAGGAGACGTGTATCGCTGAAAGTTATTGTGCTTAGAAGTGATATCCGGCTTGTGTTAAAAAAACCGTAGAAATATTACCGAGAAAAGAAAAACGAAAGGAAACACTGAGAGGTTAACAAGGTGTAGAGCCTGATTTGCTACCCAACACTGCGGGGACGGGGTTCGGGGGATAAAAGGCAGACAAGCGAAAAGAAGGAGATAGGAGCGCGAGTGTGCGAGTGCTCACAGACCCTTCGGGACACCAGAGACGTTCGTTTAGTCGTGTGTTGTTTAGGTAGGAGGGCTTTTGTCGTCTTCCGGGAACTAGGTGGCACGAACCTATGCCGCAAGATTGCCTCTTAGCATGAAAGGCCGATCGTAGAATGGGCGAAGCTCGGTGGCAAGTACGTTTCTTCCCGGACAATGCTGCGCTTCTTCAGAGATGCTCTATTGTCTCTTCACACACACAGGCGTCACAGCGGTCGCTGTTGGTCATCCCGGTGAAGAAGCAGTACAATCTTCTGAAGACTACATTCGGCGAAATAGAGCCGAACCAAAACGTGACAGCCCACACGGAAGACGTAAGCGGATTAGGAGATATGTAATGTAGGGGCGGCTGTTTGCAAACTCCAGTATATTCTATTGCCTCGCTGTATAATACGTGTTGAATAACAGGACCATATTCGTGGCATCGGTCTAGGAGAGTGAAAGCTGAACGCTCCGTTCCCTCTCGTGGCCTGCGGGGGCAGTTTCATTTGCTAAAGTACTCCCGGTGATTCCGCAGTATTCGTAAGCCACTGGTCAGCTACCGGCCGTTGATGACAACCTAGTGGTATTTTCGGCGACTCTGGCTCAGCAGTTAGCGGAGATTGCCGTAACGCAAGGTTGCTCTCATGCTCTTTAGGGCGCTTTTGTAGACCAAAAGTCTCAGACATTGAAAAATTAGAATCAATAAAAAAAGGCAGTCCGTTTTATCTGCCGAAGCTATGACCATCTAGAGACTTGAAAATTCCGGTGTACATTTCGACGTGGGGTAGAGGCTCACTAAGGGAGGACTTTTGGAAATGGCACTCCTAACCGAGGGAAATGGAAAATTGTGTTTTCTTGAATTCGTGATTACCTCCTTCACCCTTTCATATTTCCAGCGCTTTTTGCTGATATATGTAGCCCTTAAGAATATCTGAAAAGCAGTTTTTGGATTTCTTCCTAACCAACACTTATCAAGGTGATAGCGCATTCCGGAAAAAAAAAATGGTGTTCCTAAAGATTCTCAAATAACTCTTTCGCCGATTCATTTATCCAACTAATTTTTGCTAGCACATGTTACTCATACAAGTGCAGAGACCCATTTTTACGGATTTCGCCCTGCGACACCGCTAAAGGGGCAAAATTGTATTTTACAAATGACATGGCTGAGGCGCCAAAAAGGCCTAACAGGTGATGTCCACGCCTAGTCAAACTGCTCTTTCCAACGGCTCCAGATTTCATGAGCACATTGTGATTACGGTGTTGGTGGTCAATATTGCTAAAAATATTTAAAATTCCACCGTGGGGAAAGTGAACAGCGGTAAAAAAGTTTTTCAGATATTATTTTTTTATCGCACGGTATATGAGATATTGGACAAATTTTTGCTGAGACAGGTAACTCACTCACGTATCTAAAGACTGTTCTGAAACAGTTTTCTATGACCCCCACCCAATAGAGGCAAGCAGAATTTCGGGAAAACACTGTTTTTACACATTCTTGATTGATTGTAGGGTTTAACGCGACGACGCAACGCAGGCGATGAGGCGCGCCGTAGTGGAGGGCTCCGGATTAATTTTCACCACCTGGGAATATTTAACGTGCGCAGAAATCTCGTACGCACGGGCTTTTTTACTTTTCACCTCTATCAGAAAAGCGGCCGCCACGGCCGGGAATCGAACCCGCGACCTCGTGCTCAGCAGCAGAGCGCCTTAGCCACTGAGCCACCGCGGCGGGTGTTTTTGATGATGATGAAGTTGAGATTTAATGGCGCAGCAACCTTTCGGTTATAATGCGCCAAACACAAGGTAAGAAGATATCAATGTAAGCTAAAAGATTTGCTCAAAGTATTATAAATATAGAAATGATTATTTTTAAAAACAGTTCCGTGAGATGAAGTAGCTAAAACTGGTGTAAAAAGCCAGTGTCTCTGAAAAATTCAAAAACTTTAGTCAAAGGTACCATTGGTTCATCACCAAATAAAAGCATTGGGTGTAAGGGTATACAAAAGGTGTATAAAGCTCTAAAATAACTTATTAAGATATGTAGTACAGTAAGAGGTTCTCCGCAGTGCTCGCAAATGGGTTCCTGTTCCTTTTTCAACAGGAAGCCATGTGTCAGCACAGTGTGACCTATACGCAGCCGGCACAAGATAACCTCGAAGAAACGATCTCGGTGTCTACAACTTTTCCATTCAGATACGTAAGGTTTCACTAGATGTAATTTATTTCTGGTTTGTTTATCCCATTCAGACTGCCAGTACAACTTCATTGACTTTCGTATGCTATTTCGAAGGTCCTGGTAGGGGAGCTTTAACTGTGTTATTTCAAGATGCTTGGTCTCATATGCTGCTTTATCAGCGGTTTCATTTTCTGGGATGCCGATATGGCTTGTTACCCAACAAAGGACAACTCTAACCCATGTTAATGTAAGGCAGCACAGTCGATTTTTTAGCTCACCTACAGCTGCATTCTTTGAAGGGACAAGGGAGGTTACAGCATGTATGGCACTCAAAGAATCTGTAAAAATGACCACTTTTTGTACTCCCTTTGCTACTACATCTTCAACAGCTGAGGTTATACCAAGAATTTCCGCAGTAAAAACGCTACTCTCATCAGCAATCCTCTTTGCTACTGTCACCGGTGGATTGAAAACAGCAAAACCTGCATGACAGGAAGTTTTTGAGCCATCAGTAAAGTAGTGACAATAGTTACTGTACTTGTCTTTAAGTTCGCGAAATTCTTGGCGCAAAATGTGGTGTGGAAACATCTTTTTGTCGTATTTTAACAAGGATAGATCACATTTGACGACCCTGTGGTCCCAGGGGGCCACAGCGTCCGAAAAACTCAGAAGGTTTGACGGGCAGATCTTGAACAAATACCGAGACATGTATTCCTCCAAACGAAGGGCAAGAGGGCGGACCACTCTGGGCTTGTTTGCATACAGTTTCTTGTACCTATTCTTTATTCTTTATTCAAAAAAAACCTCACAGGCCCCAGAACAGGGCATTGGGTAAGGGGGGAAATCGGGAAAGTACAGGACAGATAACATACAGTTTACAGGCAGGGTAAGTGCGCAACAACAAAAAATATAAATGAAATCACATATATCGTGGTGCAGGGTGAGGTAAATCTAAAGATACACCATTTGCTGACTTGAACATGGCGAAAGAGGGATACATTTTCAACAAATAAGAGACAAGGAAAATATAAATCACCGTAATACGCAATGCACTCAGAATTCAGGAACATGGTCACATGGTGAAGAGAGTGAGGAGCTGACGGCGAAATGTATCGGGATTAGATATGGAGGCTACGCAATCAGGGAGATCATTCCAAAGACGAACGGCCCGAGGCAGTGGTGATGAATTGAATGCATTAGTTGTACCGTATATGCGCATGAAGCTGAACTGATTATACAATCTGCGCGAAAAGGAGTGAGGTGTTTGAAGCTGAAGCCGCGATCGTTTATTAGAGGTAATATATTTCTGGAACAGACAGAGAAGAGCAATATCGCGGCGGTTATCTAATGGCGGCAGTTGAAGGTCTACTTTAATTTGTGTTATGCTTGAGCTGATGTCGTAGTTACGTGATATGAAGCCGGCAGCTCTATTTTGAATCTTTTCTGCCATTATGATTAAGTAGTTTTGATGAGGGTACCAAATTGCTGAGGCGAATTCCAGTATTGGCAGAATAAAGGTAAGGAAGGCTAGTTTTCGAATGTTAGTAGGAGAATTTCGCATGTTGCGGCGTAGGTAGCCCAGTGAACGTGATGCTTTGGCACACGTAGACACGATGTGTGAGGCCCATGAAAGATTCTCTGTGAGAAGAACACCAAGGTATTTGTACGAAGAAGTGTGGGAAAGCATAGTGTTGTTCAAGTAATAGGAAAATTCAGAGTTTACGTGTTTACGGCTGAAGGACATTACCTCGCATTTTGTAAAGTTCAATTTCATCAGCCATTTGTCACACCAGTTACAAATATGATTAGGATCTGCTTGAATGGTTAAGTGGTCATTACTGGAGTTTATAGAACGGTATATTATACAATCGTCGGCAAAAAGACGCATGCAAGAAGTAATCTCGGAGGGTAAGTCATTAATGTAGATTAAAAAGAGTAAGGGCCCAAGGACGCTGCCTTGCGGTACGCCCGAACTGACAGAAGAAAGAGGAGACGCGAAATTGTTAACAACAGTGAACTGTTGTCGAAAGGAAATGAAGTTACGAATCCAGGATAATGTTAAAGAGTCAAGTCGTAGAGCAGATAACTTAGAGATTAGTCGGCAGTGGGGCACGCGATCGAAGGCTTTTGAAAAATCTAGAAAGATACAGTCCGTTTGAAGGTTGCTGTTCATGTTAAAGTGTAAATCGTTGGTTAATTCAAACAATTGTGTGTCACACGAAAATCCTTTTCTGAAACCATGCTGATTAGGAAAAAAGAAATTGTTCGACTCGAGGTGATTGTACACGTGCGAACTGATTATGTGCTCAAGCATTTTGCAGCATATGCAAGTTAAAGATATGGGTCGATAGTTGTCGGGCGAGTGAATATCTCCAGTTTTGTGAATTGGTTTTATCTTTCCTATTAACCAGTCGTCGGGTAGCATGCCAGATGTTAGAGATTGTTCAAAAATTTGGCATAATATTTTGCTTGATATGGGGAGGGTGTTCTTAAGTATCTTGGAATTAATGTTATCGATACCGGCTGATGTGGATAATTTTAGGTTACTAATGAGTGATTCAGTGCCTCCAACTGTGATAGTAATGGGTTCCATATAGGCAGCGTCAAGTTCAGGAAAAGTAGGCACATTGGAATAATCCTCCTGGGTGAAAACAGATGAGAAGAACCTGTTAAAAACAGAGGGGCAATAAGCGCTAGGAATGGGTTTGTTGTCAGTTCCATGTAAAGTGATAGTGTTAGTATCTCTGGCTGGTGATATAGTTCGCCAAAATTTTTTGGGATTAGACTGAAGCAGGGATGGTAGGTCTTGCGAATAATATTTATCTTTAGCTGAGTTTATTGCTGAGCAGTAGGTTTTCAAACAGTGTTTGTATGCCTGCCAGGCGTCATCCGTGCCCTATTCTCAAATACTTCACCAGCACAGGGATGGTCCTTTATACATGCTGTTTTGGCTACATATACTCCACTTAAGTATACTCGACGGTACTCCAGGGGCCATTCATTGCACTCAACTTAGAGACTGTCGATGGGGGAGGGGCGATATGCACCTTTGGCAAGTCTGAGGCCCAGATTGTGTACTGGGTCGAGTGAGGTGAGGACGGACTGGCGGGCTGATCCATACACAATACAGCCATAATCAAGACGATACCGAACCACCGAGCCATAAATTCTTAGCATACATGTGCGGTCTGCACCCCATGACTTGTGCGACAAAATTTTCAGTATGTTCAACGTTTTCATGCAGGTCATTTTCAGCTTCTTTATATGAGCTCCAAATGTCAACTTCGAGTCAAATGTGACACCTAAGAATTTGTGCTCGCGGTGTACTGGAACGGGTACATCCTTAATTTTTATATCAGGGTTGGGATGCATACCTTGTTTTCGTGTAAAGCACGCACATGCACACTTCTCGGGAGAAAAACGAAAACCATTTTCATCCGCCCATCGTTGTAACCGATTTACCGCAGTTTGGACCTGCCTTTCACAGATCGAGAGGTTACAGGAGCGAAAAGCGATCTGCAAATCATCCACATAAAGGGAGTACATGGCTGGCCGGGGAATAACCTCTGCCAAATATTTTATCTTGATGGCAAAAAGGGTTACACTCAGTACACTGCCCTGAGGAACTCCATTTTTCTGTCGGAATGTACGGGATAGTGTATTTCCAAGTCTTACATTGAAGGTTCGTTCCTGGGGAAAATCTTCAATACATGAAAACATTCGCCCTCTGATTCCCATTGCTGCTAAATCTTTGGGAATTCCATAACGCCAGGGTGTATCATAAGCCTTTGCCATATCAAAAAATATGGCAAGGCAGAACTGATTATTAACAAAGGCATCTCGTATCGTTGTTTCAAGCCTCACCAGGTGGTCAGTCGTAGACCGAAACTGCCGAAAGCCACATTGAAACCTATCTAGATAACCAGAACTTTCAAGAATAAAAACCAACCTAAAATTCAACATCCTCTCAAAGGTCTTACACAAACAGCTGGTCAAAGTTGTGGGTCAGTAGCTTGATGGACACTCTGGGGGCTTGCCGTCTTTCAGTAATGGTATTACGATAGCCTTTTTCTATGCTTTAGGCAGCCTACCTGTTTTCCAGATTTTGTTAAAGAACTCCAAAATCACTTCTAAACACCCATCACCTAAGTGCTGCAGAAAGGCATAGTGAATAAGGTCGGGGCCGACGGAGGTACCCTTGCACTGAGCTAATGCTCGTTTCAGTTCATACAAAGTGAATTCTTTATTATATTCCTCTGTGTTATTGCTATAGTTTTAAATCTTGAACTTTTCAGCATTATTTTTATGTGCCCGGAATTCTTTTGTATAATTTTTATCACTAGAGACTTCTGCAAAGTGGGCACCTAAAACATCTGCTTGTGTTTCCAGTAAGTTGCACGCACCTTCTGTAGAGAAAAGTGGTATGCTGAACCGTCTGTAGTTGCCTTTAATTTTACGCAAATGGTCCCAGACATTTTTTGTGGGAGTGGCAGTATTTATTGTACTTACAAAGCTTTGCCATGAATTCCTTTTGGCGACTTTCCTGATTTTCCGGGCGGCAGCACGGGCTGCTTTAAAGCTCAGACAGTTCTCTAAGGTGGGGTACCGTCTAAATACACCCCAAGCCTTGTTCTGCTTTTTCCGGGATTCGCGACACGCATCGTTGATTGATTGATTGATTGTGGGGTTTAACGCGCCGACGCAACGCAGGCGATGAGGCGCGCCGTAGTGGAGGGCTCCGGATTAATTTTGACCACCTGGGGATCTTTATCGTGCGCCGAAATCTCGTACACACGGGCGTTTTTGCTTTTCGCCTCCATCAGAAAAGCGGCCGCCGCGGCCGAGAATCGAACCCGCGACCTCGTGCTCAGCAGCGCAACGCCTTAGCCACTGAGCCACCGTGGCGGGTGCGACACGCATCGTTCCACCACGGCTTTGGTTGCTTGGGAATCCGTGCAGATGTCGGGGGGATCGCAACTTTTGCAGCTGCAAAAAGTTCCTCGCAGATGTAAGTATTTGCCTCATCAATGGACATGCTGCTGTCAAAATGATCAAAGCAAACTCCTTATATCTTTCCCAATGTGCCCTCTCGAGCTTCCATCGGGGTGCAGAGCTCTTGAGGGAAGGAAGGGTTTGCACTTCGCGCAGTAGGGCAGGAAAGTGGTCACTTCCATATGGATCATTTACAGCACTCCACTCATAATCCATCTGGAGGTCCGGCGACCCAACACAAAGGTGTAGCGCAGAGAAGCTTCCATTACCTGCAGAAAAATGCGTCTTATCTCCGTTATTTGAAAACAACTAAGCTGTTGGTAGTTACCCACTGTTCAATGAGTTTTCCCCGGCTATCTATTCTTTCACCTCCCCACAAGTGGTGATGAGCATTGAAATCTCCCATAATAATTATTGGAGCTGGAAGTTGTTCAACGAGGTCATTCAGTTCCTGTAAGGACACATGATCTGATGGGGGCAAGTAGAAGGACACAACAGTGACAAGCTTGTTAATATAGACTTGTGCTGCAACAGCCTCCAGCGTAGTGTTAAGTTGTATCGACTTGAGGATTGTGCCTGGTGCCACAGCCAAGGCCACACCACCCGAGGCACGGGTGCAGACTACTCTGTCATTTCGAAGGAGGTGAAAGTTGCGAAAGATGTTGTCATATCTTTTCGTTAGATTTGTCTCCTGCAAGGCTATTATTTTGGGTTCGTATATGTGTATAATTGCATGAATATCATCTATATTGTCCAATAATCCACGGCAGTTCCATTGGGCTATTTGCACCATACGGGTGTCTTCTAGAGTTTTCGCTTTCGAGGTCAAGTAGGTGTGGACCAAGACATGCTCCCAGAGGCACTAGGGCACACCTCCATCTCCTGCTCTACCTCTTTTGCACTGCCTTCAGTTCCGTGAATACCATTAGGGGGACCAGGCGGTTTTCCCCGGCCCTTTGGCTTCTGCCGAGGGTCGGGGGGGTCCCCAGGTCGTTGCCGCCCAGGAGCAGCACCTGCAGCAGTGCCACTTCCTGAAGGTGCCTTCCTCTGAGGTGCGTCGACCGTCACCCGAGGAGAGGAGGTCGATGGTGCGGCAGGGGTGGGGCCTGCACAGTCTTTTGGTGGCTTAGAAGCCACACAAGTTTCTTTGGTGGCCGGGAGCTTGGCTGCCGGCTTGACTCGTTTAGGGGGCTGTGGCTCTGCGCAGTTCCCCTGAGTGGACTGCGCCAGTGCCGGAAATCGAGGCAGCCCCGCCCCCTGACGGGCTACCTCAGCAAAAGACCGTATCTGAGTGAAGGCCAGGCGTCGTTTGGCCTCCTGGAAGGACACACTCTCTTTCACCTTGATCGCTAGCTGCTCTTTCTCCAGTCGGAAGCGTGGGCACTTCCTGGAGTATGCGGGGTGTTCACCACTGCAATTCATACATTTAACTTCTTCTACATCACAGGCGTCATTTCCATGTTCGGTGCTAGCGTACAGTGCACAGGTCGGTTTTCCACGGCACGACTGCTGTGTGTGCCCGGACCTCTGGCAGCGGAAGCAGCGCCTGGGATTTGGTACGTACGGTCTCACACGTAGATTCAGGTAGCCTAGGTGTACGTTGTCGGGTAAGGTGGTGGAGTTGAAGGTTAGAACCAAATGTTTTGTGGCAATTTTCACATCTTTCCTGCGGATCTTTATTCTTCGCACTGCAATAACATTTGTCTGTTCTTATTTAAACCCCTCCAGAATCTCATCTTCAGACACACCAATCAAGTCTTCATCCGGCACTACCCCCAACCTAGTATTTAAGGTGCGGTGGGCAGTTACGTGAACCTTGTGTGTTGCTAGTTCTTTCATTGACAGCAGGGCATCTGACTGAAATTTTGCTTGGACCTCCACAAGGAGATCCCCGGTTGGCAGCTTTTTAAACCTGCAACTTGGTCCAAGTAGATTTCTCAGCTCTCTGGCTACGGCAAACGGCGACACTTTCCTCAAGGGCTTCTGAGGGTCGTCAGATTGCATCACCAGAAATTTCGGGAAGGTCGTCTCAGTCAGTGAACGATTGCTGTTCGAACTTTGCGAGGCATTAACTTCGGTGCGCCCTCGTTTAGGAGGGCGATCAGGGTCAAGATTTTTCTTCTTTTCCATGAAAAGTAAAGTGTTCGGCAGCGGTGCTGGTCGCCCACCACGGAGCCCAACAAGGGAACGTGACTTTGTCACGCTAACCATACAGCGCTACTATAACCCCATGACGTCTAATCAAGGCTGATTATAACCACAGGGTTAACCCTTGCCGCCCGAGGGGGAAAAGAGGAAGCTCAGGAAAAGAATAGTTGACAGTACAGGGATGGAAAGGTGACAGAAAAGAGAAAGGAGAGAGAGGAGGGATAGGAAAAGGCGACAAGCTGATTTCCCCAGGGCGGGTCAGTCCTGGGGTGCCGTCTGCAAGAAGCAGGGGCCAAAGTTGCGTGTTGTTTCAGCTGAGGGGCCGTAAAGGTCCAAAAACATCCTCAGCGTCAACTCAGCAACCAGGATTCCCTTTTCCTTGGACACGGCCAAGCCACGCACAGCTGGGGCGTGGGTGGGTCCAACCCACATGGGCTCGGGGTCCGCGGTGTCGCCACTACCACCACCTTGAACTCACAAGGTGCCCCTGCGGGGGGCGGGTGTTTTTACACATTCGTCAATAACCACACAGCCAGTTGATATATCACATTCGTTTTTGCTTGCAAATACTGCCCTTGCAATCGGCAAAAATGAAATTCAGGATTTTTTCCTAACATGCGGATAAGCGTGATTTTTTTTTTAATTTACACACCTCTGGACGTGGAATTCAGTTAAATTTTCCCGCGTTAGCATAGCGGTCGCCATCTGTTGGCACTTTCTACAACTGTGCGTCTGCCGTAGGATCCCTCTAATCTATACCTATAAAAAGAAGTGCCCGATTGACTGACTGACTGACTCATCAACGCCCAGCCAAAACTGTTAGGCCTAGAGACTTGAAATTTCACTAGTTTATTTGCGTCATTGAGTAGGTGCTCACTAAGGCGGGTTTTCCAGTAATTGCCCTCCGAACCGAAGAAAAGGGCGAATTTGTGGTTTTTAGAATTCGTAATTTTCTCGGTCACCCATTAACATATCGAAGCGCTTTCTGCTGATTTAAGTAGCCCTTAAGAATACCTAAGAAGTAGTTTTTGGATTTCGCCCTAACCTACACCAGCGAGGTGACTCCGCATTCCGGATTTAAAACGGTGTTCCTGAAGATTCTCAAATAAATCTTTCACCGATTCAGTATTCCAACTGATTTTTGCTAGAATATGTTACTCATACAAATGCACAGAACCTTTTTTAAGGATTTCGCTTGCGACGGCGCTAAAAGGGTCAAATTGTTTTTTTACAAATTACACGGCTGATGAGCCAAAAAGTCCCGACAGGTTATGTACACGTCTAGCCAAACTGCTCTTTCAAACGGCTACAGATTGCAAGGGCACGTTCTGATTACGGTGTTGGAGGTCAATGTTTCTTAAAATTTTAAAAATTCCACCATGGAGAGAGTGAAAAGCGGTAAAATTGTTTTTCACATAATTTTTTTACCGCCTGCCATCGGAGATATCGAACTGGTTTTTGTTGACATAGGCAACTTACTCACTTATCTCAACACTGTTATACAACATGTTTCAATGACACCCTCCCAATAGAGGCAAGTGACAATCAGCGATACGGATGTCCTGACAATACTTCCTCCAGAGTGAAGGCTGCCCACTCGTCACATGGCTTTCTGAAATAGGGAACCACTCCCACTCCGCCGGCCCAATAAAACCTTTTTCACTCACTGACTCATTCGCTCAAACGCGCCATCTTGGTGCAATTTGTTTAGCGAGAGTTGGAGTAAAACACGAGTACCAGTCGTTTCACATTACCACGACGCGCCTGCAGTAGGAGCCTATGTACTGACAGCAGGCAGGCGCTACCGAGTGTGTACCACTTCCCAATGAAGCAGCCTAATATGGCGACTAACAAATACCAATTGCTGTCCTTAATATAATGGCCCACCCGGGCACCGCGGGGTACTACCGCTAGTTTATCATAAATACAAAAGAGAAGTCGGACCGGTAAAAAGCACAAAGATTAGCGCTCGCCATCTGCCGGGACTTCCTGGAACCCCGCGCTCCCGTGGGGAGCCCATGTTACTGATCATAAAACTGTACCGATGAGCATCGTTCATAGCTGCTGAGATAGCTTTTCCCATGAGGAAGAATACCTCTCATCCAGTCGGCCTCCATCGTGTGTTTCCAGTGCAATCTCCTGGCGAATAGAAGTTGTGTTTAAAACTTGGTACTCAACCTGATATTATATTAAGAGTGCAAGCAAACCAAGCTCCTCCTTCTTTCATCCACTTTTCTTACCCTTGAGCTGTGGGAGAACCTGGTAACTAACAGCGATATGGATGTCCAGCGAATTCTTCCTCCAGAGCTATGGCTGCCCGCTCATCACATGGCTTTCTGAAATTTAGAACCACTCCCATTTCACCGGCTCAATGAAACGTTTTGCACTCTCTGATTAACTGATTCACATTGATTCACTCATTCAATCTTTGTGAAATTTCATTAGACAGAGTCGCAGTAAAACACGAGTGCCAGTCGTTACACATTCCCACGACGCGCCTGCGGTTAAAGTACATGTATTGATAGTTCACAGGAGCTCCTGGCTCCTTAGAGTGTATAACTTCAAGGTGAACTTGCCAAATCTTACAACTTACAAATAAATAAAGACGTGTCGTACCCATTAGTATCAATAATATAAAGGCGCACCAGGGCACCACCGGGTACCACCGCTAGTATCACAATGAAAGAATTAATGAACACGTGTTACACCCATTAGTGTCATTATTATAATGGCCCACCCGGGCACCACCGAGTACTACCGCTAGTGACTATAGAAACCCCTTCGCTTCCGAAGCCTCAGGGGTACGCCCAGAGGATGGAACGCCGTGTGGCTGTACTATGGTCCAGCGAGCGAGCTACAAAGACAAGGCGAGTCCCTAAAGTGCTCTGCACTTAAAAACCATATGTGACAAAGAACGCGCAGGGAGCACTTTAGATACAACATTACTATCAAATACGTGGCAAATTTACCACTGGTGGAAAGAACGGCTTGTCACCCACAGTACATCGTTGCTTCAAAAATCCAGGTAAAGCAACTCCTAGCTTAGTAAGTTGATAGACGCCGGGCTTACGCAATTATGTCTTGCCTTGAGAATTAGGTACGGTGCGTGAATTTCACGCTTGCGCTGCGCCTCCTTGGTTCTTGCAACCCGCGTGTCTTAGAACTTGGGGAAATACGCGAAGTTGCTGCCTGTTTATAGGTCTAAAAAGGTCTGTTTATTGGTCTAGTTTTAGTCAAATACGCATCTTTTGCATGACCAAGAAACCCAAATACCTTGTTATCCTCCAAAACACGTTTAACGTTAACAAAACAGCGCGAAGCACGGGACAAGGGGAAGAGAAGACTACACAAGCGCTGACTAACAACTGTTTATTTGAAAGCAAAGAACGAAATATATAGGCGAAATGTTATCTGAGTAGTAGCGCGCATGATCAGTGAACGAACGATTTA